>JAUDYJ010000005.1:8138635-8376135 GCA_030761175.1 Masticophis lateralis | reverse complement strand
ACACCCCAGCTCTACGGGCAGCCCAGTTCCTGAGAGGAGAAACCAAACACTTCACACATGCGCCTCTCCTGACCTTGGTGCCTAGTGCAAATAGACCCTCACAGCCTGCATGTTTCCTTTTTTTTGATTTCTGGCAGGCGGCACATGGCTTTGGAGGGGTGTGTCTGTCTGTCTGTCACTCTCTCTCTCCCTCTCTCTCTCCCTCTGTGTGTGTATCTGTGTGTGCATGTAGGCTCCAGATGAGCCAGCCACCAGACAAGGTGACAACAAGCTCCCTCTGTCTGAGAGGGCGTCTCGCGGGCCTCTTGGGTGTGAAAAAAGGAGGAGGATGCCAACTGCTCTTTCTCTCGCCCTCTTGCTTGTCTGCATTTTCTCCCTCTCCAGCTCTCCCTCACCCTGCCCCACATGCACACACACCCCTCACACTTGCCTCTAATGTTTTGCAACCTTGAACAGAGTCTCCTCCGGCTGCCGAGACTTGGGAGCCAGCCAATTCCTTGGAAAGCAGACAGACACCCAGTACAGGGACTGGATTCCGTTTCCGACCCAGTTCAGGGGGCAATGGCTGGCACAGGCAGGCTCTACTCAAGACAAAAGCTGTGTGCGTGTGTGCACTGCAAGCTATGGATCCTATAACAAGGCTGGGTCCCCACCACATGGTAGGATAACATGAGATTGGGGTGTTTACGGTTCAACGGTTGCATTTGGCCAACGTGCTTAACCAGGTCTGTTCAAAGGTTGGCAGGCATATTTGCGCCGATGTGCCACACTTTATTTGGCTGGTTTGTATGTGTGCGGCTTATCCTGCTGTTAGAACCCAGTTCCTTTACACTCCAGTGTTTTCTGCAAACTCCCAATAGGGGTCTGTTCTAGAACCAGGTTAAAGAGCCAGTTTAGGATAGTGGTGAAGGCACCAGGCTAAAAACCAGGAGACTGGGAGTTCTAGTCTTGTTTTAGGCATGGGTGTAATCAGAGTGGGGTTGGCTGTCAGAATTTGGGAACCGAGCCATAAGTTCCTTGGGTGAGGCTTCAACATAGCTTTGAACAGTTACTAAGTGACAGGTCCTAAGTAGAGGACTGCCTATTTGGCAGTTGCCACTGAGAATTCCCAAGCTTTCTCCAGCATCTGTCACTCAAAGATAGACTCCTTATCACATGGAAATTTTTAGTTATCTAAGACCCAGATGGGTGGAGGGATGGTTTTCAAGGAATAGAAGGTCTTCTAGAACATTGATGGGCGGGTCTTATATATTTTTTTTTAATTAGATTTATATGCCACCCTTCTCCGGAGACTCGGGGCAGCTTACAATGCGTTAAGCAATAGCCTTCATACTTTTGTATATTTTATACAAAGTCAGCTTATTGCCCCCACAAACTGGGTCCTCAATTTACCTACCTTAGAAAGGATGGAAGGCTGAGTCAACCTTGAGCCTCGAACCTTGCAATAATTGCAGACAGCTGGATCTTAATAACAGGCTATTAGCCTGTTGAGCTACCTGAGGCTTAAGCAGATATTCTGTATAGGTGAAATTATCGGCATTATCCAACGTGCTGATGGCCACCATCTCAAAGGAAAGTGTGTACACCAAGGGCTTCACATGAGCGCACAGCATAAGCGAAGGAGTAATGTGTCACATGAAGTATTATCATGTGAAGTATTAATACTGCTTTATAAATCCTTAGTAAGACCACACCTGAAAGACCGCATCCAGTTTTTGGTTACAAAAAAGATGTTGAGACTTTGGAAAAACTAAGATGATTAAAGACTTGGAGACTAAAACATATGAAGCACGGTTGCAGGATTTGGGTTTGGCTAATCTAGAGAAAAGAAGGACTAGAGGGGACATGATAGCAGTATTCCAATATGTGAAGGGCTGCCACAAAGAAGAGGGGGTCAAATTATTCTCCAAAGCACAAGAAAGCAAGAAAAGTGCAGAGAAGAGCAACTAAGATGATTAAAGGCTTGGAGACTAAAACGTATGAAGAACGAATGCAGGAATTGGGTATGGTCAGGCTAGGGAAAAGACGGACCAGGGATGACATGATAACAGTTGTTAAGGATATTGTTGCTGTGTTACCAACCAGCAGAGTATAGTGCACAGAGAAACATTACTGACAGCAATGAATAAGAGATACGTGCAAACTGGTTTATCAAAAGTTTACTTTATAGTGAAAAAACAATATCATAGTCTTTTAAACAGTCCAAGTCTTTGCCAGTTAAATCAGTCCAGTGATACAGATAGCTTCTTACCACACAAACAGTAGTTGGTTAGAATAACAAGTACATTCTGGTTCACAAACCACGATGGTAGCAGATCCACCCACGATGATAGCAACAATGATAGCAACTCCTCACACAATGATAGCATATCATCAACTGACTACATCCTAGTTCCTTACTTAAATACGTTTACAACTAATTATAGCATGACTCAGCATTACAATGATGCAGCAGTAAAACTTAAAGTCACAGAACACATATATTGCCTGGACAACCTGTTAGGCTCACACCATATCCTAAAAGCAGTCTTCCGGTATCTGAGGGGCTGCCACAAAGAAGAGGAAGTCAGCTTCTTTTCCAAAGCACCAGAAGGGAAGACGAGAAACAACGGATGGAAACTAATCAAGGAGAGAAGCAACCTGGAACTGAGGAGAAACTTCCTAACAATGAGGACAATCAACCAGTGGAACAGGTTTGCCTTCAGTAGTTGTGGGTGCTTCTTCACTGGAGGCTTTTTTTAAAGAAGAGACTGGACAACCACCTACCTGAAATGGTATAGGGTCTCCTGCTTGAGCAGGGGGCTGGACTAGAAGACCTCCAAAGTCCCTTCCAGCTCTTTCTGATTGATTGATATAGTTCACGCAAACAGGATAGAAGCAGGGCTGATAGAAGTGTAGGGCAGGCTTACCATGAAGAACCCCAAAACTTCTCAAATGTGGAAGTAGATAAAATAATTCACCTTCACCCTGCCTTTTCCCTAGTCACTTAATTGTTTTCTCGGTCCATTGATGGACCATGAAGTTCCCCTCTACTTGTAGTGACCAAATAGATAGATGTTCTCCATGAGGAGCTATGCCAACCTGTTCTTTCAAGAGTTTCAGTGATGCTTCTTCGCCCCTATAACTGAGCCCTCCGCCTTGCTGCTGATTATCCTCTTCTTCTCATTCCTTCCACCTTTCCCAGCATCGGAGCCTTCTCCAGATCTTTGCATAATGTGTCTGAAGTAGAATAACTTGAGCCTGGTCATTTATGCCTCAAGTGAGAACACTGGATGGATTTGTTCAATGATCCATCCAGGGGTGAAATGCTCCCAGTTTGGACTGGATTGCCTGATCCGGTAGCGATGGAGGCAGGTGGTTCGGAGAACCGGTAGCAAAAATCCCTGCCCCCCCCCAATGCCCGGCTGAGCCACATAATAATCAGAGGCTTTTTTTTTTTACTTTTAAAAGCATTTTTTCTACAACCTCTTCGGCCAAAAAAAATGCTTTTAAAAGGAAAAAAAAGCTGATGATCATGCAGCTCAGCTGGGATCGTCAAAGGCTTTTAAAAGAAAAAAAAACCCTTTTTTTTCTTTTAAATGCCTCTGATGATCCCAGCTGAGTTGCCTGATCGGCAGAGGCTTTTAAAAAGCCTCTGCCGATCAGGCAACTCAGCTGGGATTGTCAGAGCCTTTTGAAAGCATTTTTTCACCGAAGAGGTTGCAGAAAAAATGCTTTTAAAGGTAAAAAAAAACCAACAAAAAATTGGCCACACCCACCCAGTCACATTACCCCACCACCACCATCACCAAGCCATGCCCACAGAATCAGTACTAACAAATTTTAGATTTCACCACTGGATCCATCCATTTATTTTCTTGGCCGTCCAAAGGCCACCTTGCCTTTTCTTGGCATTCTCAAGGGTCTTCTCCAACACCAAAATTCAAAAGCATCTGTTCCCCGTTTTGCTTCTGTAGGGCTGTAACAATCCTTTTAACCACACAGTAACAGCTGGATTAGTACAAAACTAACAACGATTAGTATGGCAGCTGTGTGCAGCTGCAATGTCATTGTTTGCCAGAGTTATGTCTGTTGGGCAGATACAACCAGGACCTCTAGAATGAGGGATCTTCCAGCTTTCAATCCACCGATTGTCCTTATATAGAATTTGGGAAATATTGTAGCAAGAAATCTATGGAGATTCTCAGTCACCCAGGTCAGAGTTGTCCGAGAGGTGTTTTTTTAAAGAGGCAACTGAACTTCTGGACCAGAAAGTCCAGTTGCCTCCTGAAAAAGCACCTTTGGGATTCTTCTTCTTGTTGTTAGTTGCGAAGTTGTGTCCGACCCATCGCAACCCCATGGACAACATTCCTCCAGGCCTTCCTGTCCTCTACCATCCCCTGGAGTCCATTTAAGCTCACGCCGACTGCTTCGGTGACTCCATCCAGCCACCTCCTTCTCTGTCGTCCCCTTCTTCTTTTGCCCTCAATCGTTCCCAGCATTAGGCTCTTCTCCAGGGAATCCTTCCTTCTCATTAGGTGGCCAAAGTATTTGAGTTTCCTCTTCAGGATCTGGCCTTCTAAAGAGCAGTCAGGGTTGATCTCCTCTAGGACTGACCGGTTGGATCGCCTTGCAGTCCAAGGGACTCGTAGGAGTCTTCTCCAGCACCAGAGTTCAAAGGCCTCAATTCTTTGGCACTTGGCCTTCCTTATGATCCAACTTTCCCAGCCATACATCGCAACTGGGAAAACCATCGCCTTGGCTATATGCACTTTTGTTGGCAGGGTGATGTCTCTGCTTTTTAGTATGCTGTCTAGATTTGAAGTGATTCCCATCTTTGCAAAATCTTTCCTACAGAATGTGTCACTGCCCATCCCTTGGCTATGCAAGATGAAAACCAGTTTGGTGCCGTAATTAAGGCGCCAGCTTAGAAACCAGGAGATGGTGAGTTCTAGTCATGAAAACTGCCTGGGTGACTTTGGGCCAATCATCCAAGACTATGAGTTCTAATCCTGCCTTAAGTATGAAAACCAGCTTGGTGACTTTGGGCCACGCCCTCCAGAGGTGGTATTCAGCTGGTTCGGATTGGCTCAGGTGAACCGATAACGAAAATCACATGTGGGCCTGCTCACCCGCCCTGGCTCTATTCTGTCCTATTTAGGCATGTTTTTGAGTCTGGGCGTGCTCACATTTTCTGTGCTGGGTGAACCGATAGGTAAATTATCTGAATCCCACATTTGACTCCATCCCTCTCAGCCAGTGGTGAAATCCAAATTTTTTTACTACTGGTTCTGTGGGTGTGGCTTGGTGGGCGTGGCTTGGTGGGCATGGCAGGGGAAGGATACTGCAAAATGTTCATTCCCACCACACTCCAAGGGAAGGATACTGCAAAATCCCCATTCCCACCTATTCTGGGGCCGGCCAGAGGTGGTATTTGCCGGTTCTCCGAACTGTTTAAATTTCCACTACCGGTTCTCCAGAACCTGTCAGAACCTGCTGGATTTCACCCCTGCTCTCTGCCCATCCTACCTCACAGGTTGATTGCGGGGGGGGGAAATAGAAGGAGAAGTAACATTAGGCATGTTCTCTGCCTTGAGTTATTTATAAAAATAATAAAGGTGGGTTAAAAGTCCAATAAAGAAATAAATAAGGTTGTCACGGGTTTCAAAGCATGAAAACGCTCTCTGCAACCCATGAAAGATAATTGAAAGACCCTGCCACGCTCCTACTTTTTTCTTACTCCAGGGCGAGGATGTTGCCCTCCCTCGTTTCCTCCCCCTCCTTCCTCGCTCCCCCCCCCCACCTCTTTCTTCTTCTCCCCCCTCACCCCCAATTCCAAATCTCTGGCTGTTTTGTTTCCCCTCGCCGCAGGATTAAGTTCTCATGGCACTGAAAATTAACAGAGCAAATCTCTTGGCTCTGATGGCAACCCCGGCCTTTGTGAGGGGGGAGGACGGTGGGGGGAAGAGACCCCGCCAGGTCTGGGATGGGGGATGGGGGGGGCAAAGAGAACAGCGCTTAGCAGGGGGTAGCTGAGAGTTGTGGTTAATATGAGGGGGATTAAAATTCCAGCCCGATTAATACACCCTGGGTGACAGATTTTGCACAGGGTTGGGCGTTGAGAGTGAGAAAGCTGGGAGGACAGGCGAGCTGGGGAAGGGAAGGGGGGAAGAGGGGAGGGCCAGGAAAAAAGAAAGCCATTTACATTACTGGGGCCAGCGAAGCAGAAAGGTCAGAGTGATAGACCGAGCCGAACAGCTCCATTATGGTCGCTCTTGGGCCCCCCCACCCCCATCTTTATTCCAGAAGGTCCGAGGGGATGGCGATAGGGTGGGGAGGATCGGCCATAAATTGAGGACTACCTGTTATCACATAATTCCACCAATCTGATCAACTGTGGGCTCTGCTTGACTGGGCTGATCATAGTTTGTTCCTGCAGTTTATGCAACTGCATAAACCAACTCAGCTGGTTTTGGGGTGGAATTCAGCCCCCACCCTCCTGGGGTTGCACATGAGACACAAAACAATGGCTGAGAATTGAGGTGGCATAAGTTAGGGAACACGCAGCCGCTGCCCCCCCCGCCCCCCACCCTTCCTGTGTGAACTGGCCCTGTGAAGCGAGGGTCTCCTTGACGGCTTTGGTGTTTTTGGCGGCTGTGTGCGCGCAAGCCTCCTGTCCTTTGCTCCCAGCCTCTCATAAACCGGCCTCGTTTTTCTGCTCTGTTACCCCCATCTCTGTTTGGCCATAATGATATGTTAATCAGAGCTGTCAGGGAAATCGCCCCGGCTCTTTGTCCTGCTCAGTGCCAGGCGGCAGAGCTGGCCACTGCCCCACACGCCAGGCCTCGGAATTGACGGCTGGAGAAGAGAGACTTAAGCCACCGTGTCCAAAACACGGAGTGTTTTGCTCAGGGAAGGGCCTGGAGTCCTTAGGATGGGCCTAACCGTGGACGGCGGGGCCTTGTGGGAGAGCGCCCTGGGGGTGGAAGGTCAGGGAGTGGATGGTACGGTCCTGCCCCAAAAGAGGATTCTGGCTTCTCTGTTTGTTATGCTGTTGCTGGGGATCAGCTTTCTGCCTTGTGTAGGAGGGAGGAAGAGTGACAAGTGAAGAAAGAAAGAAAGAAAGAAAGAAAGAAAGAAAGAAAGAAAGAAAGAAAGAAAGAAAGAAAGAAAGAAAGAAAGAAAGAAAGAAAGAAAGAAAGAAAGAAACAGAGGGAGGGAGGGAGGGGAGGGAGAGAGAGAAAGAGGGAGGAGGGAGAGAGAAAGAAAAAGAAAGAAAGAAAGAAGGAGGGAGGGAGGGAGAAAGAAGGAAAGAGAGAAAGAGAAAGAGGGAGGGAGGAAGGGAGGGGGAGAGAGAGAGAAAGAAAAAAGGGAGAGAGAGAGAAAGAAAGAAAAAGAAAAAAGAAAGAAAGAAAGATGGAGGAAGAAAGAAAGAAAGAGATGGAGAGAGAGAGAAGGAAATAGAAAGAAAAGAAAGAAAGAAAGAAAGAAAGAAAGAAAGAAAGAAAGAAAGAAAGAAAGAAAGAAAGGAAGGAAGGAAGGAAGGAAGGAAGGAAGGAAGGAAGGAAGGAAGGAAGGAAGGAAGGGAGGGAGGGGGAGAGAGAAAGAAAAAGAAAGGAGGGAGGGAGAGAGAAAGAAGAAAGAAAGGAAGGAAGGAAGGAAAGAAGGGGAGGGAGAGAGAGAGAAAGGGGGAGGAGGGAGAAAGAAAAAGAAAGAAAGAAAGAAGGAGGGAGGGAGGGAGAAAGAAGGAAAGAAAGAAAGAGAAAGAAGGATGAAGGAAGGGAGGGAGAGAGAGAGAAAGAAAGAAGAGGGGGAGAGAGAGAAAGAAAGAAAAAGAAAAAAGAAAGAAAGAAAGATGGAGGAAGAAAGAAAGAAAGAGATGGAGAGAGAGAGAAGGAAATAGAAAGAGAAGAGAGAAAGAAAGGAAGGAAGGAAGGAAGGAAGGAAGGGAGGGGGAGAGAGAGAGGAAGGAAAGGAGGAAGGAAGGAAGGAAGGAAGGAAGGAAGGAAGGAAGGAAGGAAGGAAGGAAGGAAGGAAGGAAGGAAGGTGTGATGGCACAAATTCTGTCCTGGGTTTCACAATACACCAAACTGAGTTACAGGCAGTTCTCAACTTATAACCATTTGCTTAGTTACTCTTCGAAGTTAAAACGGCACTGAAAAAAGTGACATATGACTGTTTTTCACCCTTACAACCATCCTCATGGTCACATGATCAAAATTCAGACACTTGGCAACTGACTCATATTTATGACGGTTGCAGTGTGCCAGGATTATGTGACCTTCGGGCAAGCAAAGTCAATAGGGGAACCCAGTTTCACTTAACAACCATGTCACTGACTTAAAAACTGCAGGGATTCACTTAACAACGGTGGCAAGAAAGGTCGTAAGATGGAGGAAAATTCATTTAACAACTGTCTCACCCAGCAACAGAACTTTTGGGCTAAAATTGAAGCTGTAAATCAAGGACTATCCATATTGTGTTAAGCCATTTTCGAGGTTCACACCATGCATCCAACTAGGCCTTAACCAAAGGAGCAGAATTCCCCCTGACATCCTAAAGAAACCAAACTAAGATTCAGAAACAAACTTAGTCTATCAATATGACATGAGGAAGGATGCTGCGCAAACCCTGCTTGGATAACCAGAGAGACAACTGCGCTGAAGCATGGGCAGAGTGCTTTTCCTTTTATTCAGAATGGACAATCTTTTAAAGCGAGGTTAAAGAAGCAAACAATACCCCAACCAAGGAACTTCTTAACCATAAATAAAACCCAATGAAGGAACTCCCAAGATGATTCTCACCAACACTGACGGTTCAAGCCACTATAATATAAACTGAGAGCAAACCCAACTACCGGTAGCACTGATAATGTTATCTAGTTTGGTGATGAAATACCTGCCAGAAAACATTCAACCTCAGAGAGCACCAAGGACCCCAGAACTCTGTCAAAAGCCTCTTAATTTCCCCAAATTCAGTGGCCATTCCTCCCCCTCCTACATTTTTTTTTTAAAAAATTAATTTTTTAAAAAAATTTTGATTTATATGCTGCCCTTCTCCAGAGACTCAGGGCAGCTTACAATGCGTTAAGCAATAGCCTTCATACTTTTGTATATTTTATACAAAGTCAGCTTATTGCCCCCACAAACTGGGTCCTCAATTTACCTACCTTAGAAAGGATGGAAGGCTGAGGCAACCTTCAACCTGGTGAGATTCGAACTTACAGTAATTGCAGACAGCTGGAGTTAATTACAATGCATTAGTCTGCTGAGCTATCCACTTGCCAGTGATGCTTATCCTGGCATCTTCACTACTCATATTTTGATGATGCCACTATTTCCTTTTAGTGCGCCTTTGTTACAGTGAGAATGTTTTCTGCTTTTCTATGATCTCTTGAGTCCACTTCCCTCTACTGCCTTCCTTTCATCCAATAAAATGGTGCTTTTTCCTTTTATTCAGAACAGAATTTTTTTTGCAAGCGGCGTTCTCAATCAACCTTGACCACTGGAAGACGGGTGGACTTCAACTCCCAGAATTCCCCAGCCGGCAAAACCTGGGAGTTGAAGTCCACTCATCTTCAAGTAGCCAAGGTTGAAAAACACTCTTTGAAATGATTAAAAAAAAGCCAGACTTTAGGGACCGATTTTGAATTTCGGGAAAGTATGTTGTTCTCCTTTTCTGTTTAAGTGAAAAGAAACGGGACGGCACCCATTTTGGGTCGCTCCTGGCCTGGAACCGGGTCTTTGCGTTAATGTTTACATGGGTAACTAGGGGATTTCTGCCTTTGCACATTGCATTTTCTGCTTGGCCACGTCCATCTGTGTCCCCGCATAATGATTTTTTATGCTACATTAATTTAACACACTGATGCAAGCTGAGAGGGCTGGGATCCCGGGCTTTTTAATTGTGTCAGAGAAAAAATTGTACACTTGCCCTTTCATTAAGAAGCAGGCTTTAGGATGATCGGCCCACAGGAGGGGAGAAGGTCGGGCTAAGAAAGCGGGATGGGGCTTTAGACGAGAAGCTGGCAGAGGGGAAAGGAGAGGCAAGTAAATGCGTGGGTGTGAGCTGGGCGTGCATATGAATGTATATGTGCACAGGAGCTGACTGACGGTGGCTGAAATGAAAGTCTGACCCAGGAGGACGTATTTATAAATACTGTTAACTCATCTCTTGGCGTCTTATTGGGAGAAAAGATAGGTAAAGGTTCCCCTCGCACATATGTGCTAGTCGTTCCTGACTCTAGGGGGCAGTGCTCATCTCCGTTTCAAAGCCGAAGAGCCAGTGCTGTCCAAAGACATCTCCGTGGTCATGTGGCTGGCATGGCTCAATGCCAAAGGCGCACGGAACGCTGTTACCTTCCCGCCAAAGGTGGTCCCTATTTTTCCACTTGCATTTTTTTACCTGCTTTCGAAATGCTAGGTTGGCAGAAGCTGGGACAAGTCACGGGAGCTCACCCCATTATGCGGCACCAGGGATTCGAACCGCTGAACTGCCGACCTTTTGATCAACAAATTTTTTTCCCCCTTTTTCCCTTTTTAAAATGTAAATTTTAAATCTGTTCTTAATCTATTGGGGTGTTTTAAATCTGTCTTGGGCCAAATTGTTTAATTCGGTTTTATTTTGCTTTTAAATTTTGTATTTATGTGTTTTATCTTGTGGCTGTCCACCTCCCTGAGTCCTTCGGGAGTAGGGCGGTATATAAATCAAATAAAACTAAACTAAACTAAACTAAACTAAACTAAACTAAACTAAACTAAACTAAACTAAACTAAACTAAACTAAACTAAACTAAACTAAACTAAACTAAACTAAACTAAACTCAGCATCTTAGCTACTGAGCCACTGCGTCCCTATTAGGAGAAAAGCTATCAATCCTTAATTTTCTATTTCTTAAGTTCCATATAAAGCAAGGATCCCCAACCCCGAGGACTGGGCCAATTTGGAAATGGGCCGCACAAGCAGCAGGTGAGCACATGTGCGTGCAGCTCTACTCATACGAGTGGTAGCCGACCGTGTGCAAAGCTCCGTTTAGGCAAGCAAGGTGCATGCCTGCCACTCAGGGTGGATTTGATTGAAATGAAATTGATTTAAATCAGTTTAGATCATGATTTAAATCACTAGTAAAAAAGCTTGATTTAAATCGATTTCCCAATGAAGGAACCACCAAGATGATTCCGTTCCCCATTATCCTGTCGGACCTGAAGAAGCTTCTTGGTTGAGAAGCGAAACGTCTTCGAAGAAAAAACAAGGAAGTCCAGTTGCCTCCTGAGAAAACACCTTTGAGACACCAAGATGATTTGTACTTACACTGACAGGTCAAGCCACTAGAATATAAAATATAAAAAGGGCCTGGATAGCTCAGCAGACTAATGCATTGTAATTTAACTCCAGCTGTCTGCAATTAGTAAGATCGAATCTCACCAGGCTCAAGGTTGCCTCAGCCTTCCATCCTTTCTAGGGTAGGTAAATTGAGGACCCAGTTTGTGGGGGCAATAAGTTGACTTTGTATAAATATACAAAAGTATGAAGGCTATTGCTTAACGCATTGTGAGCCGCCCTGAGTCTCCGGAGAAGGGCCGCATATAAATCTAATTTTTTTAAAAAAATGAGAGCAAATCCAACTTCCTACAAGCATTGATGATGTTACCTAGTTTGGTAATGAAATGTCTGCAAGACATCCAAGCTCAAAGAGCACCAAGGACCTCAGAGCTCTGGCAAACGTCCCTTAATTCCCTGAATTCAATGGCCTTTCCTCCCTAATTCTAACCCTAACCCTAACCCTAACCCTAACCCTAACCCTAACCCTAACCCAGGGGTCTGCAACCTTAAACACTCAAAGAGCCATTTGAACCTGTTTCCTACAGAAAAGAAAACACCAGGAACCACAAAACCCTTCCCGTGCCTGACTATTTCTTGAGCGGCCACAAAACTAGCATATGTAGTTGAATTAAACATTCCGTTTTCTTCTGAAACTCTTCTTTTCTTGGATTTATCCATGGTTGGCCTACCGGGGGTTGAAAAGCTCAATAAATTGTGTACTGGTGGGTGCCGCACGCTGGCGGTTGTGACACATATTTTGAGTGACAGGGAGCCGCAACAGAAGGGTGAAAGAGCCACATGCGGCTCCAGAGCCCAGGTTGCTGACCCCTTCCCTAACCCATCCTACATTTGCCAGTGATGCTTATCCTGGCATCTTCACTACCTATAATTTGATGCCACTATTTCCTTTTAGTGCCCTTCTTTACGGTGAGAATATTTTCCGCTTCTCTGTCATCTCTTGAGTCCACTTCCTTCTATTCCCTTCCCGGCATCAAATAAAATTGTGAAGGCTGAACAAAGGCCTGTCTTTTTATATGCGTAAACCAGTGGTGGGATTCAAACTTTTTTACTAACGGTTCTGTGGGCGTGGCTCAGTGGGCGTGGCCAAGGGGTATGACAGGCAGCACTCGGTCTCCTGCACCCCCCTGAGAGCAAAAATGGGCCACGAGGGGGGGGGGGAACACACTGTTCCCCCGCGCCCCATTTTGGGCCTAGGAGGCCTTACTGAAGTCTCCTGGGAGCCAAAATGAGGCACCGGGACGGTGCAGGAAGGGGCAGCACCAGCCAGAAATTTAACTACCATGTCTCCTAAACCAGCCCGAACCGGCTGAATCCCACCACTGATGTAAACCACTGAAAGCTCTAGAAAATGAGCTTCAGTGGAGGATGCCTGTTATGCCTCTGCTCGAGTTGCCAATCTGAGATGCATTCAGAGAGGCAACAGGCCATCTCGTATGATCCAGACAGTCCAAAGCATTGCTTGGGATGGTCCTTGTGTCTGAACAGAACAAGCAAGACCAGGAGACCGAATTAATAAATTGCCCAGGAAAGTCATATTTAACAAGGGTGCTTTGAGAAGAAACAATTTCTGTCACAAAATCTTTTCATTTTCGCTGAGGTTTTCTAACTGGCAAATTTCCATGCAATTTACATCTTATTTTCCATCCACAAAGCCTTAATTTAAAAAAAGAAAATCCTAGCACTGAGGTATAACTTTAATGCTAATGTCTATTAATATTAAAATCATTTAAAAATAATAAGATGCACATACAAATTGCTGGTGGGAATGTGTCCTCTACGGAAATCACAGAGAAATAAGTTTTCTAACCTGTGAACATACATAATTTCAAAATCATCCTCTTTTTTTTTGTCATATTGAGAAGCGGACTCTTGTGATTTACAAACATTACATATTAAGCGGAGAAAATGAATTTGATATTGGGGATGGTCTAAAGGGGGAAGACAGCCCCTCCCCCAAATCTTTCGGGGAGGAGAGGGAGGTCAAGTTGGAGAGCAGATTTTGTCCCTACCAGCTGGAAAAATAGTGAGGGAATTCTTTGGGAAAAGTGAAAAACTGGGTCAGCAGAAGAACTAAATTCCTAGAAACAAGATAATCAAACAGCTACCCTCTTTGGGTGGCTAAAACCTCAGACAGCAGCAGATGGAAACAAAGGTTTCTTTCTTTCTTTCTTTCTTTCTTTCTTTCTTTCTTTCTTTCTTTCTTTCTTTCTTTCTTTCTTTCTTTCTTTCTTTCTCACTCTTTCCCCTTTATCTTTTTCTCTCTCTTTCTCTCTTTTTTAACTTTTCCCCTCTTTCTCTTCCTCTTCTCTCTCTTTCTCTTTCTCTTTTCTCTCTTTCTCTTTCTCTCTCTTTCTCCCTCTTTCTCTTTCTCACTCTTTTCCCTTTATTTTTCTCTCTCTTTCTCTCTCTTTTACCCTCTTTCTCTCTCTTTTCTCTCTCTGTCTTTCTCTCTCTTTTTCTCTCTCCCTCTTCTCTCTCTTTCTCCCACTCTTTCTCTTGCTCTTTTCTCTTTCTCTTTCTCTCTCTTTCTCACTCTTTTATCTTTCCCCTTTTCTTTCTCTCTCTCTCTCTTTCCCCTTCTCTCTTTTTCTCTCTTTTTCTCTCTCTTTCCCCCCTGCTCTCTTTCTCCTATCATTTAGTGATCATCCAGAAGTTTGCAGCTCAAGCCTGCTAGCCCTGTAATTCCAGATCAAATTAGGGAATCTGTATCATGGAATTCATCGCCTTCTAAAGAAATGGAAGGATCTTGTTCTTTACCTATTTTGCAGGAAATGACTAAACTCTGATTGGAATGCAGACTGGGAGAAGAGGGAGGTGTTCCCTGATTGATGACCAGTGGACATTACTCCTCCTTCTTCTTCTTTGCCGGCCAAAGGATTTCCACTCACCATTTCTACTTTCTGAGAGTGTTCAATGACCACATGACTTTCGGTGATCAAGTGATCTTTGCACAAAAGAAGAAGATGGTCGTGGTACACCATCTGAAAAGATAGAAGAATCTAAACAGAGTAGATGGTCTTCTCTTTTCTCCTGCTTTTAGGGGGCATTATGGGCTACCTCGATTTGTGGATACCATCTTCCCTTATGATGGGAGGAAATTCCACATAAAGTGCTCTTTTGGGGCAGCACTACTAGATACCTGTCTACCTATCCCAGAGAAAGAAAGCATCAGGACTAGATATGAGAATTCCCTGACTCAGAAATTCTGGGAGTCGAAGTCCACAGGTCATAAAAGGACCATAGTTGCCCACCTTATCCAACTATATTGCCCATAGTTGCTACCTTACCCCTAGAATATCTAGAGCAGGAGTGGGCAACTATCATCCCTTAGTGACCTGTGGACTTCAACTCCCAGAATTCCTAAGCCAGCATCACTGGGATTCTGGGAGTTGAAGTCCACAGGTCATAAAGAGGCCATAGTTGCCCACCCCTGCTCTACTAGATATTCCTATGGTAAGATAGCATCAAGGCCTTGACCACTCTGGTGGGCCTGATTCTCCATCCTTAGGGCCTGGTAGGATCATTGCTTGAAAGAGAGCCAAGGAGTTGGTCTAGCTGTCACTTTAATTTCCTACAGTGCCTTTGATGGACCAGTTAAATAAAATAAAATAAAAAAATAGAATGGTGATGCTTGGGGCATTAAACTAGGTTCTTTCAAGTGGAGCCAAGGCAGACATCAACACAGGCTCCTGCCAACATTGTTGAAGCCTTAGCAACAACCCTTGAATGCCTGAATAAATCTGGCCACAGTCCCAGATAGAGATACCAGAATAAATGTGTATTCTAGTAAAACATAAGCATTACTTCTGCTTCCCATCATAATTTTAAATGGTCTGTATTCTGAAGACACACCATGGCTAAATATGCACAATGTATGTAACCAAATTACTGATTTAACCCACGTGCTGGACTCCTACAAATATTATTGAACCAACCAACCAACCAGGTTGGATTCCCACCAAATACAGAAAGAAGCAAGACCAGATGTATAAATAGGAAGCTATGTATTCAGGCAGGGCCCACCAAATAACCAAATTATTAACCAAGCGTTACATATTGTGTGAATGCGACTCTTCAGTATTTATCTGACCTGATCAAGCATGGGTGAACACCGCCACTCCAGAGAAGATTTCTGGCCCATTCATCCTAGAGTTGGTTGGTTGGCTGGCTGGCTGGTTGCCGGAGATCTCCCACATTCTCCTTGTCCCCAGCAACGTCTTCCCATGAGCATCTTCTAGGTTGAGAGAGTCGGGGTGGAGGCAGGAGGAGGGGAGAAAGCGAGATGGGTGAGTGGTGGGTTGTATAATATGCACTGGGGGTTAAGTGGTTTGCTTGTGTTGGATGAATGGTGAACGGAGCCTAACAAGCCACAATGAATAGAGGTTGAAGGACTTTCCAGACAGGAACTGACAGCTTGATTTCAAGCTTGTCATGCATGAATTTGGTGAGCATTGAGGAGGGAACATTCCTTCACAAAGCACCCAGCTCTCCTGGCTGCCGATGGACAAGCCACCAAGAGGAACAAAAGATATTTTTGGGAAGCTTGGCAGGATGGGGCGGGATTCTGCCAAGTAGTTACAGCTAAAAGTACCCCAAATCTACGTTGGGTTTCAGATCTCCTGCCCTTCTTACCTAGTCAAATCCGCCATACCCCACCTCTGTCTGACACAAATCTTATTCAGGTCTGGTCTCCCCACATTTTGTTATTGTTTTTTCTTGTTGTTTTATTACAGGAAGAACATGAGAAACAAGGAGAATTGAGACATGAAGCGGGCCACCAAAGAAGGGATTAGTCCTCTTAGCGAACAGTGCAGGAGGATTGGAATAGCTCAGTGGGCATGATCCAGGCCAAAGGAAGCATGTTAAGGATCCTGGTTTATTTTCCTAGGAAAGAGAGACAGTTGGGTACATGTTCTCCAGCCATAGGATTTAGAATTGCTTAGTGGCTCGCATCGGACTAACCATATTTCTCAGACAGCCCAAGCTTGGTGGCCGTCAGATGCCTTGAACATCATTTCCTAAGAAATAAGTGATTGATGAATCAAACCAAGGGGAAAATATACTAAGGGAGTTGAAAAGAGAATTGGAGATACAGGAAGATACCCTTGGAAGGGAGATAGGGGCATGGGCAAAAATCCTGGAACCTAGGCAGTGGAGGAGGAGGCTGGAGGTGGGGAAAATACTCAGATTGAACAGCCAAGAAGCAGATGTAGAAAGAGATAATGATCTTAGAGAGGAATACAGAAGACAGGTCAAAAAGGGAAAAAAAACATAGCAACTAAAGTACTGAAGTGGGCAAGAGATGATGGATAGAAGATTTTTTTTGGTTTTGTTTTTGGTGTTGTTTTGATTTGCTTTCCTTTTTCTCTTTCTTTCCTTTCTTTTTTTGTAGGTAGATTAGAAGTTAGAATAAGGGATAGAAGTAAGAGAAAAGGGGAATATTAATGCATACACTTTTATATAATGAAATAAGAGTAATAATAAGAAAAAACATGGAATAATTGAATAAGGATAGATGGTAACTTTATATAAATGTGTATTGCTATTACAAATATATAAGTTGGATTGAAAATAATAACTATGACTAATGCTATTAATCTTATTTGTATTAGAATGTATGACAACCAGAGGCCAGACTGTTCACACATTGATATGTTCGTAAAAAAATAAAAATAAAATAAAAAACCTTTTAAAAAAACATTTCCTGAAATATCTTCTAATTCCAGTTCCCTACTGAATGACATTTTCTCAAATCTCAATTTTTCTTTCATTTGTTTTTAACTACTATCTCAGCCCTTTCTCAGTGGAAAAGTTCAAGAGAAGAAGGTGAGGAAGTCTCGTGGTCCAAATAAAGCCTACGGACTTGAAATTCACCATCTCTGATTTGGATCATCTCAATAATCATTCTTAAACTTCTGCAAACTCTGATTGCAGGACAGTATTCTGGTATTTTAGTAGAAAAATGTCCAGGAAAAACAGTCTTGGAGAAACATCAGAAGAGGTCTAAAGCAGAGGTGGGTTTCAACAGGTTCTGACTAGTTCTGGAGAACCAGTAGTGGAAATTTTGAGTAGTTCAGAGAACTGGTAAATACCACCTCTGACTGGTCCTGCCCCCATCTATCCTCTGCCTCCCGAGTCCCAGCTGATCAGGAGGAAATGGGGATTTTGCAGTTACCTTCCCCTGGAGTGGGATGGGAATGAAGATTTTACAGAATCCTTCCCCTGCCATGCCCACCAAGCCATGCCACGCCCACAGAACCAATAATTCCACCACTGGTCTAAAGGTATGATTGATGCACTCTGTGGTTGTGTAAAAACCAGAAGGTCATCATTATCTATCTATCTATCTATCTATCTATCTATCTATCTATCTATCTATCTATCTATCTATCTATCTATCATCTATCTATTGGTTCAATTTATATGCCACCCTTCTCCGGAGACTCAGGGCGGCTTACAATGCATTAAGCAATAGCCTTCATACTTTTTGTATATACCTGCTTAGTAGGGCTTTTGCCCCCCTCCCCCCCAAGTGGTGTTCTTTTTTATACAAAGTCAGTTTATTACCCCCACAATCCAGGTCCTCATTTTACCTACCTCGGAAGGATGGAAAGCTGAGTCAATCTTGAGCCTGGTGAGATTTGAACTTGCAGTAATTGCAGGCAGCTGGCAGCTAAGTAGGTTTGGTTCCGGGAGCCATATTTTAAGAAAAATGTAGATACATTGGACAAGTTTCAGAAGAATAGACTTTGGCCAGCAGTCTGGTGCGTGAACAAGGGTTCAAGAATTAAGGTATGTCTAACTGGAGAAGATAGTGATTGATTACAGTAACAGATTTTTTTTTCCAAGGGGAAGAATTTTCCCATTTAGAATAGAATAGAATTTTTTATTGGCCAAGTGTGATTGGACACACAAGGAATTTGTCTTGGTGCATAGGCTCTCAGTGTACATAAAAGAAAAGATACGTTCATCAATAATCATAAAGTACAACACTTAATGATAGTCATAGGGAACAAATAAGCAATCAGGAAACAATCAATATAAATCGTAAGGATACCAGCAACAAAATTACAGTCATACAGTCATAAATGGGAGGAGATGGGTGGTGGGAATGATGAGAAGATTAATAGTAGTTCAGACTTTATACCGGTAGTCCGCGAATCACGGCTCTTTGTTTAGTGACTGTTCAAAGTGACAATGCCACTGAAAAAAGTGATTTAGGAGAGGCCCTCAACATTACAAACGTTGCAACATCCCCATAGTCATGTCATCAAAATTTGGATACTTGATAACTGGCATGTATTTACAAGAATTGCAGCATCCCAGGGTCATGTGATATCCATTTGTAACGGGGTGAGCTCCCGTTACTTGTCCCAGCTTCTGCCAACCTAGCAGTTCGAAAGCACGTTAAAAAAAAATGCAAGTAGAAAAATAGGGACCACCTTTGGTGGGAAGGGAACAGCGTTCCGTGTGCGTTTGGAGTTGAGTCATGTTGGCCACATGACCACAGAGACATCTTCGGACAGCGCTGGCTCTTCGGCTTTGAAATGGAGATGAGCACCGCCCCCTGGAATCGGGAACGACTAGCATGTATGTGCAAGGGGAACCTTTACCTTTATCTTTACCTGATCTTTTGGGACAGCTTCAGATTTCTGTCTTCCTCCTCCTCCTCCTGCTTTGGGGTTCTGTGACATTATCATGGTGAAAGATATTCCAGGAAACAAGTAACAAAACTTTGATTCAGCAAGTAAATATAGATGCAGAAGAGACTGTGGGTGGAGAGCGAAGGTATTTGAGAATTTCATCCAAAACTACTACTTTTTTTTTTTAAAGGAGAATTAATCACTGCAAAAACCTGGCAGGAGAACTAAGTAAAAATTCTGTCTGGGTGGATGATTGAAAAAATTTGACAGATTTTCAGGTATGATTTGCAGGCTCCCAAGCGTCTCGATTCAACATAGATAGTGGGTTTCATTTGGCTTTCTGGTTTTTACCTTTGATTTTATTTTTTGTTTTCATTTGCTTATTGCAGAGGTGTCAAACTCAGGGCCTGGGCGTCGGATCTGGCCCACAGGGTGCTTAGATCCGGCCCATGGGGCCAGTGTGGAAATAGCAAAGGACTGTCCAGTGGTGCCCCTGCCAGCATAATGGGGCTCGTTTTTGGCTGTAACGGCCTCTTGCAGCTCTATACCAGCTTGGGGAGCCATGCGCGCCTCCCCGGACTCCATTTTTGCTGGCAGAGGGCTAGCAAAAGAAAGTAAAAACAAAACAAGAGGAGAAATGTTTTCCCCTTTTGCATTTGAGCATGCAAGAAGGGACAGGAAAGGAGAAAGGGAAAGAGGAAAGGCAGAGAAAAAGAAGGGAAGATGGGAAGAGAGCAAGGAAGGAAAAGATAAGGAGAGAGGGGAAGGAAGAAAAAGGAGAATGAAGAGGAAGGAAACGAAAAGGAAGGAAGGAAGGAAGGAAGGAAGGAAGGAGATTATAATGAGAGTGAGGGAGGGTCTCAGAGAAGTTCTGTATTAGTACTTGGCAACCACAGACACCCCCGACACAAGTCCCGTGTCACAGCCATCATGGCTACGTCACCCCTGGCCACAGCCACCATGGCCACGCCCCCTTCCGACCCCCTGAAGTCAAACACAACCCTAATACGGCCCTCAATGAAATCGAGTTTGCCACCCCTGACTTACTGCATCTTGGCATAAATACCCACGTGAACCCTGGCGTGTGGCCAAAAAGCAAAACAGCACCTTATATTGGCGGTGGCTTTCTTTCTCAGAGTTTGGGGAGCTGCAGAATTTGTGATAAGCGGCCTTGTTTTAGCGCTGGGAGACGTAAATGGTGAGCCCAAGGGTTTCTTCAACGCTGAAACCCAAATTCCATGAATTTCTGCAGGGTGTGATCATTTAAAGTAAAGGGTTCTTGGTGCTCTCTGAACTTGGTTGTTTTATAGAAGAACAGAATAAGAGAGCTGGAAGGGACCTTGGAGGTCATCTAGTCCAACCCCCTGCTTAAGCAGGAGACCCATACCCATGATGGCGAACCTATGGCATCTGTGGTACGCGGAGCCATATCTGTGGGCATGTGAGCATTGCCCTCGCTCAGCTCCAGCATGCATTTGTGCGCCAGCCAGCTGATTTTCGGGCCTTCTGGGTCTACCGGAAGTCAGGCAAAGGGCTGTTTCCGGCCTCCGGACGGCCTCCTTGTGGGTAGGGAAGGCCATTTCCGCCCTCCCCAGGCTTCTAGAAAGCCTCTGGAGCCTGGGAAGGGTGAAAGACAGGCCTTCCGGTCCCACAGAAAGTCAGGAAACAGGCCATTTCCCACCTCCCGAGGGCCTCCAGGTGGATGGGTGGGGAAGGCCATTTTTTCCCTCCCCAGGCTCCAAGAAAGCCTCTGGAGCCTGTGGAGGGCGAAAAACGGGCCTACTGGGCCCACGGTGCCATTGTGTGCCAAAAACGGGGGGAGCACGGAGGGGTCGCACATGGATGCACTGGGGGGCTGGGTGCATTGAATTATGGGTGTGGGGACACACACGCATAAACCCCCTGTGCTCCCCCCGCTTTTGGCACACAAAAGAGCTGCAGATAGCTCAACAGGCTAGATAGCCTGTTACTAACACCCAGCTGTCTGCAATTGTGCAAGTTCGAGGCTCAAGGTTGACTCAGCCTTCCATCCTTTCTAAGGAAGGTAAATTGAGGACCCAGTTTGTGGGGGCAATAAGCTGACTTTGTATAAAAATATACAAAAGTATGAAGGCTATTGCTTAATGCATTGTAAGCCGCCCTGAGTCTCCGGAGAAGGGCGGCATATAAATCTAATTTAAAAAACAACAACAACAACCGCAAAATGGTTTGCCATCACTGCCCTATACAATTTTAGACAAATGGCCATCCAGTCTCTTCTTAAAAACCTCCAGTGATGAATCACCCACAACTTCTGGAGAAAAGCTTTCCCACTGGTTAATTGATCTGAGATTATAGTTTTCATAGCATCATCGGTGCTAGTTACCTAGTTAGGCTAATACAGGTAGTCCTCGATTTACAACCGCAATTGAGCTCAACGTCTCTCTTGTTCAAGGAAATATTTGTTCAGTGAGTTCTGCCCCATTTTATGATCTCTCTGGCCACGGTTGCTAAATGAATCACTGCAGGTGGTAAGTTAACAGTCTGGCTGTTAAGTGAATCTGGCTTCCCCCATTGAATTTGCTTGACAAAAGGTCACAAAAGGGGATGGCATGACCCTGGGACGCAGCAACTGTCATAAATATGAACCAGCTGCCAAGCGTCTGAATTTCGATCCCATGATCATGACAGGGATGCTACTAGGGTTGCCAGTGTGAAAAATGGTCACGAGTCGCTTTTTTTCAGTGCTGTGGTAACTTTGAACGGTCACTAAACGAACTGTTGTAAGTTGAGGACCTGTAAAATGTCTTCAAGAAAACAACCAAGCTCGGAGAGCACCAAAGAGCCCTCAGTTCAACCCTGAGCTACAAATATTTTATCAGGAATAAGTAAATCAAGATGGCGGCCACAAGGGTATGATCACAGCTCTTCCAGATTAAAGGGGCGTGGCTTTCATTGCGGGTGGTGGCGCCATCTTGACTCTTTTGCCCATCTCCCTGTAGCCCCCACCCTGCCCTGTTCATGCTCCTGTATCAGTAAGATAAAAATAAAGGTTCCCCTCGCACATATGCGCTAGTTGTTCCCGACTCTAGGGAGCAGAGCTCATCTCCATTTCAAAGCTGAAGAGCCAGCGCTGTCTGGAGACGTCTCCATGGTCATGTGGCCGGCATGACTAAACGTCAAAGGCACATGGAACGCTGTTACTTTCCCACCAAAGGTGGTCCTTATTTTTCCACTTGCATTTTTTACCTGCTTTCGAACTGCTAGGTTGGCAGAAGCTGGGACAAGTAATGGGAACTCACCCCATTACGCGGCGCCAGGGATTCGAACTGCTGAACTGTCAACCTTTTAATCGACAATCTCAGCATCTTAGCCACTGAGCCACCTCGACCCTTCGAGTAACCAACGACTAAAACGTAAGACATAAATCTTGACAAATCACAACTTTACTATTGCAAAGAAACTCTTCACCCATCCTTTACATGCCTCTCTTTTACTTTTCTTCCTCTTTTTTTTTTTTTAAAAAGGGATGCATTTTTAAATGGAGTGTGACTCCGAAACTCGGAGACTACGTCGATATAAATGCCAGATGCGCTATACAAACCATTTTGAGGGAGGGTTTAAACAGCAAAAGGGGAGATATATCAACCTCTCCACTGTCCAAATAATATTTGACAGTAAATGCAGATATGAAATAGTTGATGTTTCCAAGGCAGAGAGATAAAGGCTGTCTTTTTTGGAACTACCCCATGTAGCTCCGCTAATTAAAAGTGTCTCTGTCGGTAATGGTTAGCAGCTGAATGTCTCTTGGTGCACAGAAAGGTTTCAGCTGGAATTCCTGTGTCTCATGTGGCTTCTTGAAGGCAAAGCTATGGAGGCCCTTTAAAAAATTGGCAATCTGGACCTTGCAGTGGTTTAAGCGAAGCTTAATGGCCAGTCAACCTCAAAAAAATATTGGGTCCTCAAAACAAGCCTAGGAATTTTCCTCTGGATTGCCATTCAAAAACATGCTAATCAAACCTATAAATTGCACCCCTGGAAGTGAAGATACGTGCTTAAAATAGAAGCAAAAGGCCATGCAGTTAGTCCTTAACTTGTTGTATAAATAGCGGTATTGAAACAAAATCATGTGAAGTATTGGTACCACTTCATAAAGCTTTAGTACGATCACACCTGGAATGCTTGCATCCAGTTTTGGTCCCCACATTACAAAAAAAATAATAATAATAAAGTTGAGACTTTGGAAAAAGTGCAAAGAAGAGCAACTGAGATGATTAAGGGCCTGGAAACTAAAACATTTATTTATTTACTAGCTGAATACCCATGCTTTGCTACGAAACTATGTGATTGGGCTTGATAAATTGACACAGCTTGAAAATTAATGAGTAGTTACAATCAGCCTCTCCTCTCTCCTTCTCTCCCTCCGCCTTGCCCCACAGAAAGTCTCCTATCCTACCCACTCTCTCCCTCAGCTTTGCCCCACAGAAACATCTCCTATCCTATCCTCTCCTCTCCCTCAGGCTTGCCCCACAGAAGCCTCTCCTATGCTATCCCATTCTCTCCAGAGCTATTTTCAAGTTGGGAGGGGGAGTAGAACATCTAACTTATTAGCATCAGAGTGTGTTAATAATAATATAAAAAATATTAATGATCTGATGGTCAATTCGAAAAATCCTTTCTTAGTGAGGACCTAAAAGCCAAGAGGAACATACGTGGCAAATGTCAAGTTTGTAGGCTTTATGGTTCTGGAGATTTCATGATTACGGTGTGAGTTTTATTTTATTTATTTGTTTGTTTCAATTTATAAACCATGGTTTTCACTTTTTTATATATAGATTTATTTATTTTCATTTACTAGAATTTGTTAAACGAAAAAGAGAACGAGAATAAAAGAATAAAAATGCAATGACAGGGACAATAGGCACGTTAGTGCACTTATGCATGCCCCCTCTACTAACCACTTAAGTATGATGTAAGGTCCACGGAAGTCAATTTGTGCCTGAAACTGTGAAAATTTGTAGCTGAAACAATTGAATCAGGTAGAGCATTCCAGATTTTGACAACTCTTATTACAGAACTCTTATTTTTTTTTACGGTCAACTTTAGAACGATCTGCACTGAGTTTAAAGCGGTGGTTAGCGCACCTATTTTGAAGAACGGTTGCAGGAATTGGGCATGGCTTAGTCTAGGGAAAAGAAGGACTGGAGGGGACAGGATAGCAGTGTTCTAATATTTGAAGGGCTGCCCCAAAGAAGAGGGAGGGAGGTCAATTTATTCTCCAAAGCACCAGAAGGCAAGACAAGAAACAATGGATGATGGAAACTAATCAAAGAGAGAGAAGCAACCTGGAATTAAGGAGAAACTTCCTAATAGTGAGGACAATTAAGCAGTGGAACAGCATTGCCTTCAGACATTGTTGGTGCTTCATCACTGGTTTTTAAGAAGAGACTGGACAGCCACTTGTCTAAATGGTGTAGGTCCGGGATGGCGAACCTATGGCACGGGTGCCACAGCTGGCACGCGGAGCCATATCTGTGGGCACGTCAGCGTTGTCTTAGCTCAGCTCTAGCACGCATGTGTGCACCAGCCAGCTGATTTTTGGGCTTTCCAGGCCCACTGGAAGTCAGGAAATGGGCCGTTTCCAGCTTCCGGAGGGCCTCTGAGGAGGGTGGAGAAGGCTGTTTTCACCCTCCCCAGGCTCCAAGAAAGCCTCTGGAGTCTGGGGAGGGGAAATAATGGGCCTACCGGGCCTATTGGGCGCACCGTTAACCTTTTTGCCATCATGTGCCAAAAGCGGGGGTAGCGCAAGGGGTCGCGTGTACAGGTATCATTGAATTATGGACGTGGGCACGCGCACACACAACCCCCACACACTCCCCATGCTTTTGGCACGCGATGGCAAAAAGGTTAGCCATCCCTGGTGTAGGTTCTCCTGTTTGAGGCTGGACTAGAAGACCTCCAAGGTCCCTTCCGGCTCTATTCTGAATTAACTGATGACCAATCATTTGAAGATACAACGGCACTTTAAAATGTGACCTGAAACCTGTCCTTGCACTTATGACCGTCACAGCATCCTCACAGTTTTACATTACCAAAATTTGGGCCCTTGGCAATCAGCATGTATTTATAACTGTTGCAGCAACCTGAGGTCCCGCGGTCGCCTTTTGCAACCTTCCCAGCTGATTTCCAAAAAGCAAAGTCAACGGGGAGAAGATGGCGTCACACTTAATGACCAGGTGCTTCACTTAATTGCAGTGATTTGCTTAACACCAGTGGCCAAAAAAGCCCTAAAATCAGGCATAACTCACTTCACAACCACTTTGCTTAGCAACAGAAATTCTGGTCGTAAAATCAAGGACCACTGGCATCATGTGTCTTTTAGCCTTTGTATAGCCTTTGTTCTTTGTTTTTCATATTGCAAGCCGCCTAAAGCTCCCCGGTGGTAGGGTGGGGCAGCCAATGAATTTTATAAATAAAAATAAAATAAAACACCTTATTAGCCAAGGTTTGCCGTGGATGAGGGATCGCTCTAGCACAGCGATGGCTAACCTTTTCGGGACCGAGTGCCAAAACAGGTGCGCAAATGTGCATGTGTGCGCGAACCCCTCAAATGCAATGCATGCAAGGCCCCCGCACATGCTCTCCCCCCGTGCATGCCTGGCAGAGACCTGAAGACTAGCTGGCTGGCAGGAGGCGAGCACGCATGTGCAGTGGAGCTTACCTGGGGTGACGGCTTGCGTGCCCACAGAGAGGGTGTTGTGGCCCGTCAGCGGCCTGTGCAGCTAGTAGCTGATTCCGACAGCGAGGAGGCTGGTGTGGTGTTGTGCCAGCAGCCTGTGCAGCTGGCACTCGAGTCGGACAATGAGGAGGCTAGAGAAGACGTGGTGCCAGACGCGGGGATTCAGCTAGGACCTTCAGAACCTCCAGAAGTTCCCGTAAGTGAAGAGGAAGAATAGGAGGAGCCTCTTCTCGATGCACGAGCACACAGAGCTGTTAAAAGGCAGGAGTGGCTCCTCAGAAGGAGGTCTCCTCGAGAGTAAGGCTTGGGGCTAATTGGCCACTCCCTTAGCCTATTTAAGAAAGGATGAAGACTGGTGCAATTTGCAGGAAACAACTTGGTTCATATTCCTTCGTGTCTTGATTCCAGAAACATTTGATCCGGCTCTTGTTTCTCTCTTGTCAGTTTTCCTGCAAACTGCTTCTGGGCATTCTGCCAATCACAGTAAGATTAGGGTTGTCTGAAGTTTGTCTGTCAATTGTGCCTCACAATTGAGTTACTATTCTTTGGATTCTCGTTGGCTGTTAATGAAGTTAAATTAACAGCCCTTGTTCAGAAAAGACTGATTTAAACTGTACTTATATTCAAACAATTGACTAAGAAAGCTCATTAGTAGTTCTTAATTAGTAAACTATGGTTTGTATGGACTTTGTGTGTGCTGCGTTCTTTGGGGCCCATAGCTGGAGCAGAACAGAGGGCACTGCATGCCACCTCTGGCACATATGCCATAGGTTAGCCATCGCTGCTCTAGCAGTATGATTCTCAACCCCTGGCAACTTTAAAAGAAATGGACTTCAACTCCCAGAAGTCCCTGTCCCAGCCTGCAAACTCCTGACTCGACTTGGGTGGGGAGCAGAAAATTGAGGAGGAGAAACAAGGTTAGAGGTCAGTTCCAGAGGTGGGTTTCTGACCAGTTCTGGAGAACCGGTTGCGGACATTTTGAATAGTTCGGAGAACCGGTAAATACCATCTCTGACTGGCCCCTCCCCCAAGTCTCAGTTGATCAGATGGAAATGGAGATTTTACAGTATCCTTCCCCTGCCACGCCCACCAAGCCATGCCACGCTCACAGAACTGGTAGTAAAAAAAAAAAATTGAAACCCACCACTGGTCAGTTCTGTTGATCCCGATCACTCCAGCTGCCCTAATTCACCAAACACACCTCTCCTGGCCAGCCACCCTGGCAAATGCACCTCTGATGACCAGTCATCCTCCTGTTCTCCCCCCACCTCCCAACCCCCCCCCCCACCCTCTTGGCTCTTTCCCACCCTGGGTTTGGCCTGACGTCTGTGCAATTTGCTTTTCTTTGTGGCCTCCCTGAACCGAAGCACTGTGCAGCCTTCAATATTTGCAAACAGAGGAAAATAGCCTTTGAGGCCTGTGGGTCCAGCTGCCGGCTTTGTGCCTTGCCGTCCTCGCTTGGGGACTAATTACCATTCACAGGGTGGGATTCTCCCCTTCTGAATCCTTTCTGAATCAGTGAGAAATGCCAAGAGAGGCTTTTCTGCCTTGCAACTCATGCATTCATTCATTCTTTCTTTCCCTTCGACGCGCCGCTAATCATCTCTCAGGCAAAAGACAAAGATCGGGGCTGGGGGATCGCCACAGTCTGGGGGTCTGGAGATGGGAAGGGGGAGAGAAGGGAAGAAAAATGGGACACACACACACACACACACACACACACACACACACACACACACATACATGCTCGGGTCCAGAGCCTGCTCCCCCCATCTAGCCCCTAGCCCTGCAAACACACACACATACAAACAGACAGACAGGACTGTCCCCCATTCTGCTCAATTGTGTTCAGTTGCAGCCTCTCCGGGGGGTTTTGTGCAGATTTTCCCGAAGAGGCTTCGTCCAAGTTGTGTGTGTGTGTGTGTGTGTGTGTGTGAGGGTGTTTCTCCAGCTGGGTTCAACCAGTGGGGCTTTCCCTCCCCACCTCCCATGTCTTTTGAATGTGCATTTGGGAGCACAGCACAGATTTGGGGTTGTGTGGCCGTCGTGGCTGCGCGTGGATCGGTGAGCCTTTGTGTGTGTGCACCTGCGTGGTTAACCTCACTGTTAGCACCGTTTGTCTTTCAGTTTGTATTCATTGTGTCCCTCCACCTGGGGGCTGGCCGAACATCCACTTCTGTTTTACTTCTACCTTTCCCAGCATTTGAACCTCTTGCAAAGAGCTGCAAGAGGTCCTGATAGAAGAGAAGAGAATGTGAGGACAATTAATCAATGGAACAGTTTTTCATCCAGAAATTGTGGCTGTTCCATCACTGGATGTTTTAAGAAGAATTCTAGACAGACATTTATCTGAAATAACAGATAAATGCTAACGCTTGAGCAGGGGGCTGGACTACAAGACCTCCAAGGTCCCTTCCATATATATATATCACAATCCACTAGTTTCTAGGCTTTTTTCTGGCAGCCAGCAAACACTCTGCTGCCCATTGGTTTCCTTAGTCTCCTTAGTCTCCCAATGGGCAGCAGAGTGTTTGCTGGCTGCCAGAAAAAAAACCCCCAAAAACTAGTGTGTCTTGGTGACATTTCAACCAAGTCTCATTCGTCATCTTCAGGCTGGTGTTTTCGGCTTCGTGCTTCTAGGACTGACCCTCCATAAAGCAGCCTCTCCATTTGCTTTTGAAATCTGAATCAATTCTCTGTGTTAAATCTCCATTTTAAGGGAAGATAAAATAAGAGACTCTCTCTCTTTTTGGTTTGCACGATGTGGACTAGCAGCAAATTTGCGTTTTATTCTCTTATTAAAGCACAGCTGTGGATGGGGGCTGGTCTGTCATCTCTTTCAAAAGCTTCATCCCATATTGCTCCTATTTTACAAGCCTGCATAAAACATCTGGCTCAGTCCGCATCCTGGCTCTGACTTTTCAGTTACCTTTGCAAACATGGAGCTAAAGCAGTTCGTGGGCTGTTCTGAATTTGCAACAGATTCCAGCCTTCCCATAATATCAAAACCATCGTTAGCTCTGCTTAGTGATGGGAAATTGATTTTTTTTTTAATGGAGATTTTTCAGGGCATTTTGTTATTCCCAGGCATTCTTATACCACAAAAGAGGCCTAAGTACTCTCCCAATATGATGGCAACCTGGATTTCTGAGAGGAGAGTTCTTGTAAAAATAAGAAAAAAGATGTAACTTGATAGTTAGGAACAATTCTTCCCTTTCCTTCCCCTCCCCTCCCCCCCTCCCTCTTCCCCTTCCTTCCTCCCTCCCTCCCTCCTCTTCCCTTCCCCTTCCTTCCTTCCTTTTTCCCTTCCTTCCTTCCTCCCTCCCCTTCCCTTCCCTTTCTCTTCCTTCCTTCCTTCCTTCCTCCCTTCCCCTTCCCCTCCCTCTCCCCCTTCCTCCCTTCTCCTTCCTTCCTTCTTCCCTCTTTCCCCTTCCCTTTCCTTACCCCCTTCCCTTCCCCTCCCTTCCTTTCTCCCTCCCTTCCCCTGCCCTCTCACCATCTTCCCCTTCCTTCCTTCCTCCCTCCCTCCCTTCCCTTACCCTTCCATCTCCCTTCCCCTTCCTTCCTTCCTTTTTCCCTTCCTCCCTCCCCTTCCCTTCCCCTTCCTTCCTTCCTCCCTTCCCTTCCCCTCCCCCTCCCCTCCCCCTTCCTCCCTCCCTTCCTTCTTCCCTCCTCCCCCCTCCTTTTTCTTCCCCCCTTCCCTTTCCCTCCCTTCCTTTCTCCCTCCCTTCCCCTGCCCTCCCACCATCTTCCTCTTCCTTTCTCCCTCCCTCCCCCTTCCTTCCTTCCTTCCTTCCTCCCTCCCTCCCTTCCCTTACCCTCCCATCTCCCTCTCCCTTCCTTCCTTCCTTTTTCCCTTCCTCCCTCCCCTTCCTTCCCCTTCCTTCCTTCCTTCCTTCCTTCCTTCCTTCCTTCCTCCCTTCCCCTCCCCCTCCCCTCCCCCTTCCTCCCTCCCTTCCTTCTTCCCTCCTTCCCCCTCCCTTTCCTTCCCCCCCTTCCCTTCCCCTCCCTTCCTTTCTCCCTCCCTTCCCCTCCCCTCCCACCATCTTCCTTCCTCCCTGTCTTCCTTCTCCAACCAAATGCTAGATCCATCTTGATCAGCAATGCTTCTTTTCAAATCAGGTTGAAATCTCTGCTTGAGGTTTATGTAATATCATCTGTTTTGCATTGCAAGCAACGTTGGCCATTTCTACTTCTGGCCTTCCTACTTAGACCACGAAATGCCAAGGCGGTTGCTATCTGCAGAAATCCACACGCCAGGCCCAAGTCCCTATTTTGACTCCTTCCATTGCATCCAGATGGCTTTGACAGGCCTCCAAGTCAACAGATCTGAAATGTGGGTCTCCATTCCCCCACCCCATTCCAAAACAAGAAAGGTTTTGATCACTTGCTTGGCCCTTTAACTTGGCCTGATAGATTTCAAAGTACCAGGAGCCCAGGGTGAGGAGTGCAGGACAGTCAAGGGGGTGTGGGGGTGGGGGTGGGGGTGGGGGGTCCTGGCTGCCAGGAAGGAGTAAAATCAAGACATTGAAGCCTTTTCTTTTTTCTTTTCCTTCCTTCTCTTTCTTTCTCTGTCCTTTCTTTCTCTTTTCTTTCTTTCCTCTTCCTTCCTTCCTTCTTTTTCTTTTTCTTTCTCTTTCTTTCTTTTCTTTCTTTCTCTGTCCTTTCTTTCTTTCTTTCCCCTTCCTTCCTTCCTTCCTTCCTTCCTTCCTTCCTTCTTTCTTCTCTTTCTCTCTTTCTCTTTCTATCTCAATCTCTTTCTGTCTCTTTCTTTTTCTTTCTTTCTTTTCTCATTTCCTTTCCTTCCTTCGTTTCTTCGTTTCTTTCCTTCTTCCTTCCTTTCTCTCTTTTCTTTCTCTTTTCTTTTACTTTCTTTCTTTCTTTCTTTCTGTCTGTCTTTCTGCCTTTCTATCTGTTTCTGTCTCTCTTTCTTTTTCTCTTTCTGTAATTTTCTCTTTCTTTCCTTTCTTTCCTTCCTTCCTTTTTCTTTCTTTTTCTTTTTCTTTCTTTCCTTTCTTTCCTTCCTTCTTTCTTTTTTCTCTTTCTTTCTTTTTTCTTTTTCTTTCCCTTTCTTTCTATCTTTTCCCCCACCTTATTACAGTACTCATGTCTACAAAAACAACAAATAGAGTCTTGTTCCAGCTTAGCTGAAAGAACGCCAAGCATCGATTCAATCTTGCAAAGAGCACAGTCATTAGGGTAGCACCTTTCAACCTTTTGGGTGTGTTTGTGTGTGTGTCAGAAAGCATAATGTTTCACAACGTAGCTTATATAAAGTGCGGGGGGGGGGTGGAATCCCACATTTGTACAGTGAACTGCCTGGGATTCTGGACTATTTTAACAAATCTGTTCACCATGTTAAATCTTTCACCCATGATTAGTTCTACGAAGCATAATAGCAAAACAGTCAGCAATTTCCCCCCCACCTCCCTTAAGAATGGGAGATTTCTGAGAATATCCACCTTTAAACTCATCCTGTAAAACAATCCAACATCAACATCTCTGAAATGTACAACTATGGGAGATTTTGGCTGCTTTGCAGGATTTTAAAGGTAAGAATAAGAGCTGCTCCCTACCCAAAACGCTTTCTTCCTAGTCCCATTCTCTAGATGCCCAACCTGGCTCTCAATGGACAGTTCATTCAAAAAAAAAAAGAAAGAATGTCATGGCAACCCAGAATGGTTTGATTGCTCTGCCTCCCTACCTGCCCTGATATTGTTGCCTAGTATGGATAATGAAACCTCTGCAAGAAGACAAACAAGCTCAGAGAGCACCAAGGACCCCCTCCAACCTGGCCATTCTGTGCTCAGCTTTGACAGTGGGAGGCAGCTCTCCATGTCGATATAATGGCTCTGTCCGGCTATGCTGCCCTCTGCCCTCACACACACAAATGTACAGCAAGCATTCTCAGGACCCACCCAAACAGGTCCTCAGAAAGCACCCCCGTTACACAGGTTCGAATTCCAAGCTCAACATGGCAAGAATCACCGGGTAACAGAGTCCAATGGGCACACACGAAGCCCAGGAAGGCAGTCCACAAGCTGAACAGGTTAGGATACACGGAACAAGCAAACAAGGCATGGAACTGGGCACGTTGCTCTAGCCACGCTTAAGTCCTTGGGGCGGGATTAAGTAGACAACGCTGGTGCAGCCCTTCACGAAGGTAACCTCCTCGCGAATAGTTTAGCTGACGGCCGTTGTGTCTGTCTCCTCTCTGCCCTGCATGTGCTCCAAACTATAAAAAAGATGTTGAGACTCTGGAAAGAGTGCAGAGAAGAGCAACCAAGATGATTAGGGGACTGGAGGCTAAAACATACAACAGACGGTTGCAGAAACTGGGCATGGCTAGTCTAGGGAAGAGAAGGACTGGGGTGAAATGATAGCAGTCTTCCAATATTTGAGGGGCTGCCCCAGAGAGGAAGGGACCAAGCCATTTTCCAAAGCACCTGAAGATCAGGCAAGGAATAATGGATGGAAACTGATCAAGGAGAGATTCAACCTAGAAATAATAATAACAATAGCACTTAGAGTTATATACCACTTTACAGTGCTTTACAGCCCTCTCTAAGGGGTTTTACAGAGTCAGCCTATTGCCCTCAACAATCTGGGTTCTCATTAGACCCACCTTGGAAGGATGGAAGGCTGAGTCAACCTTGAGCCTGGTGAGATTTGCAAATTGCAGGCAGCCGGCAGTCAGCAGAAGTAGCCTGCAGTTACGGGTGGGATTCAGCTGGTTTGGACCGGTTTGGCCGAACTGGATGCTAACTTTACATCTGATTCGCTGAACCAGTAGTTGCAAGGACTGACTGGCCCTACCCACCCTATGCTACCCCTCCCAGGAGTCTCCATGTGGCCCTTTTTGGATGCCAGGTAAGTGCAGCGCCCACACAGATTCTCTGGGAGGGTGAAAAACGGGACTCCCAGAAGTTCCAGAAGTCTGGAAACGGGTCAGTTTCCAGCCTCCGGAGGGCCTCCAGAGCCCAGGGGAGGCCATTTTCACCATCCCAGAGGCTCAAGAAAAGCCTCCGGAGCCTGGGGAGGGTGAAAAATGTCCCCACCACCACCATGGTGCAGGAGGCCGAGTATGTTGTGTTTGTGGGAAGGCAGGCAAGACTTGAGGCAATGTAACACAACTAGATATTTATTAATAACCTCAACAACAGTAACTTGCTACGACAGCTAACACGGGAGACAAAGAGAGCGCTCCCTCAGGAACTGACAGCTCTTTTATACCCCCACTTGACATCGTCTTAACCAATGAGAATACACTTTATTTCCCACCAGCACAGCGCTCTCATCTGGCGGCCCTACTTGCCATGCGCCGATTTAGTCAGGACATAACAGAGTAGGCCACACCTACCATGGCCACGCCCACCCAGCCGCCAGGCAAGACCCGTTTGCTAAAATTTTTGAATTTGAGCGCTGTGCCACCGTGGCTCATAAGGTTCAAAAAGCAGCTAGCCCATATGAAGGCAGTTCCCAGGCCTTTAATGGACGTGGTTAAGGAGCTTTATAAATCTGACCCTTTGGTTCCTTGAATCAGTCAAGGCCGCGTCCTGCTGGGACCAGGGTCAACTGGAAGCGGCTTAGGCATGGGAGATACCGGTGAGTTGCTTTCTATTCCTCCCTCCCTCCTTGTTCAATTCTTTCACTACACCTGGCTTTATTCTTGCCACTTGCTTGTGGTGCTCTCCCATAATACCTTTTCTGATTTGATATTTGGAAATCAGACTCTTTTCTGCAAACATGCGTCGAACATCTCCACTGGGAGGTGGGTGGGGGGTGGAGTGGCGGGGAGCGGGCGATAATACCTCCCTTTCATCTCGAGAAAGTGTTTGTTATTTTAAACCGAGTGACGCTAAGTAAGGCTTTGAAAACAGACTTTGAGCACACGGCACTAGAGGCCTGGTTCGCTGAGATCTGAGCAACACCGAGGACCGGTTGGTGTTCTCAGCTCACTGGGTAAGCAAGCAGCCTTTGGGGAAAACAAGGAAGCCGAAGATCCCTATTTTATTGCCTCCTTCCTTTTTTCCCCACTGGATTCATCCACAGTTTCCCCCTTCCTCCCCCACTTCCCTTCCTTGCTGGGGTCACCTAAGCTCGGAGCTGCAATTTGTTGATTGCTCTGGTTGACAACAAAGGGGAAAAATCACCTTCCCACAGCTGCTGGTCTTCGGCTCCCTTCTTTTCTCTCTGCCAGCCTAATTGTTGAGGAGCAATTCAGACCGATCCTTCTGTTTCCCATCTGATACTAAGCTGGCAGGATTGGCCAACACCTTAGAACAGGGGTCTTGCAACCTTAAACACTCAAAGAGCCATTTGGACCCGTTTCCCACAGAAAAGAAAACACCGGGAGCCACAAAACCCTTCCCGTGCCTGACTATTTCCTGAGCAGCCACAAAACTAGCATATGTAGTTGAATTAAATGTTCTGTTTTCTTCTGAAACTTTTCTTTTCTTGGATTTATCCATGGTTGGCCTACCGGGGGTTGAAAAGCTCAATAAATTGCATGCCAGTGTGTGTCACACAGTGACGGTTGTGATGCATATTTTGAGTGACAGGGAGCCGCAGCAGAGGGGTGAAAGAGCCACATGCAGCTCCAGAGCCGCAGGTTGCTGAACCCTGCCCTAGATGATAGGCTCAGGATCCAGATGGATCTTGACAGACTCAAACACTGGGCCCTATCTAACAAAATGAAATTCAATGTAGAGAAAAGTAAAGTCTTACACTTAGGTAAGAAAAACCAAAAATACACATATAGACTGGGTGAAACCAGGCTTAATAGCAGAGAGGGATCTTGGAGTCTTAGTGGACAACCAGCTAAATATGAGCCAGCGGTGTGAAGCAGCAGCCAAAAAAGCCAATGCAACCCTAAGCTGCATTAACAGAGAGATACAATCAAGATCAAGTGAGGTAGTAATACCACTCTATAAAACCTTAGTAGGCATGCTTAGCGAATCGGTTGTTACATCAGTTGAATCGCACCACTGAATAGAATGGAATGGAGTAGAGTAGAGTAGAGTAGAGTAGAGTAGAGTAGAGTACAGTACAGTACAGTACAGTACAGTACAGTAGAATACAGTAGAGTACAGTAGAGCAAAACAATAGAACAGAACAGAACAGAACAGAACACTTTACTGACCAAATGTGATTAGACACACAAGAAATTTGTCTCTGGTGCAGAAGCTCTCAGCGTACATGCAAAGCAACAGAGTAATAATAATCATAATAATGACACCAATAAGAGGGATACTAATGATACTAAGTAATGATACTAAGAAATACCCATATAGAGAAAAATTGAAAGAAAGAAGAAGAAAAATAGAAAGCAAAGGTAGAACTGGAGGAAAGGGCAGATGAAGAAACCGTGAAAAGAAGAGTCCAACATTACTTCCCAGAGCCTCAGATAAAAATCTGGAAATTCTAGGAAATAGGGGTAAAAAGGAGCAGGAGCCTTTGCTTCAAGAAAAAATAAAATGAAAACCCAAGATACTTCTATAAGAAAGAAGCAGACATTCTACGTAAGATTTCTTTCAGATAGTTTCTTTCTTTTTCTGTGCGCTGCTGAGTCAAATCTAATATATTTCACAGTATAAATTTAGAAAATTGGGTTTTATGTCAACCTTGAAACAAACCTCAGACTGCCTACAGGGAAATATTAATTTTATGCATAATGCTCTTTTGGTCTATATAATTTGTAGCTTGTTTCCATCTCTTGACAGAAAAACCTTTTATTTGCAGTAAACTATTGCTTGAAGCATTCTGTTTGCATTTTCTTGCAGAGTGCATTTCGGTGCTGACTGATGATCAAGACAACTTGACATCCCTTCTCTGCCATGTTGCATGTATGCATTTTTCAAGTTTAAAGTTAAAAAGACTTTGTACGGTTTTTTTACCTTTTCCTCTTTTCTTTTTCAATAAAGTTTGATTTTGTTTATTGCGGATGAGATGGCTCGATTTCCCAATGGTGGTAGGACTGGCTGAAATGTCAAATAATCTCTTACGCTTAACAGAAATTGCTTCGCATTTGCGTGTTTTTAGCCTTTTAATTGACAGCTAGACAGCAGAATGATAACCGAATAACAGAGTTGGAAGAGAACTTGGAGGTCTTCTAGTTTAGTTTTGTTTTTAATTTTGATTTATATGCTGCCCTTCTCCGGAGACTCAGGGCGGCTTACAATGCATTAAGCAATAGCCTTCATACTTTTGTGTGTGTGTGTGTGTGTGTGTGTGTGTGTGTGTATTTATATATATATGTAGGTCTTTGGTTATTCGGGTCCTCTCCTGCGTAAAATTGGAAGTGTCTTGGCGACGTTTCGACGAAGTCTCATTCGTCATCTTCAGGCTGGTGTTCTTGGCTTCGTGCTTCCAGGAGCAAAGACACTTCCAATTTTACATGGGAAAACACCCGAATAACCATACACACACACACACACACACACACACACACACACACACACACACAGAGTCAGCTTATTGCCCTCACAAAGTGGGTCCTCAATTTACCTACTTTAGAAAGGATGGAAGGCTGAGTCAGTCTTGAGCCTGGTGAGATTCGAACTTACAGTAAGCTGACTTTGTATAAATATACAAAAGTATGAAGGCTATTGCTTAATGCATTGTAAGCCACCCTGAGTCTCCGGAGAAGGGCAGCATATAAATCATTTTTTTTTAAAAAAGCTGTTCCACTAGTTAATTGTCCTCACTGTCAAGAATTTTATCCTTAGTTCTAGGTTGGATCTCTCCTTGATAGTTTAGAAATAGAAAGAAATAGAATAACAGAGCTGGAAGGGACCTTGGCGGTCTTCTAGTCCAACCCCCTGTCCAGACAGGAAACCCTACAACCCTTCAGACAAATGATTATCCAACATCTTCTTTAAAAATTTCCAGTGTTGGAGCATTTATAACTTCTGGAGGCAAGTTGTTCCACTGATTCATTGTTCTCACTGTCAGGAAATTTCTCCTTAGTTCTAAGTTGCTTCTCTCCTCCATTAATTTCCATTCATTGCTTCTTATCCTGCCTTCAGATGTTCTTTTCTCTCTCGCAGGCAGAGAGTCTACAGGAAATTTTCCACTTATCAAGGAACTCAACTTAAAAAAGAATATAAATAGGAATTTTGCAATTAGGGTCATGCACCGCTAGTTTGATGCACTCCCTTATTCCCCCCAGTCCCGGAGTTTTGTTGTCCTCTATGCTACAATTTTGTAAGTATTTTTCTAAATTTCATACTACGACATCAAAGATTTGATCTGTAAATGTGAGACGCTTTGTTCTGATATTGGCCTGTAGTTTGCAACATTTCGACTTGATGGTGCCTTATCCCTCACCATTGCTTTGTTCAATGTATCCACTGACGTTCTTAGAAAAAAAAATGATATTTTTGTTTAGAAGCCTTACAAGGACATTATATTTCACTCCTGCTTCAACTCCTAGGAAAATGCACTCCTTCTTTGTAGGCAAGTCCTACTCGTTTCAATTTTTAAATGGATAGCTTGTATTTTGGAAGCTGGCTGGCCTACAATTCTGAATTGCTGCTGTTTCCTCCTAGCAAATTAACAGAACCACAGAGTTGGAAGGGACCTTGGAGGTCTTCTAGTCCAACCCCCTGCTCAGGCAGGAAACACTACACCATTTCAGACAAATGGTTATGCAATCTCTTCTTTAAAACTTCCCAGTGTTGGAGCATTCACAACTTCTGGAGGCAAGTCGTTCCACTGATTAATTGTTCTGACTGTTATTTCCCATTGAGAAATGAAACAGGAGAAATCCGTCATTTGGTAAACAGTGACTGACTGTTTCATACAATCATGGACCATTCCAGCCATCCAATCTAACATCCTGTTCAGGGATGGGCTATAATAATTTTAGCAAGGGATTCTCTACCTGGTAGCTGGGTGGGTGTGGCCATGGTGGGCGTGGCCTAGTCAGCCTCCTGCAGCATGGTGAGGAAGGGCATTTTTGCCCTCCTCAGACTCTGCAGGCTTTTTTCGAGCCTCCGGGAGGGCGAAAATGGCCTCCCCAGGCTCCAGAGGCTCTCAGGAAGCCGGAAACGGCCCATTTCCAGCCTCCCCAAACTTCCAGTAGGTCTGTTTTTCGCCTTCCCCAAACCTCTATGCTTATCCTGCACTTAATTGCTTCCAAAATACGCCACGTGGGGACTCCTGGGAGGGTTGGGGTGGGGTGGACAGGACTAGCCAGGATTTTATGGTTCAACAGCAGTTGTGTGGAGCTGGCAGTGGAGTCAGACAGTGATGAGGCTGAGGAAGAACAGGGGCCAGTCCTGGAGGCTGGGGAAAGCCCGGATGAGGGCTCTGTGTCAGAGGCAGAGATGGGGCCAGGGCCATCGAGGAATGATGGGCAGACTCCGGAGCCTCCAGAGGCTGACAGTAGAGAGGCAGAGGAGCAGAAGGAGCCTGTTCCTAGTGCACGTATGAGAAGAGCTGCCAGAAGGCAAGAGCAGCTATAGCAAACAGGACGACTTGAGAGTAGGGCCAAGAAATGATTGGCCCCTCCCATAAGGCTTAAAAGACCAGCAACGACTCTTGGGCTCTTTGTCGGAAAACATCATTGATTGACTTGTTCTTGTCTTGCTGCACTTATCTCTGGTCGGCATCTTCTGCTTCTGAACTTTTGCCAAGGGAAGCCTTTGGCAGGTTGCCTAATTATACCAAAGTTGGTGATTAGACTGAAGAATTTGTGTTATGAAGAATTTGTTTTGATTTAGTTTAGACTATGCTGAGAATGAGTTAATTCTCAGCTGTTCTAATAAAGTCTGTTTGTCTTGGAACTGTTTGCGTCGACTACTACCTACTTGGGCTGGACTACTACACAGGAGTGGGATTTGGGGGTTCTCTGAACTGAACAGAATCTTAGCTAGAGGTTCTCCCAAACCCCTGCGAGCCCCCAGCAGCTCCCCCCTGATCTTGTTCTGTTCAGGAATCCAGAATAAAACGTTCTCTGCACATCGCTGTCCAACCGCTGCTTGATGATCTCCTCCAAAAGATGATCTCTAAATGGATTTAGGAAATCCTGCTTTGAAATTGGACTGCTTGCAAAGGGTACAGAGCACAGGCAGGCAACAGGCTTCGATTAAAACGGGAAAGAAGCAAAATAAAGTTATTTATAGTAAATCAGTGGCATCTGGTTATTTGTGCCAGCAAATCCCACTCTGATCGCTACCTGGAACAACAGCCAAACTATCCAGTGATCCATTCAAGATGTTTCTGGATTGGTTTTTTTTTTTCCAGATTCTAGCAATTGTAATCCTGGAGTTGCAACCGTTCAAAGTTATGACAGAGCCTTTCTAAAAACTATCCGCTTCTAAAGTTCCAACAAAATTTAGGGTGCTTCGCTACCAACCCACATTGATGGCCATTTGTAGAATTCTCTGATCACATGACTACAATTTAGGAGATTTTTTTTTTTGCTGGAAACCAGCATAAATTTCTGGTTTTCAGGAAGGAAAAAAATGACAGTAGAGAACAGTGTTCTAACTTGGGAAATTCTAAGTTGCTTCTCTCCTCCCCAACCCCCCAAATTTATTTATTTATTTTTTAAACATAGAACATAAAATACATCTTTTTAGAGCAAGGGTTTGGTCCGGCATAAAATGATACAATTATTCACATTCCCTCAGTCAATTTTGTTCCAAATTTTATCCAGTTACATCTTTAAAAAAAAAAAAAGAAAAAAGAAAAAAAATCTTATTCTAAACATTTATCATTTATCATTACACCCAAAATTTTAAACAATAAACATCATTCTAAATCTTTATCATTTTAACAATCAATATTTCGTATATATTCCTCAATCCTAAAACCCATTACCTCAAATCTATATTTTACTTCTCTTAAATGACATCTAATATTCATAATCTTGACAAAAAGTATTTTCCTCCTCTCTTAAAGTCATTTCGTAAACAATCAACATTTCCTTCTATAGATTGTTACTTCCACAATATTTTATTTTATTTACTTCAAATTTATTCTTATATTTTATTGAATCTAATTTTTAACTGGTTCATAGTTTAACTATCTATTTCCCAGCTGTATTTTCCAATACTCCTGTCTGTATTTATTTAAACTGGTTCACAGTTTAGCTACTATTCTCCAGTAAAATCTCTTCCTCCTAAATTTATTTTTTAGCTGGTTCGCATCTTAATCTAAATTGCTTCTCTCCTTGATTAGTTTCCATCCATTGCTTCTTGTTCTGCCTTCAGGTGCTTTGGAGAATAGCTTGACTCCCTCTTCTTCTTTGTGGCCACCACTTAACTATCGGAACACTGTTATCATGTCACTCCTGGCCCTTCTCTTCATTAACCCAGACATACCCAAAATCCCTGCAATCGTTCTTTGCTTGTTTTAGCCTCCAGCCCCCTAATCACCTTTATTGCTCTTCTCTGCACTATTTCCAGCTTCTCCACATCTTTCTTTTTTTTTTTAATATTGTTGGGACCAAAATTGGGTGCAATGTTCCAAGTGTAGTCTTACCAAGGCCTTATATAAAGCGGTACCAACACTTCACGTGATCTTCATTCTATCCTCTGTGAATGCAGTCTAGGACTAGAATCCTTGGAACTCATTGCAACAAGAGAAGATCGGAATTTGGTCCAGAAAACAAAGGAAATTTAATATTTGGCAGGCTGATGAATATCGAGCTTACGAGGAGCTGAAGGCTCAGAATCCCGGCCCCCAAAAAAGCAGCTTCCTTTGTTAGCAGCCTAATCCCCTGCTTGTTGTTGAGGGGTCAGCAGAGGTCTGGGGAGGAGTTGGGGTGGGTTGGAGCGTTCCTTGTTCGTTTAGGGCCAGGAGAGTGTTGAGTTGCTCTTTTCTGCTGAGTAAATCCCCCCTCGGAGGCCTCTGAAATGACCTGCCCCTCAGCACAGCCTTTAAGCCTTTTGTAAAGGGATTTCATGGCAGAACTGGCAAATTAGGGGAGAAATGAAAATCCTAAGCCCCTGATTTCCTTTCTGGCGAGGGGTCCCTCTCTCAGGCCTACCAAGGACGCGGTGGGAGCCGGCCCAAACAAAGAAGGCAGCCCGCTTGCTTTGAATCCTAGGGGTAGGCGTGGGGAAAACTCCACCGCCACCACCAGCCCGGCGGGAACTCACTTAAGCCCCCGGGAGGCAGGAAAGATGGCTGAAAGAAGAGGGGTCCCTCAGGGCAAAGTCAGGGAATGGAATGAGGCAAGGGGCAACCCTGGGATTGCAGACTAGCTAGACTAGACTGCTAATGACCCTCTGATATCCTTCTCCCCCCCTCCCCCCCCCCCCACAAAACAGATTTTTAAAATTTCTTTTCCCGAGAAACTGCAGGAATGTTGGTGGAAGGTTTTTGTCCTCTCCCCTGGGAGCATCTTTTAAAATTAGTTGTAAAATTACAATTCTGTTAGGGAAGAGATGGATCGTCCTGGAAAAAATCTGTGTGGTGGCTAAGAGAGGATCCCAATTCAATAGCACATAATTCAACCTATTTAGAATAGAATAGAATAGAATAGAATAGAATAGAATAGAATAGAATAGAATAGAATAGAATAGAATAGAATAGAATAGAATAACAGAGTTGGAAGGGACCTTGGAGGTCTTCTAGTCCAACCCCTTGTTTAGGCAGGAAACCCCACTTCAGACAAATGGTTAGCCAACATCTTCTTTAAAACTTCCAGTGTTGGAGCATTCACAACTTCTGGAGGCAAGTTGTTCCACTGATTAATTGTTCTCACTGTCAGGAAATTTCTCCTTCGTTCTAAGTTGCTTCTCTCCTTTGATTAGTTTCCACCCATTGCTTCGTGTCCTACCTTCAGGTGCTTTGGAGAATAGTTTGACTCCCTCTTCTTTGTGGCAGCCCCTGAGATATTGGAACACTGCTATCATGTCTCACCTGCTCCTTCTCTTCACCAGACTAGCTAGGTCCAGTTCCCACAACCGTTCTTCATATATTTTAACCTCCAGTTCCCTAATCATCTTTGTTACTCTTCTCTGCACTCTTTCTAGATTCTCAACATCTTTTTTTACTTCGTGGCGACCAAAACTGGATGCAGTATTCCAAGTGTAGCCTTACCAAGGCCTTATAAAGTGATATTAACACTTCACGTGATCTTGATTCTATCCCTCCATTTATGCAGCCTAGGTCTGTGTTGGCTTTTTTAACAGCCAACACAACTGCATACTGAACGCACGGTGGTGTGCTCTCAGACTGAATCCTTTTCGTGAAAGGCTGTATGTTCCCTTCCTTGGAATATTTTTCAATTGCTACCCAATCAGCAATTAAATTTTAGCACCACAAATATGGGATTTTAAGCCAAGGGTGGGAAGTCCTTTCCTTAGCCAGAGGGACCTATCTGTTTCAATGTTCTCAGCCAATGCTTTTCCTTAGCTGCCTAGACTGAGGGGTCTCAGGTCATCTGGACCCTCTTTATGAAGAAAGACATCTGAAGGGGGCTCCATAAGATGCTATCAAAGATCAAAGAACATGAGACATTCTTCCATCTTCAAAGGTGGCCCTAGGAGAAGCAGAGGGAACTGTTATGGTCACGAGAAGCATTTCATGGCACATTAAAACCTTACAAATATATTGTGCTATCCAGAGATAACATGCCTATGATAGCAGGAAACAGTGTTTTGTTTTCTTTTTAAAATAACTGTATTTATTTAAACGGAGCTGAAAAAAAGAGAACTGTATGATTAGGCAAACCATGAAAATAGAGATGGAGATCTAGAAATGGCCTTCAAGTCAATGGAAGTATTTTAGAAATAATAGAGAGATGAATAAAGTTGGGGGCTATTGTGCTCTGCCTGGTTGGTGGAGAACAGTGTTTAAAATGATGAATTTAACCAGGCTAGTGAAGTCCTCCACTTTTCTAATGTATTGTGCACATCACATGCTTATAAGGAATAGTGGATGGAAACTGAACAAGAAGAGATTCAACCTGGAAATAAGGAGAAATTTTCTGATAGTGAGAACAATCAACCAATGGAACAGAAGTTGCATTCAAAAGTTGTGGGAGCTTCATCACTGGAGGCTTTCAAGAAGAGACTGGACTGCCATCTGTCAGAAATGGTGTAAGGTCTCCTGCTTGGGGGGGGGGGTTGGACAAGGTCCCTTCCAACTCTGTATCTTCCATTCATCATTTGGACCTCATTGATCTTCTTCATGGATAGAGGCAGGGGGAAGAGATCCTGGTTGAGACAGATCTCCATCCTGTCTTATATCACTCCAATGAGATCCGAGTTTGCAGAAAAAATATGTTCTCTGCTGAGCACAGATTGATTTGGGCCTGGACTTGATTTTCAAGTCCAGTTTCATTGCTTCAGAGATTATCTAATTCTTCTCATTCTCATTGACCAAAGGGTGGGGCATCAGGCATGTTAAAAATGACCATGTGGACATTCCTGGAAGGGAATCAACACACAACTATCCTTTTGTTGGTGGTGGTTTGCTTGTTTGCTGGCAAATAAAGTTTGTGTGTGTGTGTGTGTGTGTGTGTATGGGTGGGCCTACTTTATCTTCAGTCTGACCTGCTTCTGGTTTTGATTATACACTCTCATATACAGTTGCTAAAACAATTAGTAGTTTAATCAAAGTTGAGGAGATAACAGCAGACAAGGAATGCAAACCAAAACAGAGCCTCTGAAAGAAGCTTGCCTGATTGGTTCTGTTTTCCACAGAACAATAGTCAACATTCAGTCCAAGTTCCAAGATCCAAATCAGGGTGGCAGCCAATCCAGCAGTCAGAATTTCATCGGCAGAATTTACATGAATGTCACGCAAAAGCCAGAGATTAGATGATTGTGTCCAGCAAAGGAGCATGGATCAGGGCTGCTTTTTCAATTCGACTGCAGACAGCTCTTTTTAATCAAGATATTTACCATACTTTTCAGAGTATAAGATGCACTTCTCCCTCCCACACCTGCAAACGTGGTGGAAAATTATGGTGCGTCTTATACACTGAATGTTGCAGAAGCCCCGCCCACCTGCCAGCCCCCACCCTTCAGCCTTTTTTGGCCTCTGCACATCGCATATACGGCCAGTTCCAGGTGGCGGGGAGCAGTGAGGATGGCAATCCCCGCTGCCTGGAACCAAGCAAAAATGCGACGTGTGGAGGTGGCAATGTGCTGTGGTGATCCCCGCAGCCTGGAACAGCTGATTGGCAGTATTTCTGGAGGCTGATCCAACCGCCAATCAGTTGCTCATGCTGTGATAACGTGCTGAAGCTGACCACAATGTTTGCTGCAAGGACACTAGCCAGATGAATACCGATGGATGCTGGTAGGCAGAGGCAGAATTTTTTTTCTTGTTTTCCTCCCCAAAAACTAATTTATTTATTTATTTATTGGTTCAATTTATATGCCGCCCTTCTCTGGAGACTCAGGGCGGCTTACAATGCATTAAGCAATAGCCATCATACTTTTGTATATACCTGCTTAGTAGGGCTTTTGGCCCCCGCTAAGCGGTATTCTTTTTTTATACAAAGTCAGCTTATGCCCCCACAATCCGGGTCCTCATTTTACCTACCTCGGAAGGATGGAAGGCTGAGTCAACCTTGAGCCTGGTGAGATTTGAACTCGTAGTAATTGCAGGCAGCTGGCAGCTAAGTGCTATTTAACAGCACTTTAGTCCACTGCAACACCAAGGCTCTTTATGGGCATCTTATACTCCAGAGCATCTTATACTCCAAAAAATACGGTACTCTCTTGCTCGGCAAGAAGTCTCATGTCTTTGCTCTGCTCCCTTCTCTGCAGGGGCTTGAAGGCCATCATCAGATGACTGGTCTACCTGTTCAGATAGTCCCTGAGTTTGATCAACTTCAAGAGTGATTCTTGGCTTTGGGTCTCCTGAGACTGGCATTCCACAAGACCTACTGGAGGCTGTTTTTCAGTGTCTGTCCTCAGAATCCTGGGCCATGACATAGTCCTTTCATGTATGATAGAAAGCTTTGGCTTTTCTGCTCCAGAAATGATATGGAATTGTCCATGTCATTCCTACTTCTCTCCCGTAACATCCTTTTCCTGAGGATGTCCATCAGATAAGAGCCTGAGTAGCGTAGGGGAGTAATGGCTCCTACAAAGGCAGCATTTAAGATCCAGCTGCTGCAATTACTTGCGAGTTCAATCCCAGGCAGGCTCAAGGTCGACTCAGCCTTCCATCCTTTATAAGGTGGGTAAATTGAGGACCCAGTTTGTTGGGGACAATAAGCTGACTTTGTATAAATATAAATATACAAAAGTATGAAGGCTATTGCTTAACGCATTGTAAGCCGCCCTGAGTCTCCGGAGAAGGGCGGCATATAAATCAAATTAATAATAATAATAATAATAATAATCTGGTCCCAGGTCATGTGTTATTTGACCTGGTCCCAGGCCAAATAACCCAACAAATAACAATCCATCAAATAACCTGCTCCCATGCCATGTTTATGTCCCACTGTCTGATGTTCCTGATCAATCATCCAGTTTTGGTCACCACATTATTACAAAAAAGATGTTGAGAATTTGAAGAAAGAAAAAAAAAACCTGCAGAGAAGAGCAACTAAGATGTTTAAAGGCCTGGAGACTAAAACATATAAAGAATGGTTGTGGGAATCGGGTATGTCTAGTCTGGTGAAGAGAAGAGAAGCACTTGGGGTGACATGATAGCAGTGTTCCAATATTTGAAGGGGGGGCGCCACAAAGAAGATTGGGGGGGCGGGGTGGTTTCAACCTATTTTCCAAAGCACCTGAAGGCAAGACAAGAAACAATGGATAGAAACTAATCAGGGAGAGAGGCAACCTGGAATTAAGGAGAAACTTCTTAATTGTGAAGACAATTAACCAGTAAAATGGCTTGCCTTCAAAAGTTGTGGGTATATAGGTTCTCCAGCTTGAGCAGGGGGTTGGATTAGAAAACCTCCAAGGTCCCGTCTAGCCAGTGGTGGGATTTAGCCGGTTCGGGCCATTTCGGGAAAACCGGTAGTTAAGTTGCTGGCTGGCTCCGTCCCTTCCCGCCCCGTCCTTTCCAGGAGTCCCCACGTGTCCCATTTTGGCTCCCAGGAGGCTTCAGGGAAGCCTCCTAGGCCCAAAACAGGGCGCTAGGGTGCGTCGTCCCCCCCGCGGCCCGTTGTTGCTCCCAGGGGGATGCAGGAGGCCAAGTGCTGCCTGTCACACCCCATGGCTGCACCCACGATGGCCACGCCCCCCCCCCAGCCGGTCATTAGGGCAGAGAACCAGTTGTTAAATTATTTGAATCTCACCACTGCTTCTAGCTCTATTCTGATTAGATTCAGCCTTACATGGCTTGGAAGAGATTTTTGGAAGAAGTTTAAGCAAACTTCTTTAAGTTAACTTCTGTAACATCCCGGTGGTCTTCTGGGTGCGATTCGAGGTGGTGGTGATCATTTTTAAAGCGCTCCATGGCTTAGGACCCAGGTACTTACAAGACCGCCTTTTGCTGCCGATAGCCTCCCACCGGCCGATACGCTCCCACAGAGAGGGACTCCTCAGGGTGCCGTCGGTCAAACAGTGTCGACTGGCAGCCCCCAAGGGGAGAGCCTTCTCTGTGGGGGCACCTGCCCTCTGGAACGATTTGCCCCCGGAGATACGGATGATCCCTGACCTACGTACCTTTCGTCGTGCCCTCAAGACGCTATTGTTCCAACAAGCGGGGCTGGCCTAGATATGATTTTTTAATGGGGTTTATTTTTTTAATGATGAGGGCCAAATTGTTTAATATGTATTTTAAAATGCTTTTAAATTTTGTATTTGGTTTGTTTTACTGTTGGCTGTGCACCACTCTGAGTCCTTCGGGAGAAGGGCGGTATAGAAATTAAATAAATAATAATAATAATAATTAAAAAAAGGTTGAGGATTGATCACTAAAAACACAGTGAATTTTCCCTCCTTCAGAGGAGCTACATTGCACATTTTGAAGTATACGAGATGCGACACAGATTTAACCATCATTTTCAAAAACCAAGCCTCTAAATTCTGGGTGTACTATTACCGAAAAGCACCACTATCAGGCAGCATGTTTGTAACCTAATAACTCCATCGAGTGTTGCCAGATCATAAAAATAAAATATTGATCCTGAGGCCGAGGCCATAAACATGCAGTTCAAAGATGAAATCAACTCCCTCCCGGCACCCATTTTCAAAGGCAAAACAAGAGATGAAAAACCCACAACGTTTCAAATCTCTCCAGCGAAGGTTGGAATGTGGGAACGAGGGCTGGAAGCCACGCTCAGGACATTATTTTGAGTTTCGGAGTCAAAGATCAAGCCGATCTCGGATAATCTTGGATAAGTTGCAAAAAAACTGTGTGGTATAAGGAACATGGTTTCACACCTCAGCAAAGCTATGATATAGGGATGTGATGGCGAACCTATGGCACCGTAGCCATATCAGTGGGCACGCCAGCTCAGCTCTGGTGCACACGCGCGTGCCGGCCAGCTGATTTTTGGGCCTTCTAGGTGGGCCCGGGGGGTGGGGAATGTCACTGTGTTTTTGTATTTACCAGCTGAGTTTTTATTTTTGGACTTTTAGACTCACTGTAGCTTGCCAAAGTCTTATCAGTAAGCTACTGCGCATGTCCACATTCTTTTCTTTCTCTTCTAACTTTCTTTGTTCACCTGCCAAGAGGTAGACGGGAACTCTGCCAAAATGTAACTTAATTAGCTAGTGAGATGTTTTTATTTCTTTACATTAAATATGAGTTTTCTTAGAATATATCTCGGTTTATTTTCTGTTACAAAGTATACTCGAAGGAAAAAGCCACAATCAACCTCTAATTTAGGTGCAATTACCCCAGGATGGGAACGGGGCTGATTGCCACCCTGACAGGGAAGACCCGTTTTTCTTTCTCACCTGGCTCCAGATCCTCTCTATGCATCTGGGGAGGGTGAAAACAGCCTGAAAAGGCTGAAAAGGCCCATTTCCCAACTCCCGGTTGGACAGGAAGTGACGTTTTTTTGCTGTCTACAGCCTCCGGAGGCTGGGGACAGCAAAAAACGTCACTTCCTGTCCAACCGAGAATTGGGAAATGGGCCCTTTCAGGCCCATTTCCGAGGGTGGGGGAAGGCTGTTTTCTCCCTCCCCAGATGCGTAGAGAGGATCTGGAGCCAGGTGAGAAAGAAAAACGGGCCTATCAGGCGCTCACATGCCAGGAGCAGGGGTGGGGAGAGGATTGCACGCGCATGCACAGGGCACGGCACATAGAATTATGGGTGTGGGCACTCACGCGCGCCCGCTCCCTCCTGGCACGCGATGGCAAAAAGGTTAGCCATCACTGATATAGGGTCTCTTGCTTAAGCAGGAGGTTGGACTTTTATAGTGTCTTTAATGCCTTAGTAAGACCACACTTGGAATATTGCATCCAGTTTTGGTTTACCACGAAAAGATGTTGAGATTCTATAGAAGAACAGAAAAAGATTAGGGGACTGGAGGCTCAATCATACAAAGAACGGTTGTAGGAATTAGGTATGTCTAGTCCAAGGTTCAGCAACCTGCGGCTCTGGAGCCGGACGTGGCTCTTTCACCCCTCTGCTGCAGCTCCCTGTCACTCAAAATATGCGTCACAACCACCAATGTGCAAAACCCGCTGGCACACGATTTATTGAGCTTTTCAACCCCCAGTAGGGCAACCATGGATAAATCCAAGAAAAGAAAAAGTTTCAGAAGAAAACAGAACGTTTAATTCAACTACATACAGTATGCTAGTTTTGGGCCGCTCAAGAAATAGTCAGGCACGGGAAGGGTTTTGTGGCTCCCGGTGTTTTCTTTTCTGTGGGAAACGGGTCCAAATGGCACTTTGAGTGTTTAAGGTTGCAGACCCCTGATCTAATCTAAAAGAGAGAAGGACTGGGGTGACTTGATAGCCTCAGATAGAAGGACTGGGCTTATGAGCCTCAGATAGCTCAACAGGCTAAATAGCCTGTTATTAACATTCAGCTGTCTGCAATTATTGCAAGTTTGAGGCTCAAGGTTGACTCAGTCTTCCATCCTTTCTAAGGCAGGTAAATTGAAGACCCAGTTTGTGGGGGCAATAAGCTGACTTTGTATAAAAAATATTCAAAAGTATGAAGGTTATTGCTTAACACATTGTAAGCCGTCCTGAGTCTCCAGAGAAGGGCGGCATATAAATCTAATTAAAAAAATTTAAAAAAATAAAAAAAAATAGTAATGTTCCAATATTTGAGGGGCTGCCACAAAGAAGAAGGGGTAAACCAAGGGTACTATCATGCAAGTTCTGACAGGTTCTGGAGAACTGGTAGCGGAAATTTTGAGTGGTTCGGAGAACCCGCAAATACCACCTCTGGCTGGCTCCAGAGTAGCGAAGGAATGGGGATTTTGCGGTATCCTTCCCTGGAGTGGGATGGGAATGGAGATTTTGCAGGATCCTTCCCCTGCCATGCCCACCAAGCCACGCCCACAGAACCAGTGGTAAAAAAAAAAAATTGAATTCCACCACTGGGGTAAACCGATTTTCCAAACTTATCAAGGAGAACGCAACTAAGACTAAGGAGGAATTTCCTGAAGGTTAGAACAATTAATCAGTGGAACAACTTGACTTCAGAAGTTGTGGGTGCTCCAACACTGGAAGGTTTTTAAGACGAGATTGGACAACCATTTGTCTGAAATGGCATAGGGCAGGGATGGTTAACCTTTTCAGCACTGAGGGCTGAAACATGCGTGCTAGAACCCGGACGAGAGCAGCTGGCCAGCGCACATGCGCACAACGGAACCCGGAAGAGCAACTGCTATAGGTTCACCGTCGCGGGTATAGGGTCTCCTGCTTGCACAGGGGGTTGGGCAAGAAGACCTCCCAGGTCCCTTTTCAACTCTGTTGTTCTGTTAATAGGATTGGAATTACTAAATTTCAGAGAAAGGAGGGGCAAAGTCAAGATGACAGATGGAATCCCATGGCCATAGCCTATCATCTTCACTTTTAAAAATCCTCCCCCCCCCCCCCCAAGACATATGCCGGATAAAAGATAAAAAGGGAAACTGACCATGGAGCTGATAGAAGGATGCATGCAGTTTTGAAAATTCATGTTTAATAAGAACCCTTTCTTCCCCCTCCCTCCCTCCCACTCTCCCCTTCCTCCACTTACACTCCTCTCCTTCCTTCCTTCCTTCCTCCCTCCCTCCCTCTCTCTGCTTCCTCCACTCATACTCCTCCCCTTCCTTCTGTCCTTTCTCCCTCCCTCCCTTACTTCCACTCACACTCTCCTTCCTTCCTTCCTTCCTTCCTTCCTTCCTTCCTTCCTTCCTTCCTTCTTTCCTCCCTCCCGCTCTCCCCTTCCTCCACTCACACTCCTCACCTTCCTTCCTTCCTTCCTTCCTTCCTCCCTCCCTCCCTCTCTCCCCTTCCTCCACTCACACTCCTCCCCTTCCTTCCATCCTTTCTCTCTCCCTCCCCTTCTTCCACTCACACTCACACTCCTTCCTTCTTTCCTCCCTCCCTCCCTCCTTCCCCTTCCTCCACTCACACTCCTTTCCTTCCTTCCTCCCTCCCTCCCTTCCTTCCACCCTCTCTCTGCTTCCTCCACTCATACTCCTCCCCTTCCTTCCTCCCTCCCTCCCTTCCACCCTCTCTCTGCTTCCTCCACTCACACTCCTACCCTTCCTTCTGTCCTTTCTCCCTCCCTCCCATTCTTCCACTCACACTCCTCTCCTTCCTTCCTTCCTTCATTCCTTCGTTCCTTCTTTCCTCCCTCCCTCTCTCTTCTTCCTCCACTCACATTCCTTTTCTTCCTTCCTCCCTCCCTCCCTCCCTCTCCCCTTCCTCCACTCACACTCCTCCCCTTCCTTCCTTCCTTTCTTCCTTCCTTCCTCCCTCCTCCCTCCCTCTCTCCGCTTCCTCTACTCACACTCCTCCCCTTCCTTCCATCCTTTCTCTCTCCCTCCCCTTCTTCCACTCACACTCCTCTCCTTCCTTCCTTCTTTCCTCCCTCCCTCCCTCCTTCCGCTTCCTCCACTCACACTCCTCCCCTTCCTTCCTTCCTCCCTCCCTCCCTCTCTCCGCTTCCTCCACTCACACTCCTCCCCTTCCTTCCTTCTTTCCTCCCTCCCTCCCTCCTTCCGCTTCCTCCACTCACACTCCTTCCTTCCTTCTTTCCTCCCTCCCTCCCTCCTTCCGCTTCCTCCACTCACACTCCTCCCCTTCCTTCCTTCCTTCCTCCCTCCCTCCCTCTCTCCGCTTCCTCCACTCACACTCCTCCCCTTCCTTCCTTCCTTCCTCCCTCCCTCCCTCTCTCCGCTTCCTCCACTCACACTCCTCCTCTTCCTTCCGTCCTTTCTCCCTCCCTCCCTTTCTTCCACTTACTCTTCTCCTCCCTCCCTTTCTTCCTTCCTTCCTTCCAGAGTAGAAGTTGCCCTTGGAACCAAAACATGAGTAGAAGCAGGATTTATAAAGGAAACATTCCTTCCAACATGTCTATTCCTTGCAAAAAAATCATCGTGATGCTAATTTCTTTAGATGGCCGGAAAAGCTGATTAATCCAATATTCCAGGATTTGGTCTGTTCCCAGCTTTGACGCAGCAGTGCTGACTAAAAGTTTGCACCTTTTTTGCTTAATCCACATTTTAAAGGAGTAGGACCCAGGATACAGCCACGAGAACGTCACCCGGCTTCCCATTTCAATCTCCTCCAAAATTTATCCTGTGATCCTCGGCTCAAACGCTATCAATGTTATCTAGAAAAAAGCCAATCTGAAGATTACAGAAAACACCACTCTGCAGTCACCAGAGTGGGGAGGGAATGGGGATTTTGCAGCATCCTTCCCCCAGGAGTGGAGTGGGAATGGAGATTTTGCAGTATCCCTCCCAGGAATGGGGAGGGAATGGGGATTTTGCAGTATCCTTCCCCTGCCACTCCCACCTCACCACGCCCACCAAGCCACACCCACAGAACCGGTTGTAAAAAAAATTGGATTTCACCACTGCTTTAATCCCCTTTTTTTTCATTGTTATTATTGTTTTCACTTCCTATTTTAACTTCTGCGATCTTGCTTGTTCTCCGGAGTTTCTTGCATGGATCGCAAAGCAGGTTAAATGTTCTGCACAGGTAGTCTTCAACATGCAACCACAACTGAGCCCAAAATTTCTGTGGCTAAAAGAAAAAACATTGCTTAACACATTGTAAGCCGCCCTGAGTCTTCGGAGAAATCAAATCAAATTAAAAAAAAAAAAACATTCCTGCCCTGAATTATATTTGCACTGATTTTCCCACACTGAATTGTATTGTATTGATTATCCTGCCCTGAACTACATTTGCACTGATTCTCCTCCTGCCCTGAACTACATTTGCACTGATTCTCCTGCCCTGAATTACATTTGCACTGATTCTCCTGCCCTGAATTACATTTGCACTGATTCTCCTGTCCTGAATCATATTTGCACTGATTCCCTGCACTAAATTACATTTGCACTGTTTCTCCTGCCCTGAATTACATTTGCACTGATTCTCCTGCCCTGAATTACATTTGCACTGATTCTTCCGCCCTGAATTACATTTGCACTGATTCTCCTGCCCTGAATCATATTTGCACTGACTCCCTGCACTAAATTACATTTGCACTGTTTCTCCTGCCCTGAATTACATTTGCACTGATTCTCCTGCCCTGAATCATATTTGCACTGACTCCCTGCACTAAATTACATTTGCACTGTTTCTCCTGCCCTGAATTACATTTGCACTGATTCCCTGCATTGAATTATATTTGCACTAATTCCCTGCCTTGAATTACATTTGCACTGATTCTCCTGCCTTGAATTATATTTGCACTGATTCTCCTGCATTTTCCCTTGAGCACGCAACGCTGTGGAAGCCACCCATGTCCGGCGTGCTCATCAAACTTCGCCAGATGAAATTCAAGGAAAGGTTGAAATGATGTGTCTCTTTGACGCTGTCATGGCAACCCAGGGCATGCTAGCCCAGCTACGGAGAGCAAACACTTGTGCCGATGTGCTCTTAGAAGCCCTGGCGCTTGGCAATCATGTTCCGTTCCACGCAAAGACTTCATTAGCCCAAGCAAATAAAAGCCATAAATACTGGTTAATTTGCTGGCTAATTGATGTCCTCCAAACACCCTGTTTACTCGTCAGCCAGCCACATCATTCCTGTTTAGGGCATGAATTGCCTCGTTTTCTTTTATGACTCGCTTAATTAACCGTCCGTCATTTGTGTTTTGCCCACTGGAGTGGAATGATAGGTCCAAGCCAGGCCTTGGTCTCCAGGTGCTGTTTGGCTGCTGGGCCTGCCAAATCAAAATCTAATTGATTATTTTCCTCCCTTCCTCTCTCCTCAGTTCAGAATTCCGTCCTGCAGGCGAGCTGCATGAATCACCAACCAGAACAATTCGTAGATTCCCCCAAGATGGATTCTTAAGATTAGCCACTGGGCTTTCTGATTAGACCCAATTATAGGTAATCCTTGACATAGGACCATTTGTTTAGTGATTGTTCAAAGTAACAGCAGTTACTGAAAAAGTGACTTATGATCATTATTGCCGCATCTCCATGGTCCTGTGGTCAAAATTTGGGCCCTTGACAACTGGCATGTACTTATGACAATTGCACCGTCCACATTATCCCCTTTTGCGATCATCTGTCAAGCAAAGTCGGGAGTGGAGGGTGGGGCGGAGAGCCAGATTCGCTTAACAACTCTGTGACTAATTTAAAAACTGCAATGATTTGCAGTTCTTAAAAAATCTGGCAAGACAAGTTGTAAAACGAGACAAAACTTGCTTAGCAATGCAAAATTTGGGGCTCAATTAGAATAGGATAGGATAGAATAGAATAGAATAGAATAGAATAGAATAGAATAGAATAGAATAGAATAGAATAGAATAGAATAGAATAGAATTTTTTATTGGCCAAGTGTGATTGGACACACAAGGAATTTGTCTTGGTGCATAGACTCTCAGTGTACATAAGAGAAAAGATACGTTCGTCAAGAATCATAAGGTACAACACTTAATGATAGTCATAGGGGACAAAGAAGCAATCAGGAAACTGTATCAATTTAAATCATAAGGATAAAAATGTTGGTTGTAAATCGAGGATTATCTGAATTCTCTCCCACCCACCCACCCCGCCTTTTGGAGCAAAATCCGGTTGGACAACCATTGTAAGATCCTCCTGTAGTTGCAGAGGAATCTGCATTAACTCTCAGTTAATGGGAAATGGGAAGCTCCAAGATCTCAGATAGTTTCTCAAATCTGGTGCTTCCAAATAGCAACTAGTGGTGCTTCCAAATAGCAATTAGACTTATATACCCACAGTGCTCTACAGCCTTATCTAAGCAGTTTTTACTGAGTCAGCCTCTTGGCCGCAACAATCTGGGTCTTCATTTTACCCACCTCAGAAGGATGGAAGGCTGAGTCAACCTTGAGCCTTGGTGAGATTTGAACTGCCAAATTGTAGGCTGCTGGCAAGCAGCAGAAGTAGCCTGCATTTCTGCACTCAAACCACTGCGCCACCATGGCTCAAATCCTTCCAAATTGCCCCTGAGTTGTAATTTTCACAATACATCAAGCTATTCAGCAGACTGGGTTTATACAACTAGATTGTCCACTAACAAACCAACCAACCAGGTTAACACTACCCAAAACGAAGCTGCCTGGACATGATGTGTTCTGGTTCAAGGCCCTAACCCCCACCCCCCGCGCTCCCCCCGCTTTTGGCATGTGATGGCACAGTGGGCCCAGTAGACCTGTTTTTCACCCTCCCCAGGCTCCAGAGGCTTTCTTGGAGCCTGGGGAGGGTGAAAACGGCCTTCCCCACCCTTCCCGGAGGCCCTCTGGAGGCCGGAAACAATCTGTTTCCTGACTTACAGTGGGCCCAGAAGGCCCCAAAATCAGCTGGCCTGACATGTGCATGGACGCTGGAGCTGACCTAGGAAAACACTCGCGTGCCCACCAATATGGCTCCATGTGCCACCTGTGGCACGCGTGCCATAGATTCGCCATCATGGATATAGAGAGTCTTCCTCTTAACTGCATTCACCATCTTCACTCTATTTATTTAATGTGATGTTACAGAATGTTCGTGAATGTTCGCCGGTCACTGTCAAAGTTAGGAGAGACCTGACAAAATGTAGTTATGACCAGTTCTGACGTTCCAATGGCTGCCACCACCCGGTACCCTTGCTGTTGTGTGACCACATGATCTTGGTGTGGGATAGCTAGGAGACTGGGTTTTAAACAAGGACAATGGGGCTCTACATGGGGCTCCCCTTGAAGAGCACTCGGAGGCTCCAACTGGTCCAGAATGCGGCCGCGCGGGTGATTATGGGGGCGACACGTTGCACCCATGTAACACCTCTCCTGCGTCAGCTGCATTGGCTTCCAGTGGACTTCCAGTGGTCCTCAAGGTGGTCCTCAAGGTGTTGGTTACCACCTTTAAAGTGCTCCATGGCCTAGGACCTGATTATTTACGAGACCGCCTGCTGCCACCGATAGCCTCCCACCAGCCGGTACGCTCCCACAGAGAGGGCCTCCTCAGGGTGCCATCAGTCAAATTATGTCGACTGGTGACCCCCCAGGGGGAGAGCCTTCTCTGTGGGGGCCCCTGCCCTATGGAATGAACTGCCCCCGGAAATACGTAGGATCCCCGACCTCCGTGTCTTTCACCATGCCCTTAAGACCCTATTATTCCAGCAAGCTGGTCTGACGGAATGAGGAATTTTAATGGGTATTTTAGTTTTAGGGTTTTAATAATTCGGCCAAACAATTGAATCTGTTTTAAATTGTTTTAATTTTTGTGCCTATGTTGGTTTTATTATTGGCTGTACGTCTCCCTGAGTCCCTCGGGTGAAGGGCGGTATAGAACTTTGATTAATAAATAAATAAATAAATACAAACTTGAATTGAAGCTTTGCTTGTTTGTTTGTTTGTTAATTTATCAACTCATCTCTCTCATAGATAGGTTCTGGGAGGTGTACAATTTAAGTTGTTTTTTACACCAGCACGATTCTTCCCATGTGTGCATCTCTGGGATAAAATGCTCTGACCTAGTTATGGAAGAAAGTATAACTCAGCTGACATGTCCGTGGTAACACCCCAGGATCTGGTTTTGTGTCAAGGCCTTGCCTGAAATAAATCCACAGTGATGAAGTCCCAAACTCCCTTAAGAAATCATTATAGCCAAGTCACCTGCTAGGCAGTTACCCAAAAAGGTGTGCCAGGGTTGCCATTGTTTGCATCTACTGTGCCAAAGTGTCATCCAACGACTTTCAGCATCTATCTTCCTTCCTTCTTAGCTAAGACAAATTCTGCAATGGGTGCTATGTTGAGTTAAGAGCAGTGAACGCATTAACCGATGGGCTCCATGGTGTCTGATCTACACAATTATCTGGCTGGTTTAAACCACCCACAGCTTTCTTGGCTTCCACAGCAGATGCCAGGGACTGCCCCAACAGATGGGTCAACAACGTGCTTCACTTGCCATGGAGGCAGGGGTGAAATCTACCTACTTCCTTACCAGTTTGGAAGTGCACACACATGCACGCATCATATATGCGCATAGACTTTCTGCGCATACGCAAAACCTTCTGAGCATGCATACAAGGTAATGAACACATTACTTCCTGGTTAAAACCAGGAAGTAACGACATCCAGGTGGGTGGGCAGAGTTTCGCTCCATCATCGCTACCGGATCATCAAACCAGCCACCATGATTGCTACAGGATCGCCCGATCTGGTCCGAGCCGGGAGCATTTCACCCCTGCATGGAAGCGTTAGCCTTATATATTCTAGGTCTTCTTTTCTAACCGAGAAAACCCTCCAAGAATGTAAGGATGTAGTTCTCAACTTATGACCCCATTTGAAGTTACAACAGGCCCCCTCCCCCAAAATATTCATATGACCGGTGGTGGGTTTCACATTTTGTTACCAGTTCGCCCCGCACGCACATGCATGCTTCGTATGCCTGTATACCTTTCACGCATGTACCTGGTCTCAAAACCATGCCTAAATAGGACAGCATAGAGCTGGGCCGGGTGGGTGAGTGGGCAGGCCCACTTGCAATCTCTGCTACTGGTTTGCCCAAAGCAGTACGAACCGGCTGAACACCACCTCTGCATATGACCCAATTTCGAAGTTATGGCTGCTACAACACCTCATCTCACCCCACCAGATCCCCACAAGTCTTGGGCCTGCTTCTCACCCTAACAGGACCCACACCCGTCTTCCTACCTCCCCATCACTAATTTCTCACCTACCTCCTTCTTCATCTTCAGAGCTTCAGAGCTCCCACTGAGAAAGGAGAGAAAACCCCCCTCCAACCTTCAGCATTCCTAGGACATGTGGCTCCATCTCAGAAATAGATACCATTTTTGGAGTGGCTGCAATGAATTATTTGGGGTTTTTTTCATGGCCAAAAGTGAGAGGATGCATCACCTCTTTGAAGGAGGAATTTCTCTTTCTCCTTCAAGGAGCAGAATGATTAATTATTCAAATTGGTAGGGCAGGTAAGAAGTTTATGGTAGGGGCTTCTACTCATATATTTCTGTCAGGTATGAAAAATCAGGACTATATGTTAAGATCCTGTTAAAGTGATTGATTTACTCATGATTTACTCATACAAGGATCTAATCCAGGAATGTCAAACTCGCATCGTCATATCATCATCATGTGACGTATCAGGAATTTTTCCCCCTTCACTATACTGGGGGTGGGGTGGCCAGTGTGTGACACATCTGGTGCATGGCTGCAAGTTTGACACCCCTGATCTAATCAATAAACTGTCAGTGCTAAGTTGGCGATAGATAAGAGAATTCAAGAGGAGTTGGAATTAGACAGTTTGTGGGAATGTAATGATTCCAGGCTGATTCCTTGCTTGACTCTGCCCCCAAACTTTGCTTCTTCTCCTCAATTTCTCCTCTATGTTGTGATATTGTGGGTGTCAGAAAGAGAGAGCAAGGGAAAATTCTGCTATTTTGTGACTGTCCTTTCTCCCATTACAGCCAATTTCTGGTTGTGCCAAGGTCCTGTTTTTTGCCTAGTGGCCAGAAGACATTCCCCTAAATATATAAATCAGCAGGTTCCTAGCTGATGCAAAGATAATTTAATAATGCATTCCACTTTTCTGGCAAGTTAGAAGTGGCCAGCACAGCATTTTAATTTCTGGAAAATACGAACAAATCCATCCATGTCAGTTTTAGTTACCTTCTCGTTTTTCCATTTTCCAATTCAGTTTTGTCCATTTCTTCATTAATTTGATTTTGTCAAAAAAAAATTATCCTCTCATACCTAATATATGTTTGGGCTGTGCCTGTTTTTAAAAAGAGCTGTTTGGAAGAGCTGCTTCAGTTTGGTTATCCACAGGAGGGGTCATGGGAGGGGTAAATGATGAAACATGTATATTGCAACGCAGATGTGTGTTGCAACACAAACCCCACCCCCTGCATACATGGATTACAACATTGTACACACATACAGAAGAGGTAGAGCTTGGGTTGCAACATCATGACAAACGTTTCAGGGCTCTGATGAAATTGCATTTGGGAATGCATGAGAACATGAAAGCAACTTTTCTTTTAAAGGAGCTGCAGCTTTCTCCTGGTTTCAGTGAGAAAATGATAGGGCTGTTTTCATAAGTTGTATATGGGCTCATTAAAGCAGCCACCTTATTTCAGAGTTGTACTTCTGCATGTTCTAAAGCATCTCCTCCAAGACATTTTCAAAGCGCCCACACTCTCAATATACATAATTTACAATATACACATACATATTTGTATCTTCTATTAGCGGTGGGTTTCACATTTTGTTACTACCGGTTCACTGCGTGTGTGGATGCACCTAGTTTGCACACATGCACCCAGTTAGCACGCACACCTGCCTTCTGTGCATGTGCCGGCCTCAAAAACGTACCTAAATAGGACAGCATAGAATCTGAGAGGGTTCCACAACCGGTTCACCCAACTTAGCCGAACCGGCTGAATACCACCATTATCTTCCATGCTGACTTTGGTCCAGCCACTTAATTTCACCTGACAGAGTTGTTGTTGTGGGGAAAATAAGATGAGAAATAAGTATTGTGTCAGCCTCTCAAGTTGCATTTCATTCAGGGCTGACATAGTAAAGGGGGGGGGGGTTTAAATTCCTGTGGGATTAGTAAGAGAGACTGCAGTAGAATGATTTAGAGGATGACCAATAGAATAAGGGAGCAAGCCAGGAAAGGGAGGGAATTTGGAGCAGAAGTCATTTCCTGGCTGCATATGAGTCCATGAGGACGTTGTTCTAACAAATAAAAGTTTTTTTTTTCTTTATTATCAAAATGTGAAAGGCACTTTATTTCTTTTTAGACAACTCCACTCGGACATATTGAATATGTTCACCTTCATTATTTATAAAAATAACAGAGATAAACATATCCAATATGACCAAATATTATTTTATAAAGATAATAAAGACGGGATATAAATAAATCTACATATTTCATCTACGTATATTTTCTAGAGTAATGCCATTTTCTGTTCGCAGCATGCAGATTTAGGGCCAGTGTTTTGCATATATTTTCTACATCAAAAAATTGGGAGGTGTACACATTGAAGTATGATCAAGAATTGGCTGACCGATTAATATGAAAGTAGAAATTCTTATCTTTTTAATTATGATAATCTATCATTTCCTAATTGCAGATTAAAAACTAAAGCAATTAAAAAAAAAGAAGAAGAATTCTCCTTCATTGCTACATTAGAGAAGGCAAATTCCTTGTGTGCCTAATCACACTTGGCCAAAGAAAGCATTCAAATTTAATTCAGTTCAGTTCAAATCCATTAGGCCGATCAGCAAAAGGTGGGAACTGGATGTATGCTATGAGTCTGTAAACTGCTTAGAGAGGGCTGTGAAGCACTATGAAGCGGTATATAAGTCTAAGTGCTATTGTTATAGGCTAAAGTTTAGTAATGGACACAAGGGTGGGCTGCTGGGGGTTCGCAGGGGTTCGGGAGAACCTCTAGCTAAGATTCTGTGCAGTTCAGTGAACCCCTAAATCCCACTTCTGGCTGGTCCCACCCACCCTGCCCCACCCCTCCCAGGAGTCCCCACACGGCCCATTTTGGATGCAGGTAAGTGTAGGGTGTGCGCAGATGCTCAGGGAGGATGAAAAACGTGGATGCCGGCATCCCGGTATAGCCAGCTGGTGCCATCTCTGGCTATTGGGAGTGAGCCATTGGCCCCCACAGAATGGGTTCGCAACTTGGGTGTCCTCCTGGACTCATGGCTGTCCTTGGAAGGGCATATAGCGGCCGTGGCCAGGGGGGCCTTCTATCAGGTTCACCTGATGCGCCAGTTGCGCCCCTTTCTGGATCGGGACTCCTTATGCACAGTCACCCGTGCACTCGTCACGTCTCGCCTGGACTACTGTAATGCTCTCTACATGGGGCTCCCCTTGGGGTGCACCCGGAGCCTCCATCTGGTCCAGAATGCAGCCGCGCGGATGTTTATGGGAGTGACGGCGCTCCCACGTGACACCTCTCCTGCGCGAACTGCACTGGCTTCCGGTGGTCTTCCGGGTGTGCTTCAAGGTGTTGGTTCTCATCTTTAAAGTGCTCCATGGCATAGGGCCGGGATATCTGCGAGACCGCCTGCTGCTACCGATAACTTCCCCCCGGCCAATACGCTCGCACAGAGAGGGCCTCCTCAGGGTGCCATCAGCCAAGCAATGTCGATTGGCGGCCCCCAGGGGGGAGAGCCTTCTCTGTGGGGGCACCCGCCCTGTGGAATTTATTTATTTATTTATTTATTTATTTATTTATTTATTTATTAGACTTATATACCGCCCTTCTCCTTATGGACTCAGGGCGGTGAATAGCTGAATAAAAACCAATACATAAAAGTTAAAATGATTCTAAAAACAAGTATAAATTTGGCTGAGAAATTTAAAACAATCGGTATTAAAATAGATCAAATCTAAAAACCCTAAAAATTTTAAAATTAGAAGGGATCAGGCTAGACCGGCAAGTTGGAAAAGATGAGTTTTCAAAGCCTGACGAAAAGTCCAGAGGTCGGTGATCATTCTCAGTTCTGGAGGAAGATCGTTCCAGAGGGTGGGGGCTACCACAGAGAAGGCTCTACCCCTGGGGTCGTCAGGAGGTCGATACTTCCTGAAATTTGATTGATCCCGGATCTTCGCGCTTTCCGAAAGGCCCTTAAGACTTACTTATTTCAACAAGCCAGCCTAGTTTGATTGGTTTTAATGGGTTTTTTTAAATTTTGATATTATTGATTTTTGAGTTTTAAATTGGGTATTTTAACTTGTAGATTTGAGATTTTAATACTGAAATGCCGATGGTTTAATTTAATTTTTAATTTTTTCTAATATTTGTACTATATGTGTTTTAATTTGGCTGTTCACTGCCCTGAGTCCCCCGGGGAGAAGGGCGGTATATAAGTTGAAATAATAATAATAATAATAAAAACCCAGGTCCACTGGAAGTTCGAGAAGGCCTGAAATGAACCCATTTCTGGCATCCAGAGGGCCTCCAGAGCCTGGGGAGGCCATTTTTTACCCTCCTGGAGACTCAAAAAAAGCCTCTGGAGACTGGGGAGGACAAAAACACCTCCCCCTGCCGTGGTGCAGGAGGCCAACTAGGCCATACTCACTATGGCCACGCGCACCCAACAACCGGGCAGAGAACCCCTTGCTAAAATTTTTGAATACTGTGCAAGCACTGTATTCATAACACTAGTTAAGTCTAAACAAAAATAAACCATGATGGTTCATTTATACCAATGGTCACCAACCGGTGGTCCGTGGACCCCTGGTGGTCCATGAGAAAATTTTGGTGATCCCCAGAAAAATCATTTGCATTTTTTATATTGCACTAAATCAGGGGTCCTCAAGCTACAGCCCCTGGGCCGGATATGTGCAATGAATGTTTGTGTTGCTGCAGAGAGTTTCCCCCTTTGGGGTCTTTTTATGAGGGTCGGAGAGGGGGAGAAATTCTGATTTGGGGTCTGCTTCAGCCTCCTGGTGCGGGGCTTCGGGTGAAAGCTGGAGGGAAGTGCCGCTGGTGGAGAAGAGCCTCATGGCCTGGAACTGGCTGACCATCTCATCCCGCTGAGCCTCCAGGCGCGGTCCCTGGCCTTGCACTTCTGCAGGTCTTCCCTCTGCTTGGAAAGCCTATGCTCCTAGTCCTGAGTGAGGTGCTTCTGCTGAGCCTCCTTCTCCGCCAGATCCAATTTGAACCGAGCTGTTTTGCCAATTCTTTCTCGTGGTGGCTGCTTAGCTCCAGCAACTGCTTCCTGTTGGGGCCGTAAAAAGACCATTCATGCAGGTGAGGAGTAGCGAATAGAGACTGGCAAGGTGCCCCTCAATGTGAGTGACATTGAGTTGGCCATGCCCACCCAGTCACATGACCACCTAGCCATGCCCACCCCACCATTCATTAGGCAGATCATATTAGTGGTCCGTGGGATTTTAAATTATGGATTTAGTGGTCCCTGAGTTTTGAAAGTGTGGTGACCCTTGATTTATACCACAGTTGCGAGGTTTATATTATATAATCACAGCCATTACTGTCTGCGATGTGATAGTGTTTCTCAACATTGGCGACTTCAAAATGGGTGGACTTGATATCATCATCTTGCTAGCTGGGGAATTCTGGGATTTGAAGTCCACATGTCTTAAAGGTGCCAAGGTTGAGAAACACAGGCTTACTCACATAGTATAATAAGAAAACCCAGAATGCAAAAATTGAAAGGGATCGTTTAGTCCAGGGGTGTCAAACTCAAGGGGCCATGGGCCATATCTGGCCCATGGGGTACTTAAATCTGGCCTGCAGGGCCAGCCTGGAAATATCAAAGGATTGGCCCGCAGTGCCTCTGCCAGCCAAAAACAGGCTGCGCAGAGACCTCGCAAGGTCCCTTCATGGCTCCTTTTTGGCCTCCCCAAGCCTCCAGCAGCACTCTGCTGGCCAAAAATGGGCCACGCAGAGGCCTTGCGAGGCCCGTTTTTGGCCATCAAAGTGTTGCAGGAGGCCGTCAAGGCCGAAAACAGGATGTGGAGAGCCTCACATGCCCCTCTCTTGGACTGTTTTGGTCAGCAGAGTCCATCCTGTCTCCCACCACCACCAGCCCACAGGGGAGAACTACGATGCTGATCCAGCCCTCAAAGAAATCTAGTTTGACACTCCTGATTTAGTCCAATCTCCTGCCCATTCAAGGATCCACTTCAAAATTCTCTCCAAAAGATGTCCAACTATCCTTTACTTAATTAATTCCAGCAAAAGAGATCCCACTACCTCCGAGAGCAGTCTACTCATATTGTTACACAGTTTGTACCTTTTGGGAAATGCTTCTTGATGAGTTTCTTGATGAAACTCTACTTCCTTGCGATTAAACATCGATGGATGTTTATCTTGTCTTCCTTCACAACCCTGAACAGGTCCAGCCTGTTGCTCAGTTTCCTGGATCTCTATACAGGCATGGATTTCCTTCACCTATGGTGCCACTCCTCCCTTTTATCTGGACTGCTCCTTCTGAACAAGTTACGACCTTCAATCTTCACATTCCATTAATGCATTTCATCCTATCAGCTTTCAGTCGTGCTTGCTAAATCATATTTGTCTTCCTGCTTTAAAACTTTGAGTTATTTCTCTTTGTTGCTCAGGTTATATGTGTTTGTTCAGCCCCACTGGAATTCTTGGTCAGGTACTTCCTTCCTGTAGTTAATTGATAATTGATAACTACTTTTGCCTCCCACATACAAATCATAATCCCATTCCCTATATTATTCCTTTGCATTATTTTCTGCGTCCTCTTCATTTTCATCTTCCTCTGCAAAATACAGCTTCACAATGCACAGGAGAAAGACTGACAGAACCTGAAGCTGTTGTGGTCCGCCAGCAGCCTGCAGACAATGAGGAGGCTGGGGAGGAACAGGGGCCAGTTCTGGAGTCTGGGGAAGGCTCTGCCGAGGTGTCTGCGTCGGAGGCAGACATGGGGCCAGGGCCATCTGGGAGTGATGCACAGACTCCGGAGCCCGCAGAGTCAGACAGCAAAGAGGCAGAGGAACAGGAGGAGTCTGTTCCTAGTGCAAACATGCGCAGAGCTGCCAGAAGGCAAGAGCAGCTAAAGCAAAAGGGACGACCCGGGAGTAAGGCCAGGAAATGATTGGCTCCTCCCATAAGGCTTAAAAAAGAAACAGAGGCACTTGGGCCTTTTTGCAGGAAAGCAACGTTGCTAACTCTGTTTCCAGTTGCCATTTCTTGTTTGTTTCTGAACTTCGTGGGACTTTGCCAAGTAAGGCCTTTGACAGGGTATCAAAGAAGATAAAGGTTGGTGATTATCCCGAAGGACTTCTTCCGAAGGACTTGTTTTGCAACTAATTGGGACTCAGCTGGGAATGAACATAATTCTCAGCTATTACAATAAAATAGGTTTGTTTGGGACTAATTGTGTATTGTAATTACTCAGTAAGCCTAGGTCACAACAGGAGGTGAGTTAAAAGAGGGATCAGCCTAGAATCCCAACATAGTCATAAGTGAACTAAATCCAAGCTGCCTTGAATTCCATTGACTTTTATTTAATTCCAAGCAGGCTCTAACCATCAGTTGAGAATAATCCTGTATATAAGTGTGAGTAACAATAAATCAGCTTAATTGGATCTTCAAGTGTGATCTTTTGCACCCAACAAAATGTGAGTCCAAGAAAGGTTGCAGAACATCAGTAGAGCTTATCAATTTGAAGAAGCTCATGAAAGCAGCATTGTCCTATCTCCATATAAATCTACCTGTTGTGTGCATGCATCACAACACTGGGCATTGGTATCAAAGGGAAAGAGTTTGCATTGAATCTGCATGGGGGTCTATGACAATTCACCATGGCCAGCTCGCCACAGCCAACTTCCCACAGCCAATTCATCACAGCCAACTCATCATAGTCAACTCACCACTGCCAACCCACCACCGCCAACTCACCACTGCCAACTCACCAGGGACAACTCACCAGGGACAACTCACCAGGGACAACTCACCACCGCCAACTCACCACTGCCAACTCATCACTGCCAATTCACCATCGCCAACTCGCCATGGCCAACTCACCACCGCCAACTCACCACCTCCAGCTCACCACCGCCCACTCGCCATGGACAACTCACCACCTCCAACTCATCACCACCAACTCACCACGGACAACTTGCCATGGACAATTCGCCATGGACAACTCACCACCGCCAACTCACCACGCCATGGCCAATTCACCATGGACAACTCGCCATGGACAACTCACCTTAGGACGAGTCGCCCCGAGACAAGAGTTACACTAATATCAAAGAACTGGTGAAATAGAATCTTTAAAGAAAGGATGCAAAAGGAAGGACAGAATGAAATAGGAATGACAAAAATGCATTTTTAAAAATTTTAAATAGTTGTTAAATTGTCCTGCGGTGAGTTGTCCTGCAGTGAGTTGTCCCATTCTGCCGCAGGGTGCTACTTTTATCCTGAGACCAATTTGGCAGATGTTTGTGGACCATCAAGATTGTCTCTTGTCCCTGAAGAGAAAAATGGCTGCTTCGGTGCCTCTCTGAGTAGAAAGGACAAGATTCCCACCGCACGCTAAATGACAAACCACAGATAGTCCTTAACTTACAACTATTTCTTTAGTGACCATTCAAATTTATCACTGAAAAAGGTGACTTATGTCCAGTTTTCACATTTAAACCATAAGTGTCCCCAGGGTCAGATGATAAAAAATTCAGGTGCTTGGCAACTGGAACCGTTGTATGTTATGACCGTTGTACTGTCCCGAGGTCGTGTCATCACCATTTGTGACCTTCCCAGTTGGCTTCCAACAAACAAAGTCAATGGGGAAAGCTTAAGCTTAACGTTCACATGTTTCACTTAACAACTTCACTTAACATCTATGGCAAAAAAAAAGGAAAATTGCATGGCATCACACTTACGTTAGAAGCACCAAGGCATTGCTAGGTTGCTCGGTGACATCACCATTACTCGGGGGACACCCAGTCCCCGGCTCACCCTGTCCTATGTTAGCACTCGGGTTTCAAACGTGACCTCGCTAACCACCAACCCAGGATCCTAACCACGCGAGTCACTGTGCTCCTTTAAAAAAAGCCATAAAATGGGGGCACAAGTCACTTAACAATCTGCTTGTTTAGCGATGGAGATTTGGGCTCAATTGCAATCATAAGCCAGGACTACCTGAGCTCCAGGTTTAATGGGACCTAGCATATCATGCACACTGAGCCCTGGATTCTCCATCCCCCTCAGTCTTCCTGCCTCCAAAAACCTCCGGCCTATTTCACCACAGCGGCAATAAATTTTCCAAAACCCGATTCTCCCCCATTCCCCAGCAGGAAGCCGCTTGCCAGCCCCAAGAATTATTTCCACTCCTCCTTTCCACCCCTGAACTAATTATTTTAGCATCTCCCCTGCATGCCATTTATCTCTCTTGTTTGGAAAAAAGGCAGTTTAATTAAGATAAAAGCTTGGCCTTTAATGCTTGGGGAATTGGTCTCCGCTCTTTACGGGCACGTATCTGATGAATGGATGTAACACCAGGCTGACCCATATCGGAGGAAATCTGGACAAGCAAAGGCATTGGGGCAGAGGAAAGAAAAGTGAGAGAAAAGATAATATTCCGATTTTCTCCGGCTTCTCAAGTTCAACCTTTCCCTTTTCGCTTGTCACCATTACGTTAGAAACTTAAATCGGAAGAAAAGTTAGTGCTTTCTTTTATCCTCAGATTTGTCGAGGAATGAATGCTAGTCCGTTTACAGAGCCAAAGGGGTCGGTCTCCAACCAAGGATCTCTAGAGTCAGCTGCTGGAAAGGAATCTGGCAGAGGAAAAGCCTGGCTGAACACAGGCAATACACCTCTGTCAAGAATTTAACAGCCCTAAAGTCACTCTCGACACCTTTTTGGAAGAGAAAGCTGGAGAAAGAAGGCCCAACTTTCAGCAAACCTCCCCACCTCAGCCACCTCAGATTAATTTTACACAGGGGCCTTTGATCCCTCTCTCCAGCTGGTAATTAGAAAATGGCTGGAGACATGCAACTAGACTGACTAAGGTGGCTCAGTTGGCTAAGACACTGAGCCTTGTCGATTAGAAAGATCAGTAGTTTGGTGGTTCGAATCCCTAGTACTGCGTGAGCAGGGGGTTGGACTAGATGACCTCTGGGATCCGTTCCAACTCAGTTACTGTTACTATATAGCACAACAAGGAAGGAGCCTCTCCCAGGGAACCTCAGTCTCAGTTCCACCATGGGGAAGTGAGGTCATACAATGGGTGGAAAATATTTATTCGGTTGGCTGGCGATGATGAGCTGGTTTTAGATAAAGAGAACATTTCAAACTTGCAGACAGCTAAACTAGTAGGTAGGTAGGTAAATACTGCACACCTGAAAAATAGCTAGTTATTTTCCTCAAATAATTTATTTTCAAAGTTACTGGTAACTGGGTTAATAGCAATGGAGGCATTTTTTTTTCTGCCTAGTATTTGTGTGAGGAGAGGATCATCTTAAACTCAAGATTCAAAGCCTATTTTTTATCACAGAGCAAATCTTTCTATGTGGTTAAGAGTCAACAATGACCTGATGTCTATATCCAGTGGTGGGATTCAGCCAGTTCACACCGCTTCGGGAGAACCAGTTGTTAACTTTCTGAGCAGTTTGGCAAACTGGTTGTTGGAAGAAATCATTAGGGCAGAGAACTCGTTGTTAAATTACTTGAATCCCACCACTGATTATATCTCTATCTATCTATCTATCTATCTATCTATCTATCTATCTATCTATCTACCTACCTACCTACCTACCTACCTATTTATCTATCTATCTATCATCTACCCATCTACCCATCTACCCAGCTATATCATCTATCTATTTATCTTTCATCAGTCTGTCTGTCTGTCCATCTGTCCATCTGTCTGACCGACCGACTGACTGTCCATCCATCTATCTATCTATCTATCTATCTATCTATCTATCTATCTATCTATCTATCTATCATCTACCCAACTACCCATCTACCCATCTACCTAGCTATATCATCTATTTATCTTTCATCAGTCTATCTGTCCGTCTGTCTCACTGTCCGTCCATCCATCCATCCATCCATCCATCCATCTATCTATCATCTACCCATCTACCCAGTAAATCATCTATCTATTTATCTTTCAGTCTGTCTGTCTGTCCATCTGTCCATCCATCTGACTGACCGACTCTCCATCCATCCATCCATCCATCCATCCATCCATCCATCCATCCATCCATCTATCTATCTATCTATCTATCTACTCATCTACCCATATACCTAGCTATATCATCTATCTATTTATCTTTCATCGGTCTGTCTGTCTGTCCATCTGTCCATCCGTCTGACCGACCAAGACAATGAAATTGGTTTTAGCCTCCCTGATGTAATCCATGACAAAAAATACAAACAACATAAATAGTATAAAGAATAATCCCTATGCAAGTAATTAAGGGGAAAAAGGAAAAAGAAAGGTAAAGGAAAAACTAGTCATACGTTTCTGCCTGTGCGGGGAGTGATTGTGGTTGTGTTTAAGAGTCTGACAGCCCAAGGATAGAAACTATTTTTAAACCTATTTGTTCGGCTGGCTATGTTTCGATGTCTTCTGCCCCATGGTAGAAGTGCGAAGAGACACTGACCAGGATGTGAATTATCTCTGAGTATCTTCCTTAGTCTGCTAAAGCAGCGAGACCTGGTGATGTCATCCAGTGGTGTTAGAGGGCAATCGATGGCTTCTTGTGCCGAATTGATCACTCTCCGTAGTACCTTATTGTCCGCAGCAGTTAAACCAGTGTACCTTACTGTAATGCAGTATGTGAGGACACTTTCTATTGTGGGCCGAAAGTAAGAGGTCATCAGCTGTTGTTCCACCTGATCATCTATCGCAATGTTTCTCAACCTTGGAAGCTTGAAGATGGCTGGACTTCAACTCCCAGAATCCCCCAGCCGGGGGATTCTGGGAGTTGAAGTCCAGCCATCTTCAAGCTTCCAAGGTTGAGGAACACTGATCTATCGTCTATGATCATTTTATCTCTATCTATCATCTATATTGTAACAGAAGCAAAACTAGAATAATGCCTGCAGTTTTTAACTTGAACAGTGAGGAAAATTTGCAACAGGAATTGATTGACCAATTTGTCACATGAGCCTTGACTGACCCAAGATTACCAAGCAAGCTTTCATGCCTAGGAAGAGATTAGAGCCCAGGGTCTCCTGATGATTGGCATAAAGTTACCCATCCAGCTTTCATGCCTATGGCAAGGCTAGAATTCACAATCTCTCTTACTTTCTAGCCTGGTGCCTTACCCACTATACCAATCTAGAACTAAGAAGAAATTTCCTGCCAGTTAGAACGATTAAGCAGTAGAGCAACTTTCCTCCAGAAATTGTGGGTGCTCCGATACTGGAGGAGAGGTTTTTTAAGAAGAAATTGGACAACCATTTGTCTGAAATCTTATAGGGTTTCCTGCTTGAGTAGTGAGTTGGACTAGAACAGTGGCCCCCAACCTTTTGGGCACCAGAGACCGGTTCCTTGGAGAGAGGTTTTTCTGTGGTTCAGAGGGGATGTGGTTTTGTGTGCTGCCTGCATCTTGTTGATGGGGCTTTGCTTGTTTGCATAACCCAGTTCCTGGCATGCTACAGACCGGTACCTGTCCCTGGAACAGGAATTGGGGACCCCTGGATTAAAAGACCTCCCTTCCAACTCAATTATTTCGTTACTCAGAAGCAGGGGTGGGATTCAGCCGGTTCGCACAAGTTCGGGAAAACTGGATGTTAATTTTACATCCGGTTCGTTGAACTGATAGTTGGAAGGACTGGCTGACCCCGTCCATTCCACCCTGTCCCTCCCAGGAGTCTCCATACAGCCCGTTTTGGATGCCAGGTTCGAGCAGGGCCCACGTGGAAGCTCTGGAAGGGTGAAAAACAGGCCGCCCGGAAGTACCAGAAGTCTGGAAACGAGCCTGTTTCTGGCCTCCGGAGGGCCCCTGGAGCCTGTGGGAGGCTGTTATCACCCTCCTGGAGGTTATGGGAAAGCCTCTGAAGCCTGGGGAGGGCGAAAAACGGGCCTACCGGAAGTACCAGAAGTCTGAAAATGGGCCTGTTTCCAGCCTCTGGAGCACGGGTGAGGCTCGAGGAAAAGGGAGGGTGAACACGCCCCACCACCACCATTGTGCAGGCTAAGTAGGCCATGCCCCCCATGGCCATACCCACCCACCAACCGGGCAAAGAACGGCCCTGCTCAGAAGCCTATCCTCAATGTAGACACAAGTGCTTCTGACCGAGGAGAGGAGATGTCGTAAATAGCAAAAAAAAATGGGGCCATGCATTGAATAATGTTAGAGTTTAGTTGCAACAAGTCTTACGGAGACTTTCCTCAAGGTTTCTTTGAACGCAACCCTGGTGAAGTTTCCCAGGGCTTGAAGCTAGATCAGAGGGCCTCATCAGACGAAACTGGGGCGACAGCCTCTTTTGCAATAGATCAACAACACTTTGTCTAAAGTGCACCGTGCACGGAGTCAAAGTTCTATCACATCCATAATTGAAGGCATTTCCTAGCGGCACTTTATGCCCTCACTTCCTCCGACCGGCATCTGATATCGAGTGTGGCGGGATAAGGAAGTGTGAGGGTTGCAAGAAAGAGCAGGTTGCACATTCTCTCTCCTGACCCGCAAAAGGGAAAGTGACGGAGAATCAATCCTTCCAACTTCTGCAGGTGTCATTCAATCCTCAGAAGCTTAGCCGGCCTCTCAAGCTGAGCTCCATCTCAAGATCCTCCCATGAGTACTCAACCTGTTCTTTTCTAGCTTTCTCCAATCCAAGAAGGAGCTTCTCTCCTGAAAGTTGGCCTTTGATCTCCTCTTCTCCCTGTCCTCCAGCAAGTAGCTTGATGTTTATATCCAGGATTCATAGAACCACAGGGCTGCAAGATCTTCTAATCCAGCCCACTCGCCCATAACAGGAGACCCTACAACATCCCAGAGAAATAGTTGTCTACAGCGGTGGGTTTCCCATTATGTTACTACCGGTTTGCCTCGTGCACGCACACGCATTTTGTGTGCACGCCTTCCTTCTACACATGCGCCCAGCCTCCCGTGCATTCGCTTTGCTTGTGTGTGCGCTTCCCGGCCTCAAAAACATGCCTAAATAGGATGGCAAACAGCCGTGGTTCTCTACCGGTTCGGGCAAATCAATCCAAACTGTCTGAAGACCACTTCTAGTTGTCCAATCTTTTCTTTTCTTTTTTTTTTTTTATTGAAAAAGTTTTACAATACAAAATTTTTTCCATTTTCTCCCCCCCCCCAATCCCCCTCCCCTACCCCTCCCATCGTCCCTCCCCAACCCTTTCCCTCCCTATCCCCCCCGACTTCCGCTACAAGTTTAAAAAAAACAAAATTTAGAACAAGGGAAAAAGAAAAAGATTATTAAATATTCAAATTCTAAATTAAACAAATTTCGAAAGAGGAAAAGAAAGAGAAGGAAGAAAGAGGGCAAAAAAGTAAAAAACAAACTAACAAGAACAAACATTAATATATTTAAACAATATTATAATAAAAAAAATAGTTATAATTAAAAACACCATTATAGTTCTATCCTAACTACACCCTTAACTAAAGAGAAAAAAAACCCCCCAAAAACATAGAACACAAAGAATATATATGCATATGTAGTTATAATCATACAGTTATATCATAAAAAAGATTATCTTTTATTTAATTCATTTCTCAGTCTATATAATCCAAATTTCGATCTTCTCTTCAACTTGATTGATGTCAAATATATTTCCTCTCATAAATCCGCTTCAATAATCTTCATCTTGCCGCTGCCCCCATCAGCGAAGTAAAACATTTCTCCACACAACCCCCCGAGTGACTTTATATAAGTAAAATCCAACCACGAAGATATTCACTCCTCTAGGAAAATTGTCCAATCTTTTCTTGAAAACCTCCAGTGATGGTATACCCACAACTCCAAGGGGCAAGCTGTTCCGTTGGCTAATGTCAGGAAGTTTCTCCTTAGTTCCAGATTGGATCTCTCTCTCTCTCTCCAACAAGTTTCCACCAGTGGTGGGTTTCAAGATTTTTTATTACTGGTTCTGTGGGTGTGGCTTGGGGTGTGTGGCATGGCTTAGTGGGCATGGCTTGGTGGACGTGTTAGGGGAAGGATACTGTAAAATCCCCATTTCCTCCCGATCAGCTGGGATTCAGGAGGCAGAATGGGGGTGGGGCCAGTCAGAATTTTTACTACCGGTTCTCCAAGCTACTCAAAATTTCCGCTAGCGCTTCTCCAGAACTGGTTAGAACCTGCTGAAACCCACCTCTGCTTTCCACTCATCACTTCTTGACCTGTCTTCAGGCGCTTCGGAGAACAAGTGGACCCCCACTTCTCTGCGGCAACCCCTCATGTAATGGAAGACAGGTAACATGTCATCCCTAAGTCTTCTTTTCATTCGACTAGACATACTTAGTTCCCTTAACCGTTCCTCAAAAAATTTATCTTGCCAATTCTTATTATCTTAATTGCTCTTCTCTGCACTCTTTCTGGGGCAGGGGTGTCAAAGAAGAGCCTGGTGGCTCGGCAGACTAAAGCACTGTAATTAACATTCAGCTGCCTGCAATTACTCCAAGATCAAATCTCACCAGGCTCGAGGTTGACTCAGCCTTCCATCCTTTCTAAGGTAGGTCAATTGAGGACCCAGTTTGTGGGGGCAATAAGCTGACTTTGTATAAAATATACAAAAGTATGAAGGCTATTGCTTAACACATTGTAAGCCGCCCTGAGTCTCCGGAGAAGGGCGGCATATAAATCAATTTTTTTAAAAAAGTTGATTTCACTGAGAGCCGCATCAGGGTTGTGTTTGACTTCAGGGGGGTGGGGTGGGTGTGGCCAGGGTGGGTGTGGCCAAATAGATGTCACTCATCTTGGGGGCACCTGTGTTGGCCTGAGTGCTTTGCCAGTGAAAATGGACTCCCAGGCTCTGTTTTTGGCTGCAATGACCTCCTACAACTTGTGGCCCTCCTGAGCTCCTTTTTTGCTGGCAGCGGCACCATTGGCAGGTCCTTCCCTGTTCCCAGGGTTCCCCCATGGGCCAGATCTATGCATCCCACAAGTCAGATCCATACCCCGGACCTTGAGTTTGACACTCCTGTTCTAAGGTCTCCGGAGAAGCCACGAGACTTACAAAATGTGAATGTGCAAGTATATCTTCAGAACGGGTACAAATGAAATAATGCACAATTTAAGAGATTAGAATCCATTGCATTTTTATATCAAGAGCCTGGTAGCTCAGCAGACTAAAAGCATTGTGATTAACATCAGCTGTCTGCAATTACTGTAAGTTTGAATCTCACCAGGCTCAAGGTTGACTCAGCCTTCTATCCTTTCTAAGGTAGGTAAATTGAGGACCCAGTTTGTGGGGGTAATAAGCTGACTTTGTATAAAATATACAAAAGTATGAAGGCTATTGCTTAACGCATTGTAAGCCACCCTGAGTCTCTGGAGAAGAGCAGCATATAAATCTAATAATAATAATAATAATAATAATAATAATAATAATAATAATAATAATAATAATAACAACAACAACAACAACAACAACAACAACAACAACAATAATAATAATAATAATAATATAAAAAATCTTTTGGGTTCCCTATCATGGGCAATAATTTCTGAGATATAACTGTTGTCTTGCCTGTTGCAACCCTTCAGGAGGGCAAGATGGACCTTTAATCATATCTCGTTGAAGGAGCTGCAAACAGCTGAGTTTTCCCACCATGCTAAGGCACAAACTGGTGTGCAAGCCACCTCTATTGGTCCGCCAGCAGGCTGCGGAACTGGCAGCGGAGTCGGACAGCAATGAGGCTGAGGAAGAACAGGGGCCAGTCCTGGAGGCTGGGGAAGGCCCAGATGAGGGCTCTGTGTTGGAGGCAGAGATGGGACCAGGGCCATCGTGGAGTGATGTGTGGACTTCGGAGCCTCCAGAGGCTGACAGTAGAGAGGCAGAGGAACAGGAGGAGCCTGTTCCTAGCGCATGTATGAGAAGAGCTTCCAGAAGGCAAGAGCAGCTACAGCAAAGGGGACGACTCGGGAGTATGGCCAAGAGATGATTGGCCCCTCCCATAAGGCTTAAAAGACCAGCAACGGCTCTTGGGCTCTTTTTTGGAAAACAACATTGATAGACTTGTTCTTGTCTTGCTGCACTTATCTCTGGTCGGTGTCTTCTACTTCTGAACTTTTGCCAAGAGAAGCCTTTGGCAGTTTGCCTAATTATCCCAAGGTTGGTGATAAACTGAGGAATGGGGTTTTGATGAATTTGTTTTAATTTAGTTTGGGCTACACTGAGGATGAGTTAATTCTCAGCTGTTCTAATAAAGTCTGTTTGTTTTGGAACTGTTTGCGTCTAATACTACCTATTTGGGCCTGGGTCACACCACCACCATGGCAATGTTTGCATACTGGATTAAAATAAAACTCTAGCTAGCTGTCTTTGCATAATATAGTTGACTACTTGGAGATAATTATGAGAAGTACTCTGTTAGGAGAAAAATCCAGTTCTAAGCCAGAAATAAAATGGAGGCTGCTTAAGAAAAAAAGGTCAACATACACAGAGCGTACTGTTCTGGGACAGCTGACAAAATGAGAGTAGATGGGTTTTTCATATCTTCTTTCAACTTTGTATTTGAGCTTCCTGTTCCTGTGCAAGAACATGTCCTTTAATATTCTAATGGCTGTTGTCAGATTCTTATGGGGTCATGGCTAGCTCTATAGGCAGAAGGGGAAATGCAAATTCTAGTTGTTTGTCTGAGCTAATCTTGTCAGCCTTTCCCTTGCCTAATTATATTGCTTATCTGGAGTATCTGTCTGACCCAGTCTTTCTGAGTGGATTACCATATCTGCATTTCTAAAAAAAAAAAAAAAAAAAAAAACCTGGCCTCCACAGTTTCTGCTTGGGGCAGGGAAACCCGGAGCTGGTTTTGTCCTCCCTGAAGATTTTTTTCCCATTCCTCCTTTAGGGGAAATATTCTACCCTGCCTTTTTAATATTCCCCAAAATATTTCATTCTCTAAGAGGGTGGGTGGGTGAGGGCTGACGTTCTACACTAGTCAAATAGGTTGCCAACAATTACAGGTAATCTTTGACTGTCAACAGTTCGTTTAGTGACCGTTCAAAGTTACAGAAGCACTGAAAAAAGCGACATTGATCGTTTCTCACACTTATGACCATTGCATTGTCCTGGGGTCATGTGACCACCTTTTGGGACCTTTAAAACAATGGGGGAAGTCAGGTTCACTTAACCGTGTTACTAACTTAACAGTTGCAGTGACTTACTTAACAACGGTGGCAAGCAAAGCTGCAAAATGGAACAAAACTTACTTAACCACTGTCTGTTTTAGCCACAGAAAGTTTGGGCTCAATGGTGCTCGGACATCGAAGCCTACCCATAACGAAAGATGCCTGCTGGAATGAGCAATGGCTGGAAACTGTCAGATCTAGTCTATTTTTTTTAACTTTTCAAATAAAACCAAGTTTTTAAAAAATATTGCGGTGGCTAAGATGAGCTTAACTGGGTAGGGAGGCTTAGCAACCCTACATCCTAAGGCTGAGAAGAGATTAGCTTCTGGAGATGGTTGAGTCTTTCCATTTCAGGTTTTGCCAGTTCATAGAATAGAATAGAATAGAATAGAATAGAATAGAATAGAATAGAATAGAATAGAATAGAATAGAATAGAATAGAATAGAATAGAATAGAATAGAATAGAATAGAATAGAATAGAATTCTTTATTGGCCAAGTGTGATTGGACACACAAGGAATTTGTCTTTGGTGCATATGCTCTCAGTGTACATAAAAGAAAAGATACATTTGTCAAGAATCACAAGGTACAACACTTAACGATAGTCATAGGGTACAAATAAGCAATCAAATCGTACTGGGAAACAATATCAATATAAATCATAAGGATACAAGCAACAAAGTTACAGTCATACAGTCAGTGGGAGGAGATGAGTGATAGGAATGATGAGAAGATTAATAGTAGTGCAGACTTAGTGAATAATTTGGCAGTGTTGTGGGAATTATTTGTTTAGCAGAGTGATGACATTCGGGAAAAAACTGTCCTTGTGTCTAGTTGTTCTGGTGTGCAGTGCTCTATAGCATCGTTTTGAGGGTAGGAGATGAAACAGTTTATGTCCAGGATGCGAGGGGTCTGTAGATATTTTCCCAGCCCTCTTTTTGACTCGTGCAGTATACAAGTCCTCCATGGAAGGCAGGTTGGTAGCCATTGTTTTTTCTGCAGTTCTAATTATCCTCTGAAGTCTGTGTCTGTCTTGTTGGGATGCAGAGCCAAACCAGACACTTACAGAGGTGCAGATGACAGACTCAATAATGTGGACCTTCCCAGTTCTCCATTTGCACTCTGAGGTATACCCACACACCCACACACCAACATCACCAAGCCTTGCCGACCAGCTCCATCAAAAGCTTTCCTCTAAATTCCCGGCTTTCTCCGGCCAACTTAGCAGTCACAGTCCCAGCTGCTCAAGCCGATCAGTGCTTGATTAATGCCCCACAACTTGTTATATTGTCAGATAATTATCCCCAAACTGTATGACTTTTCTGCTAAGTGGTAGTGCTTAATTGCGTTTTTAATTACACTGTAATAATTCCAGCCCAGGCTGAATGAGGGGACTGAGCCTAGCGGGATGCCAGAGAAGATTGCCAAGAGCCATTAACCTGTCTGAGAAGAGAGGACGGGGGCAGGTTATGATTGCAGCACAAGCTAACTGCCATGGATTATGGTAATGGCCAGGCACTACAGCCTGACCCTAGGAACCCCCTCTGAGATGACAGCACTAAGTATATGGAATAATTGTATGCATGTAAGCCAAGGAACATTCAGCCCTCTTGCTTTGAGGGGCTGCCCCAAAGAAGAGGATGGGGTCAACTTCTTTTCCAAAGCACCAGAAGGCAAGGCAAGAAACAACGGATGGAAACTCATCAAGGAGAGAAGCAACCTGGAATTAAGGAGAAACTTCCCAACAGTGAGGACAATTAACCAGTGGAACAGCTGGCCTCCAGAAGTTGTGGGTGCTCCATCACTGGAGGCTTTTAAGAAGAGACTGGACAGGCACTTGTCGGGAATGCTACAGGGGGTTGGACTAGCAGACCTCCAAGGTTCCTTCCAGCTCTATTCTGATTGGTCAATTGATTGCTTATTTCTCGTAGGGTGATAGACGGAGAGAAAGAGACAGAAATCAACACAGAGATGCTGCAAACTCCTCCCACTTTGCATTCTAGCTCCGCCCACTGAAGATTGGCTCTGTCCAGCACTGTCTAGGTTCATTAATTGGTTTTGCTTACTATTGCTTTACTCATTGGGAAAGACGTTGATGTTGAGAAAGAGAAGGAGAAGGGGATGGCAAAGAATGAAGAGAATAGAATAACAAAGTTGGAAGGGACCTTGGAGGTCTTCTAGTCCAACCCCCTGCTTAGGCAGGAAACCCTACACCACTTCAGACAAATGGTTATCCAACATCTTAAAAGTTTCCAGTGTTGGAGCATTCACAACTTCTGCAGGCAAGTTGTTCCACCGATTAATTGTTCAAACTGTCAGGAAATTTCTCCTTAATTCTAAGTTGCTTCTCTCCTTGATTAGTTTCCACCCACTGCTTCTTGTCCTGCCCTCAGCTTTGGAGAGTAGCTTGATTCCCTCTTCTTTGTGGCAGCCCCTGAGATATTGGAACACTGCTCTCATGTCTCACCTAGTCCTTCTCTTCATCAGACTAGAGATACCCAGTTCCTGCAACCGTTCTTCATATGTTTTAGCCTCCAGTCCCCTAATCCTCTTTGTTGCTCTTCTCTGCACTCTTTCTAGAGTCCCAACATCTTTTTCCCATCATGGCGACCAAATGAGATGGTTAGATGGTATCATTGACACAATAGGCATGAATGTGGGTGGATTATGGCAGACAGAGGAGGACATAGGTGTTTGGCATGCTGTGGTCCATGGGGCTGAGAAAAGTCAGGCATGAGTTAGTGACTGAACAACAGCAAAGCCATGGCTTTGTAAGCAAAAGGATGTTACTGATAGAATAGCTCAGGATGGAAATGAGAAGTCCTTGGTGCTCTCTGAGCTTGGATGTGTTCTTGTAGGCATATCATTACCCAACTAGGTATCATCATCCATGCTAGAAGAGAGTGGGGTTTTTCTCTTTGTTTATATAGTTGCCCTGTCAGTATTGATGGTTTCTTGATTTGGCTATTGTTTATTGTTCGCTTGTTTTGTGTTGGTAGTTCCTTGACTGAGGTATCGTTTAAGGCTTGATTGTTGGTCTAAAATATTAATCTTGATATTAATCTCTGTTTATCTGAGTGTTTATTGCCAGCAACAAGGGGTTTTGGTCTTTTTGTTTCGTGTTTGGCCTTTTGATATTCTTTTTTTGAATGATATGTAGTTGTTCATCTCTCAGCTTCTGGAGTTAATGAAGGATGAGGTTTTGTGATTTAACTCAGAGGTCTCCAACCTTGGCAATTTTACGACTTCTGGACTTCAACTCCCAGAATTCCTCAGCCAGCAACTTCCGGATGTCAACTCCCAGAATTCATTGGGAGCATTGCTGGCTGAGGAATTCTGGGAGTTGACATCCAGAAGTTGCTGGCTGAGGAATTCTGGGAGTTGACATCCAGAAGTTGCTGGCTGAGGAATTCCAGGAGTTGATGTCCAGAAGTTGCTGACTAAGGAATTCTGGGAGTTGAAATCCAGAAGTTGCTGGCTGAGGAATTCTGGGAGTTGAAATCCAGAAGTCATAAAGTTGTCAGGGTTGGAGAGCCTAATGCTCTAGCCTATGAAAGTCCTGCCTTTTTCAGGGGAGAAGCATTGCTCTCTGAAGAAGATACCTCAACATATCTTCAAGACGGTGAATTCTCATTCTATCCTCCTGCAGTTGGCTTGGCAAACAGGATTGAGAGATATCCAAATAAAGCGATGATCAAGAAGAGTGCATACCTGACACTAATCTTGATTTTTTCTTTTTACGCTCTTTGATAATGTTATGATAACATGGCAGAGGATTATCGCAAAGAACAAATCCCAAGAGCCGGCCTTGTTCTGTTTGGTTTCCACCACCACCCTTTTGGGAGGCAAAAGACATGCGCCTACGGCAAATACCACTAATGCACAGAACCGTTTCATTGTTTATTGTCACCTGGCAGAATAAGTCAGGTTCTTCCATTAATTCATGTTCTGGACTTGCTCAAAAGATGAAATCAGTCTTTCTTTTACTTCAGCTCCCCAATTTCCCTAGCCACGAGGAGAGGGGGATTAGGCTGGGAAAGGCTGCCTGGAGTAGGCTGGTTAGAGAATTCCAGAAGGAAAGGAAAGGAAGGAAAGGAAATGGGAGGAGGGAGGGAGGAAGAAAATGGGATGAGGGAGGGAGGAAGAAGGAAGGAAAGAAAGAAGAAAGGAAGGAAGGAAATGGGAGGAGGGAGGGAGGGAGGGAGGAAATGGGAGGAGGGAGGGAGAGAGGGAGGAAGGAAGGAAAGAAGAAAGGAAGGAAGGAAGGAAGGAAGGAAGGAAGGAAGGAAGGAAGGAAGGAAGGAAGGAAATGGGAAGAGGGAGGGAGGAAGAAAATGGGATGAGGGAGGGAGGAAGAAGGAAGGAAAGAAAGAAGAAAGAAAGGAAGGAAATGGGAGGAGGGAGGGAGGGAGGAAGGAAATGGGAGGAGGGAAGGAGAGAGGGAGGAAGGAAGGAAAGAAGAAAGGAAGGAAGGAAGGAAGGAAGGAAGGAAGGAAGGAAATGGGAAGAGGGAGGGAGGAAATGGGAGGAGGGAGGGAGGAAAGAAAGTTCCTTCTAAAGAGAAAGGCATCCCTTGACAGATATCATTCTCTTCCCCTAAGTCTAAGAAAATAAGTTTAGATAGTTCTGAAGAAATAGCCTGGAGTGGGAGAAATCCCAAGCTTGTGTAGGATAAATGTACAACATGAGCGCATTTGATTTTCTTAGTTTTTGGATCAATCTACCATAGCGATTCTCAAAATGGTTGATCAGTAACCAGGTTAAGCAGGTTGTGTGAATGCACCCATAGTCTGTTTAGCCAAGGCAATGTAAACCACAGCTATATTTGCAGGGCAGGCTTAAGCAGTACAATAAACGGCGGTAATTAGGGGATTTTGTTGTTATTGGGTGATTTGCATGGAGTATAAACTCTGTCTGTTAGGTTCTGGAGAACCAGTAGAGGAAATTTTGAGCAGTTCGGAGAACTGGCAAATACCAGAGATGGTAAATCCCCATTCCCTCCCCACTCCTGGGGAAAGGATACTGCAAAATCTCCATTCCCTCCACACTCCTGGGGGAAGGATACTGCAAAATCCCCATTCCTTCCCCACTCCTGGGGAAAGGATACTGCAAAATCTCCATTCCCTCCACACTTCTGGGGGAAGGATACTGCAAAATCTCCATTCGCACCCCACTCCAGGGGAAGGATACTGCAAATTCCCTCCCCACTCTGGGGCCAGCCAAAGATGGTATTTGCCAGTTCTCCGAACTGCCCAAAATTTCCGCTACCGGTTCTCCAGAACCTGCCAGAACCTGCTGGATTTCACTCCTGATTGGGACCGCAACTTCACTGGCAGATCAGGTCTTATGGAAGATCAGGCCTATCTCACACCTGGAGGCAAGATGTTCCACTGGGCAGGTGCCACGGCAGAGAAGGCCGTAGATATGTTAAGTATGTTGTATGAATATAGCCTGCCTGTCCTGATTGCCCTCACAGTCCCATACAGGCAACCTGGATTTCCAAGGAGAGAAAGGGAGAGCTCCTTGTTAGCATGGAAAGGTGACCTCAAGGTGCTTTTTCAAGAGGAAACTGAACCTTTTTGTTTTTCCTTGAAGATGTTTCGCTTCTCATCCAAGAAGCTTCTTCAGTTCTGGCAGTAGGAAATGGAAGGATATTTCACCCCTTGCTGCAGACAAGATTTCCTTGCAGAAATCCTTCCATTTCCCCGCCCTCCGGTCAGAACTGAAGAAGCTTCTTGGATGAGAAGTGAAACGTCTTCATGGAAAAAAACAAGAAAGCCCAGTTGCTTCTTGAAAAAGAAAACACCTTTGGGACAACCATGACCTGGGTGACTGAGAATCTCTGCAGACAGGGAAGAATGAGTGAGTTACCTCTCTGCTATTTGGGGGAAAAAAAACAGCTTGAACAGGTTGAGTGAACAGGGAAAGGAGAGAGAGAGCTGAGTTCAAAGAGCTCTGTGGCATAACTGAAATAACCCTCCCCTCCTTTCCCATCTCCCCTAAAGGCAGGGGACTGGGGCTGAGACCCATGGGCTCGGCGGAGCTGCCAAAATTCCACCAGTGGAGCTCAACCTTGGGAAGGGCTGAAAGTGGGGCCTAAGAAAATGACGTGGCTTATCTAATCTCCTCCACTCGTTGGAGAGATTAGCAGGTAGCCTGGAGCCTGAAGAGGAGGAGGCACCTGTTGTAAACTTGTGCCAGTTATGTTGTAGGTGGGGGCACTGAGGGTCAAAAGAAAGAAAGAAAGAAAGAAAGAAAGAAAGAAAGGAAGGAAGGAAGGAAGGAAGGAAGGAAGGAAGGAAGGAAGGAAGGAAGGAAGGAAGGAAGGAAGGAAGGAAGGAAGAAAGAAAGGAAGGAAAGAAAAGGAAAAAATGGGAGGGGGGGGAGTTGCAATGTGTGACTCAGATTTGATTGGCGTACAAGTCTGTGCAGAAAACCTACAGGATGAAACACAATCTGGGTGAATTTCAGAGCCAGGTAGGTAAATTGGGAGGGAGAGATGTAGATGATGGATGGATGGATGGATGGATGGATGGATGGATGGATGGATGGATGGATGGATGATGCTTGGAAGAGAGAGGGGGGAGAAAAAGAGAGAGGGGAGGGAGAGGAAGAGAAGGAAGGAGGGAAGAGAGGGAGGGGGAGAGGGAGGGGGAGGGGGAGATGATGGATAGATGGATGGATGGATGGATGGATGGATGATGTTTGGAAGAGAGGGAGGAAAAAGGGGGGAGGGAGAGGGAGAGGGAGAGGGAGAGGGAAGGAGGGAAGAGAGGAAGGGGAGGGACAGATGGAGATGATGGATGGGTGGATGGATAATGTTTAGAAGAGAGAGGGGGAGAAAGAGAGGGGGGAGGGAGAGGGAGAGAGGGAAGGCGGGAAGAGAGGGAGGGAGAGAGGGAGGGGGAGAAGTTTAGGGGGAGAGGGAGGGGAGGAGGGGGAGAGGGAGGGGAGGGGAGGGAGAGCAAGAGAAAGAGTGAGTTCCCAGCCCCTGGCCCATGGGGTGCGTAGATCTGGCCCGCGGGGCCACCCCGGAAATAGCAAAGACTGGCCCGCGGTGCCTCTGCCAGAAAAAAATGGAGTTCGGGAGGCCTCTGTTTTCACTGGCAGAGGGTTGCAGAAAGCCGTCAGAGGCAAAAACAGAGCTAAGGAGCCCCATTTTCACTAGAAGAGCGCTCAAGCCACTACAGGCACCCCGACACAAGTGATGTGGAGCTGGCCACACCCACCCCACACGCCCACCCCACCCCACCCCAGGTCAAACAGAACCCTGATGCGGCCCTCAATGAAATCAAGTTTGACACCCCTGGTCTACTCTAGACCAGTCTCCTCAACCTTGACAACTTTAAGATGCGTGGACTTCAACTCCCAGAATTCCCCTTGTCAAGGTTGAGGAACAACTGCCCTAGACATTTTGGCTGAGGGATTCTGGGAGCTGAAATCCACCCATCTGAAAAGTTACCACGCTTGGGGAAACGCTGATCTAGCACCTCCTGCCGAATCCTGAATCATTGAATCAGGGGTGAAATGCTCCCGGTTCGGACCGAATCACCCGATCCAATAGCGATGGCGGCTGGTGGTTCAGAGAACCAGTAGCAAAAATCCCTGCACCCCCCACCACCATGCTCAGCTGAGTCGCACAATCATCAGAGGCTTTTTTTTTTACTTTTAAAAGCATTTTTTTCTACAACCTCTTCCGACGAAAAAATGCTTTTAAAAGTATTTTAAAAAAGCCTCTGATGATCGCGTGGCTCAGCAGGGATCGTCAGAGGCTTTTCAAAGCATTTTTTTTCTGCAACCTCTTGGCTGAAGAGGTGGTAAAAAAAATGCTTTGAAAAGTCTCTGACGATCCCGGCTGAGTTGCCTCATTGGCAAAGAGGCATTTTTTAAAATGCCTCTCTGACGATCCCAGCTGAGTTGCCTGATCGCCAGAGGCTTTTCAAAACATTAGAAAAAATGCTTTGAAAAGTTAGAAAACTTTGGCCACGCCCACCCAGTCATATTACCCCACCACCACTAAGCCACGCCCACAGAACTGGTAGTAACACATTTTACATTTCACCCCTACATTGAATCCCACTAAGCAGAACATTTCTGGCCAGAGGGAGGGCATATCCTGGAAGACAGATCCCAAGGAATGCAACCTACCTTATCTGAGCCCCGAGCCCCCAATCCTTGGATTCCTCTCTTCCCCTCTGCCCGGCAGCCTTGGGGGCTGCTTACCCACCCCTTGACCCTTGACTGTAACCTGGAAGGGCAACCCTTTGGCCAAGCTTGTCATTCCACCTATTTGCTTTATTTATTTGGCTGGATCTTTCTGTCGAGGGTTTTGTTGGGAGGGGGGGCGGCAAGGATGGGCTCAGAATGGGGACAATAGCCAGGAAGCCGCAGGGCCACAGGTGTGGAGTCACCTTTGGGTCACCGGGAGGAGATTCACTCCATGCCAGAGAAGAGACAAGGAGGCTTTTGTTCCCCCGGAGCGAAAGGTTAAGAGGGCTACTGGAACAGAGGGAGGGGGAAAAAACTGAAGACTCTCCCGGGATAAATCTGTTAGGGAGAATTTTCTGCATCTTCTCTCCCTCTCCCACCCCCCACCTTCAAAGAAGGGGCTCCCGAATGTTTTTAATTAAGCTAATATGCCAACCTTTGCATTAGGATAAGTATTTTTTTTTTAAATCCTCCCCTTCCCCTTTCCTTCTCTTCCGGGACTGCATTGGGTCCCGCTTGAGAATGTCTTGGGATAAGAAGCAACGTGCAGGTAGATTATAGAAGCATACGGAAGCTCAGGTTTTAAAAAGGGCTTCAGCCTTAGGTGGAAGATGCAGAGGAGAGAATGGGGATATTCAGCTTCACAGCATTTTTATTTTACAGATATTAACAGGTTAACCGAGTTGGAAGGGACCTTAGAGGTCTTCTAGTCCAACCCCTTGGACTAGGATCAAGCAGGAGATCCTATCCTATGCCATTTCAGATAAGTGGCTGTCCAATCTCTTCTTAAAAGCCTCGAGTGATGGAGCACCTACAGCTTCTGAAGGCAAGCCGTTCCACTGATCAATTGTTCTAAATATCGGGAAATTTCTCCTTAATTCCAGGTTGATTGTCTCCTTGTTTAGTTTCCATCCATTGCTTCCTGTCCTGTCTTCAGTTGCTTTGGAGAATGGGTTGTGGTTGTTCTTCTTTGTGGCAACCCCAGAGATATTGGAACACCGCTACCGCGTCAACCAGGCAGCCTTCATGTCCAAGGCAGGACTAGAACTCCCAATCTCCTGGCGATTGGCCCAAAGTCACCCTGTTGGCTTTTATGCCTAAGGCAGGACTAGAACTTCTAGTCTTCCAGTTTCCAACCTGGTGCCTTTACGCTACATCAAACGGGAACCTTTTATTGAAGGATCCAAAAAAACTACTGTATTTTTCGGAATGTATGTTGTGGCCCGTCAGCGGCCTGCGCAGCTAGTAGCTGATTCCAACAGCGAGGAGGCTGGTGTGGTGTTGCGCCAGCAGCCCATGCAGCTGGCACTCGAGTCAGACAATGAGGAGGCTGGAGAAGATGTGGTGCCAGAGGCGGGGATTCAGCCAGGGCCTTCAGAACCTCCAGAAGCTCCCATAGGTGAAGAGGACAAAGAGGAGGAGCCTCTTCTCAGTGCACGGGCGTGCAGAGCTGTTAAAAGGCAGGAGTGGCTCCTCAGAAGGAGGTCTCCTCAAGAGTAAGGCTTGGGGTTAATTGGCCACTCCCTTAGCTTATTTAAGGAAGGACGATGACTGAGGTAATTTGCAGGGAACAACTTTGTTCACTCTCCTTCATGTCTTGATCTTAGTTCTCTTATCTGTTTCCTGCAAATTGCTTCTGGGCTTTCTGCCAACCATAGTAAGATTACGGTTATTTATTCTTTGGATTCTTGTAGGGTGTTAAGAAAGTTAATTAACAGCCTTTATTTGAAAAAGACTGATTTAATTTAGTAAACTAAGGTTTGTACAGACTTTGTGTGTGCTGCGTTCTTAGCTGGGGCAGAACAGTATAAGACACACCGGAGTATATGATGCAGCTTAGTTTTTGGGGAGAAAAATAGGGGGGGGGATCTACCTACCAGGTATTCATCTGGCTAGCATCCTTAGTCTGGTCAGCTTCAGCACATTAGTTTGCTGGTTTTTATCCTCTTCTTGGGGATAAAAAATAGCTTCTAAAGCACAACTGAACTTTGGAGAGAGAAGCAATGAGAAAAGCAGGCAAACCACGGAGATCGCTTCACTCGCTAGCCTCGCATGAGGGCTGAAAAAAAACTTCACAGCTGAGAGTTGGAGGGAGCAGGCAAAGCACGGAAGATCGCTTCACTGAAAAAAAGCTTCTAAAGCACAGCTGAGAGTTGGAGGGAAAAGCACAGAGATCGCTTCACTTGCTAGCCTTGCGTGAGGGCTGGAAAAAAATTCTCAGCTGAGAGTTGGAGGGAGCAGGCAAAACACGGAAGAGCGCTTCACTGAAAAAAAGCTTCTAAAGCATAGCTGAGAGTCGAAGGTAGATCTAGCACCTCCTTAGGGCTGAAAAAAAAAGCTTCGAAAAAGCTACATTTGGAATATAAGACACACTCAGATTTTCAGCCTCTTTTAGGAGGGAAAAAAGTGTGTCTTACACTCTGAAAAATACGGTAGTTGCAAAACTCTTGACCAAACTCCAGTTTCCACTTTTAACTGCTTGTAGCCATGCATCTTGTTCCTGTCCCTTCTCCCTTTTCCCTGTTCATACATCAACTCTCCCTACCCCATGTATGGCTTTGTACCTGTCTAGATGTTGCACATCTCCAACTGCTGGCTCTTCATGCTGTCCGGGCCTCCCTCCTCCTCCTGCCCAGTGCAGAACGCTCAATTTCCTTGGTGATCATTATACAGCTGCTTCTAATGGGCTCACGCTGCTTTATGAGCATCGCTAAATATTTCCTTCCTTCGAAGCTATTCATTACTGCCCTTTCTTATGGGTGCTCAGAGCTGCAGGCTCCCTGATCTGGGGTCAAAGCGCCAGAGAAGAAAGCTGATGGCAATCTCTGTGGCAAGAAACAGAGAGAAATGGTGAGTCATAAATCAAATGTATAGAATAGAATGGAAGGGGATGGAAGGGAAGGGAAGGGAAGGGAAGGGAAGGGAAAGGAAGGAAAAGTTCTAAGTGCTATAGAGAAGAGAAGAGAAGAGAAGAGAAGAGAAGAGAAGAGAAGAGAAGAGAAGAGAAGAGAAGAGAAGAGAAGAGAAGAGAAGAGAAGAGAAAACAGAAATCAGAAAAGGAACAGAATACAAGGAGAAGAGAGGAGAGGACAGGAGAGAAGCAGAGGAGAGGAGAGGAAACAGAAAGAATAGAAACAGAATACAAGGAGAGGAGAGGAGAGGAGAGGAGAGGAGAGGAGAGGAGAGGAGAGGAGAGGAGAGGAGAAGGGAAGGGAAGGGAAGGGAAGGGAAGGGAAGGGAAGGGAAGGGAAGGGAAGGGAAGAGAAGAGAAGAGAAGAGAAGAGAGAAAGAAAAGAAACAGAATACAAGGAGAGGAGAGGAGAGGAGAGGAGAGGAGAGGAGAGGAGAGGAGAAGAGAAGAGAAGAGAAGAGAAGAGAAGAGAAGAGAAGAGAAGAGAAGAGAAGAGAAGAGAAGAGAAGAGAAGAGAAGAGAAGATGAAAGGGACCAGCTCGTCCCAGAAAGGGATAAGCAGGAGACCCTGTACCATTTCAGACAAGTGGCTGTCCAGTCTGTACTTTAAAAACTCCAGTGATGGAGCGCCCACAATTTTTTAAGGCAAGCTGTTACACTGGTTAATTTACCTCACTGTTAGGAAGTTTCTCCTTAATTCCAGGTTGCTTCTCTCTCTTTGATTAGTTTCCATCCATTTTTTCTTGTCTTGCCTTCTGGTGCTTTGGAGAATAAGTTGACCTCTTCTTTGAAGCAGCCCCTCAAATATTGGAATACTGTTATCATGTCACCCCTAGTTCTTTTCTCTAGATTAGCCCCACTCAAATCCTGCAACCATTTTTCATATGTTTTAGTCTCCATGCCTTTAATTATCTGAGTTTTTCTTCTTTGAACTTTTTCCAAAGTCTCAACATCTTTTTTGTAGTGTGGTGACCAAAACTGAATGCAGTAGTCCAGGTGTGGTCTTTCTAAGGTTTTACAAAGCAGTGCTAATACTTTGCGTGATTTTGATTCTGTGCCCCTGTTTATACAACTCAGGATTGACTTGTAGATTCCTTTAGTCACCATCCAAAGTTACGATGGCGTTGAAAAATATGACTTGCAGCCAATACTTGGATTTAGGATTGTTTCCGTGGTCATAGGATCATAATCTGAGTCCTTGGCAACCGGCATCCCAAGGTCATCTAAATGTTGTTCAAAATGTTTCAAAGACATTGCAATCATCTAAACGTGATTTGCAACCTTCCCAGTTGACTTCTGACGAGCAAAATCAATGGGGAAAGCTTGATTCGCTTAATGATAGCATGTTCCACTTAACAGCGGCAGGGATTCTCGTAACAAAACCCTGCCCCCCCCAAAAAATGTTGTAAAAATCTGGTGTGACTCGCTTAACAACCAGCTCACTTAGCATTGTGGTCATAAGTTGGGTATAACTATCTATATACCGTATTTTTCGGAGTATAAGACGCACCTTTTTACCCCCCAAAAGGAGGTGAACATTTAGGTGCATCTTATACACCAAATGTAGCCTTCCTCACCCACTGGCCCGCACCCTTTGGCTTCTGCCTCCCAGCAGTTACCTCCTTGCAAGCAAACAGCAAGAAAAAACAGCCCCATTCAGCTTCAGCATAGACTAATTAGCACAAGCTGATTAGATCGGCTTCGACTCTCAGCTGATTTGCTCTCAGCTGTTTTGGGGAGGCTCTTTTGCAAGCTCTTGTTTTGCAAGCTCTTTGCTTGCAAAGAGTGCTGGAGCAGATTTTTTTTCCCCTAGCTAAAAGGAAACTGAAAGTAAAGCAGGCTCTGCTGCAATGTGACAAAATGAGGCAGGGAGAGAGGTTTCTTTTTCTTTTTGCTCACCAGAAAAGGTAGGTGCAAACAATGGGAAATTTAAGAGAACGGTTCAAGATTTTAAAACACAAAATAAAAAAGATCTATTTAACTAGGGAATTGTAATAATTGAGATGCTATTAATTGTATATTGTGTTGAAAGCAGAAATGGTTAAGTTATGGTTTGGAGGAATATATGGGGGAAATTATTTGATTTATTATTATTGGTAAATATAATTAATTGATATGTAAGAAATTGGATTGCATGGAAATAACTGGAATATTCATGTTCATATTGAACATGAACATTTTTTGTATTTTAATATACAAAAAAGATAGTTATAACTAATTTGATTTATATAAAAATGTTGAATTTGTATTAAACAACTATAATATTACATAATTAACCAATGTGAGGATGGATATAAAAATAGATGACAATGGGAAGGGGTATAATGTAGAATAGAAGGGAAAAAATGAATTTGATTAAGATTAGAGATGAGAATGAAGGGTGATATTGCTTTTTTTAAAAAAATAGATGAGGAATAAATATGGCAAAAAGGAAATATAGAAATTGTAAATTTAATTGAAATGACTAAACGCTGTTTAAATTTGTGAACAGGCCAAATACTCTGTTCAAAGAAAATACATTGTATGTTTGTATGTGTGCTTGTCTAAAAAATTTTTTAAAAAACCCTTTTTAAAAGAAAAACAACAGAAAAAGGTAGGTGCGTTTTATACTCCGGTGCGTCTTATACTCCGAAAAATGCGGTACCTTTTTGCTACAGGCAATGTCGTCTCAGCAAATCCGGGCATTGAAGTCCACCCACCTAAAAGTTGGCACAACCTGGAGGTACATGCCAACTATGTGGTAGGCAGCTCTCTAAATTGGACACACTTTGCAGTATTTGGGGAAGCAGGAAGATCTTCCCTGGCTTTGCAAGTTGGGTTCCTGCAGCTGTTTCAATAAACCGTCTGTGGCTTCTTACGGTAGGCAGTTCCTGTGTGAGTTTTGATTCCTCCTTCAATAATTTCCACCTGGGCCAGGGGAAAATTGGATGGGAAGCTACAGAGAGCTGGTAGCACGGTTCCTTTCCCTAATTGTCTGTCACTCACTCGCTCCAGCTAATTGGCTCTAGTTAACTGCTGTGCTAAATGTATTTCATAACTAAGCACCTCGTTTTGCCACCGATTTTTTTTTCCCCTGGTCTTTCAAAATATATTTTCATTAGACATTTTAGAAAAAAAGTATATACGTTGGAGGCCAAAGGAAGAGATAAAAGAGAATATCAATGAGAAAACGGAGGGGGTGGATTTGAATGTGTAACTGTCCTAGAGTGCATATTTTTCGGGTTTTATTATTAATTGCTTGTGAAATAGCTCTGTATATGATCTCATTTTTAAAAAAGCTGGAAATTCGGGGGTTTGCAACAGATTCCAAGAACCCTTCATTTTTCACCGGGGAAACGTGGTATTAGAAAATGAAGGCAAGCACAAATCAAATGGATGATTTAAGTTCCTAGCAGCAGGTTGCTCTCAATCCATATTTTGCAAACTTGGCAATTTTAAGATTACGGACTTTTGTCTCCCAGATTTTGTTCCATCTCAATCCATGGATGGGAATCTGCTGGCTATTCTTTTTCAAGAAGACACTATAGTCTTTTTTTTTTTTAATGTTTCCATTAGCTGTGTAAAATAACTGGAAAATTCACAGTGTAATTTATTGAGAGGAGAAAACTTCTATTTTTAATCCTTTCTTCCCATCATTGATCAAAGGAGGGAGGGAGGGGAAGGAAGGAGAGAGGGAGGGAAGGGAAGGCGGGAGGAAGGGAGGAAGGGGAAGGGAAGGAGGGAGGGGAGGGGAGGGGAAGGGAGGGAGGGAAGAGGGAGGAAGGAGACAGGGAGGGAAGGGAAGGGAAGGAGGGAGCCAGTGGTGGGATTTAGCCAGTTTGCACCACTTCGGGAGAACTGGTTGTTAACTTTCTGAGCAGTTTGGCAAACTGGTTGCTGGAAGAAATCATTAGAGCAGAGAACCGGTTGTTAAGTTACTTGAATCCCACTACTGGATGGAGGGGAAGGGAGGGAGGGGTGAAAGATGGAGGGAAAGGAAAGGAAAGGAAGGGGAGGGAGAGGAAGGGGAGGGAGGGAGGGAGGAGAGGGGAAGGGGAGGGAGGGGAGAAAGAAAGGAAAGGGAAAAAGGGAAGGGAATCCATAATGCACACGTAGTAATGTCTCAAATCTGATGCTAATTTTTTCTTCTCTGCCTAGATGGATGGAAAAACATCCTATGAGTTGATAGAACGCAGAGGCCTCTCTTCCAGCCCAGCATCCTACAGGATATTGCTCCATGTTCCCTGTGGAAATCCAGCTTTTCTCCGCTCCCTTCTCATTCTTTTCCCAAATCAGTATCAGTGAAGCAACCCCAACTTCCCACGCACTTTGTTCCATGCCAAAAAGTGCCCAGGTGCCTATATTTATGTCCGAGTTTGTGTGTATGTGTCTACGTACACCCATAGAGACGCAGAGAGACAAAATATGCCACCACCTCCGTTTTCTCACTTTGCTGGCTTTGTTACAGATCTGTGCTTGTTACAGAATTTGGAATCGCTTGGCACAGGGCTGTGTTTGCTGGGGGAAAAGAGGCATTTGCCCTTATATTTCTAAAAAACAAAAACAAAAAAAAAACAAAGGGAGGGACGGAAGGAGAGAAAGAGAGAATGGACATTACGCCTCCACTCCAGATTTGCAAACTTATCCTCTAGCCAAAAGATGGGACTGTCTTCCCTCATTACTTTCTTAGGCAGACAGGATCCCAATTCAACATTAAGGTTGCTAGGTTGCAAGAAGTGACCTGTAAGAATTTCTGCCGTAGGAGTAACATATTTTTAAAAAGCTGCTGGAAGCAAACGTAGAGGAGAAAGGAACGATGGGGGTTGATTCTGAATGCACTGAAGAAAAAACAGCTAAACCGGCACTGATAATTCTCAGAACTAGGATGGAAGGAAACTAAGCAAAGAGCAAAGAAAGCTAGAACTAAGGAGAAATTTCCTAATAGTGAGGACAATTAATCAGTGGAACAACTTGTCTCCAGAAGTTATGGGTGGTCCATCACTGGAGGTTTTTAAGAGGAGATTGGGCAGCCATTTGTCTGAATTGCTGTACAGTAGTGGCCAAAATTATGGAAATCTTTTGGGAAAAGTGTATTTTCCAGAACTAGCTAATAACACCACTTTTTGGGGGAGTAGTACCATAACATTATATATCAATGGAAAGATAATTTAATCAAGATTGCAATGCAATGCAACTTTTATGAAGGATTTGCTATTAGAAGAACAGTTACAGTATAAAGAAGAAAAATGAAATACGTAGAAAAAACGAGATATACCAAAATTATCACATCAGTTAATCCTTCGTTGGGTAACCTTTAGCATGAATTATGGCCTTGCAATGTCTTCCCATAGAGTAAACCAAGTCTTTTAGTTCTGCAGCTGTGATAATGTGAAATCAAGATTGAACGATGGCTTCTATTAACTGGGTTTTAATGCTGGGTCGCTTCTGACTTATAAGTTTCTTTAGTTGGCTCCATTGATTTTCAATTGGGTTAAGGTCTGGGCTATTCCCAGCAGTGGAATAGGATTATCTTAAAACTCAAAAAAAAAAAAAAAAAAAAAGTGGTGTTATTAGCCATCAAACCTCAAAAATACATTTTCCCCAAAAGGTTTCCAAAATTTTGGCCACTACTGTAGGGTTTCCTGCCTAAGCAAGTGGCAGAATTAGAAGACCTCTAAGGTCCCTTCCAGATCTGTTATTCTGTTCTGTTATTCTTAGGATAGCCTGACACATGGACACCAAAGCTTAGAAGTAACATGTTTCTTTTACATATCCAACGGAAAGTCAACACCCAATGAGAGAATGGAAGATTAGAGGTCAACCAATGGCTCAAGGTCAACCAATGCCTCAAGGTAGATAGTGTTTACACTATCTACATCAGGAATGGCCCATCTTGGCGACTTTGTAGACTTCAACTCCCAGGATTCCATAGCCAGCATTGGAAAAAAAAAAACCTTCTTAAGTAAGCTTTCAAGAAAAAAGACCCTACACCATTTCTGACAAATGGACTGCCATTTGTCAGAAATGGTGTAGGGCCATGATGGTGAACCTATGGCACGCGTGCCACAGGTGGCACGTGTAGCCATATCAGTGGGCACGCCAGCTCAGCTCTGGCGCACATGCACGCACCAACCAGCTGATTTTCGGACCTTCTGGTCCCACCAGAAGTAGGGAAACAGGCTGTTTTCTGCCTCTGGAGGACCAGGGGGATGGGTGGGAGGAGGAGGCCCATTTTTCTTTCTCACCTGCCTCCAGATCCTCTCAATGCATCTGGGGGGAGGGGGGTGAAAACAGCCTTCCCCACCCCCTCGGAGGCCCTCCGGAGGCCTGAAACAGCCCATTTTCCAACTCCCAGTGGGACAGGAAGTGACGTTTTTTGCTGTCCCCAGCCTCTAGAGACTCCTAGATGGGCCTACCGGGCCATCATGTGCCAGGAGTGGGGGGGGGGTGAGGGGGTGCACACACATGCGCAGGGCAGGGCGCATAGAATTATGGGTGTGGAATTACGCGCGCGAACCTCCCTCGCCCCCCCCTCCTGGCACTCAATGGCAAAAAGGTTAGCCATCACTGGTGTAGGGTCTCCTGCTTAGGTGGAGGGGTTCGACTAGATGACCTACAAGGTCCCTTCCAACTCTGTTAATCTGTAATCATATTTTTCCAGAAGAAATTCACTATTTGTAGGCATTCTGGGTTTCAAGAATGTTCAAATCCACTTTAAAAATCAGAGCCATCAAGGACAAAAACCGTAGGATTTGGAGGCTGCCTGTTCTCCTGCCCCCACCCCCTCCCCCCAAACAACAGATTGGAATGAAATAAAGATTTCTACCTCCTCTACAGGAAATCCACTAGGTTTCTGCAAATTTCCAAAGTTTCATCTTCACATATAACTTATTTCCCACAAATGTAAGGCGTGCATGTGTGTAGGAATATATAAATGTATTCGTCCACTTGGGTGATGCATCAGTGGCCCTTCGATCTTCAAACAAAAGCAGATGGCAAACAGATGGAACAAAAGGATTGCTCCCTTCTGGTTTTTTTGCTGCCTTCTGCAAGGGAGAGAAGCCAACCATGGGGTTCCTTGTGTAATTTGCCAGCTCTTGTGGGTCCCTAAAGCAGTCTCCTCTGGATGCTGCTTGAGATGGAGGCGTAAGGAAGCTACAACCACACAACTGTATAGTAATCAGTGCTGTCACTACTTCAGCTTCAACCACAACAATACACGAGCACACAATAGATACAAACTTAAAGTGAACCGCTCCAAACTCGATTGCAGAAAATAGGACTTCAGCAATAGAGTGGTCAATGCCTGGAATGCACTACCAGGCTCCATGGTCTCATCCCCAAACCCCCAAAACTTTAACCTAAGATGGTCTACTGTTGACCTCACCCCATTCCTAAATGGTCTGTAAGGGGTGTGCATAAGAGCACCAGCGAGCCTGCTGTCCCGGTCCTAATGTTCCCTTTAATTGTATTGATTTTATGTATTTAATTCATGCTTATATTTATATATATTATCTAATATGTACTCGACAAAATAAATAAAATAAAATAAATAAATAAAAAATAATGGTGGGTTTTAAGGTAGAACTTGACCTGATGGACTTCAGCTTCAGTGAAAGAAAGTTGTGCCTGATTCTTACCTGGATAGACATTACTTGCAAATCCCAAGGGTGCAAACTAGAGTGAAAAAATAGGAAAGAAAAGAAAAAAATATCCAGAAGATACATCTAAGGCAGGGATCTCCAACCTTGGCAACTTTAAGACGTGTAGACTTCAACTCTCAGAGTTCCTCAGCCAGCTTTGCTTTGGGAGTTGAAGTCCACAAGTCTTAAAGTTGCCAAGGTTGGAGACCCTTGATCTAAAGAAACTCCTTGTAAAGTCCTGAGCCCTCTGAGCTTAGTTGTTTGCTTGCAGAAGTGAAACTGCCTTGATTTGACCATGAAATCATCAGGAATTGAGCCCTGTCAGAGTTCTACATTTGATGGTGTAATATCTAAAGAAGATACACAAGGTGGGTAGGTAGATAGGTAGGTACGGAAGTAGGCAGAAGGAAGGAAGGAAGGAAAAGGGAGGAGGGAAGGAGGAAGGAAGGAAATGGGAGGGAGGGAGAAGGGGGGAGGAAGGAAGAAAAAGGGAGGAGGGAGGGAGAAAATGGGAGGAGGGAGGGAGGGAAGAAGGAAGGAAGGAAAAGGGAGGAGGGAAGGAGGAAGGAAGGAAATGGGAGAAGGGAGGGAGGGAGGAGGGGGAAGGAAGAAAGGAGGGAGGGAAGGAAGGAAGGAAGGAAGCCTTGAGAAAGATTCAAAGCTGAGTGTTTCAAGACAGTTCCCAGTGTAATTCAGAGCAACATTGAAAAGTAATTGGTTAGCCTTATTTAGAGTTCCCAATCTTCAAAGCATCAATCCATTTGATTTAATAAGGATAAAAAAAATCATGATGTGGAGGAAGAGATGATCTCAATCTTTCAAAGATGCCCATCCCAAGTCAGGCCCTAGACAACAATTAGAGCAATGGCCTGTTTTGCTGAAAGAGAGAATGAATTTCTATTTGCATTTGAGGTACCATGTTTCCCCAAAAATAAGACCCTGTCTTATATTTTTTTGAACCCTGAAATAAGTGCTTGGCCTTATTTTTGAGGAGGTCTTATTATTTTGGGACATGGAGCAAGACAGGGCTCTTCTTGCCATCTTACCTGATTTCCAGCTCTGTCTCCCTAACTCTAACCAGAGGAAATGGCAGGGTCTGGCTACGTATGCACTTAAATATTTTCGAGGAGGTCTTATTTTTGGGGGACGGGGGGACTTATTTTTGGGGAAACACGGTATAGAGTAGATGACAGCTTCTCTCCTCCTATATACTGTATAGTATATATAGTGTACCCAATAGTTACGTAAACTTTGTCTCTAAAGGTGATGCAGTTCCTTGTCCTCTACTGCAACTTCTTCCTTCTTTGTCTTCCTCCTCCTCCTCCTCTTCCTCTTCCTCTTCCTTCCCCTTCCCTGTAGCTACTGCTCGGATGCATACTGTTGCTTTTTTGAGTCATTCTTTCCAGTGTTGATGTATCTTTTCTCTTTCTTTCTCTCTCTTGGTGTTAAGGCCATCCTAAGAAAAGATTAGGAATTCTCACGCCAGAGACCAGTTGCTGAGAAAGGGACTAAGCCCAGAGCAGAGAGACTCAAAAGGCAGGTATCACCTGTAGGAAGTTAGCACCCGCCCCTCTCCTAGGAAAAGGAGATATTTTAGGAAATATTAAAAGGGCAGAATATTTCCCCTAAAAGGGAGACAGAAACTCACCCCCCCCTCCTTTGTCAATGAGCCATGAAGGCCTGGGCCAGTCTATTCTACATAACAAAGATCTACCTCCTTCAGGCAGAGCCATGGTAGGAATTGCCCAAAGCCCTTTCATTACATCATCACCCAGCAAGAGCCAACCAAGCCTGGGACTCAAAAAGGCAACCTACAAAGTTACCCCTGCATGGCCCCATGGGAGTCTGACGACCAATCAGAACACAAGCTCAAATTCAAAGCTCAACAGGAGCCTGAGTAGCGTAGGTGGGGTAATGCCTCCTACAAAGGCAGCATTTAAGATCCAGCTGCCTGCAATTACTTGTGAGTTCAATCCCAGCCAGGCTCAAGGTTGACTCAGCTTTCCATCCTTTATAAGGTGGGTAAATTGAGGAACCAGTTTGTTGGGGGCAATAAGCTGACTTTGTATAAATATAAATATACACAAGTATGAAGGCTATTGCTTAACGCACTGTAAGCCACCCTGAGTCTCCGGAGAAGGGCAGCATATAAATCAAATTAAAAAAGAAAAAAACAGAGGGCATAAAACCCAGTCACTCTCAGCATCTCTGCCCTTTTTCTGTCCAGGATCTCAAGCCATGTGATCCTGTTCATCCATAAACTTTCTTTCCAAGCAACTTCCATGAACCCAGTGTCTTTTCCCCCATTTGGAACTGAACCCAGATGGGCATTTCTTCCAACACACCTTTACAATGAGCTGAGTTTCCCAGTCATCTGAACCTCTATCAAGAGGGTGTCTTGGGAACAACTGAGTTCTGCAGGATGGATGTTGAAACGACGTACCGTTAATAGCCCACGACATTTAGGATGGAGTCTGTCTATTGGAAAAAAGCTTGTTCAAAGTCTTTCTCACTCTTGGCACACTTTGCCATGTGGTGCACAGAGGTGGAAACATCTGGAAATCAAGATCTACCTGGTGGCTGATCTTGGGAGATGGTCCAAAATGTCATCTGCAGTCTCCTATGGCAGGTTGCATAGAAACAGCTTCATCTGCTGCCAAACCCTGAAGTGAAGGGACAGGTGGGGTGGGGGAGGAAAGAAGGAGAAAACCCTATGCCCAGCTCAAATTTATTTTGACACACTCACATCGCTGGATCCTTGTAACAACCAGGTCTCCAGACTGTAGCTTGCTGAGCTAGCAGTAGTTTTCAGGCCTACCAAGCTCTTGAGTGGAAAAAGTCTGCAAGCCGAGAGAAGAGAGAAATGCCAGCTTGACAGTCAGCAAGAGAAGGGAAATTACCCAGCAAGGACGAGGGCTAGGGGGGGTGGGGAGGAAGCTGAGTACCTGAGTACAAAGTGGGAGGAATGTTGGATTCTTTTCAATCAGGTGTAAAAGCAGAGTACTGTAATTGAGAGGGAGTTGAGGTTGTCGCTTGGTTTAATAAAGAGCTTAACAGAGCTTAACAAAATAACGGTTGGTAGGGACCTCAACCCTCTGCTTAAGCAGGAAACCCTATATCAGTGATGGCTAACCTTTTTGCCATCGCGTGCCAAAAGCGGGGGGAGCGCGGTGGAGTCACATGCACGCGTGCCCACATGCATAATTCTATGCGCCCCCCCCCATGCTCCCTCCACTTTTGGCACATGATGGCACAGTGTGCCCGATAGGCCTGTTTTTTGCTCTCCCCAGGCTCCAGAGCCTTTCTAGGAACCTGGGGAGGGCAAAAACAGCCTTTCCCACCCACCCCCCAAGGCCCTCCGGAGGCTGGAAACAGTGTGTTTCCTGACTTCTGGTGGGCCCAGAAGGCCTGAAAATCAGCTGGCTGGCACACACATGCGTGTTGGAGCTGAGCTCGCGTGCCCACTAATATGGCTCCGTGTGCCACCTGTGGCACCCATGCCATAGGTTCGCCATCACGGCCCTATACCATTTCTGACAGATGGCAGTCCAGTCTCTTCTTGAAAGCCTCCAGTGATGAAGCTCCCACAACTTCTGAAGGCAACTTCTGTTGCACGGGTTGATTGTTCTCACTGTCAGAAAGTTCCTCTTCATTTCTAGGTTGAATCTCTTCTTGGTCAATTTCCATCCATTATTCCTTGTCTGGCCTTCAGGTGCTTTGGAAAATAGCTTGACCCCCATCTTCTCTGTGGCAGCTCCTCAAATATTGGAAGACTGCTATCATGTCTCCCCTGGTTCTCCTCTTCACTAGACTAACCATGCCCAGTTCCTGCAACTGTTCTTCATATGTTTTAACCGCCATTTCCCTAATCCTCTTTGTTGCTCTTCTCTGCACTCTTTCCAGAGTCTCCACATCTTTTTTATATCATGGTAACCAAAACTGGATGCAGTATTCCAGGTGTGGTTTTACCAAGGTATTACAAAGTGGTGCTAACACTTCACATGATTTTTTTATTCTATCCCTTCACTTAGTCCATCTAAGGATAAATCAATAAACCACTTAACTAATCAATGCAATCAGCAAATGTTTTTGTATCGGTTACATGGGTGTGTTTTCTTGTAATTGGATATACGTTTTGGGTATGCATTAAGTGCTGGCTACCCCAGTTATCGCAAGAGGGATAAAGATGGGATACAAATCTGGTTCTTTGTTTTGCTATTGTTTCATTTTAGCCCTTTTTATGCTAGAAAGTTCTGTTTTCATTTCTTTTTGCTGCTGCTGATAAAACGCGGAAGGGAGTTTCGTTAGCCAGTCGGTGTTTTTAAAAAGATATTTGAGCAGCTGTCAGAGAGGTGAGAATAGAGGACGATCTATAACGAAAAAGATGGATCAGCATCATATCCGGGCATGGTGACAGAGGTGGGCAGAATTGAAATTCACATAAATACACCTTGCCTTAGCTCCAGTAATTCACATCTACTGCTTTTCTGATTCTTCTTCCAGATGCATTTAGGTATATTCCAAATGTGGACAATTTCGTAATTTTGAACCTAACACAGCTTTTTCCAACCTGGTGTCTTCTAGACAGCAATAGCACTTGGACTTATATACCACTTCACAGGGCTTCCATTGAGGATCTATATACTGCACAAGTCAAAAAGAGGGCTGTGAAAATATCTACAGACCCCTCGCATCCTGGACATAAACTGTTTCAACTCCTACTCTCAAAAGGCCCCAAAGACCACTGCACACCAGAACAACTAGACACAAGGATAGTTTTTCCCCCGAACGCCATCACTCTGCTAAACAAATAATTCCCTCAACACTGTCAAACTATTCACTACGTCTGCATTACTATTATTCTTCCTTACTAGTATCTATCTCTTCCCACTTATTACTATAATCATGTTGCTTGTATCTTTCAATTATATTGTTTACATTTGTTTCCTAGTACAATTTGACTATCACTAAGTGTTCTATCTTTTTAATTCTCCTTATTCTCCTGAGCATATATACCTATTCTCCTGAGAGCATATATACCTAAGACAAATTCCTTTTGTGTCCAATCACACTTGGCCATAAAGAATTCTATTCTATTCTATTCTATTCTATTCTATTCTATTCTATTCTGTTCTGTTCTGTTCTGTTCTGTTCTGTTCTGTTCTGTTCTGTTCTGTTCTGTTCTGTTCTGTTCTTTCCGTTCCGTTCCGTTCCGTTCCATTCCATTCCATTCCATTCCATTCCATTCTATTTTATTCTATTCTATTCTATTCTATTCTATTCTATTCTATTCTATTCTATTCTATTCTTACAGCCCTCTCTAGGTGATTTACAAAGTCAGCCTATTGCCCCCAACAATCTGGGTCCTCATTTTACTGACTTCGGAAAGATGGAAGGCTGAGTCCACCTTGAGCCGGTCAGAATCGAACTGCCAAACTTCTGGCAGTCGGCAGACAGCAGAAGCAGCCTGCAGTACTGCATTCTAACCACTGTGCCACCACATCCTAGATGTGGGAACTACCACTCCCAGTCTCCTTCCTGCATTTATCATCCCAGATGGCAATGGAAAGGATGATTTAATGCATCATCCATAATCTTTTACAGGTAGACCTCGACCAATAACCATTCATTTAGTGAGCATTCAAAGTTATAACGGCCTTGAAAAAAATGACTTGTGACCATTTTTCACATTGATGACCGATGCTGCATCCCCATGGTCATGTGATCAAAATTCAGATGCCTAGCATGTAACTCATAATTATGACGGTTGTAATGTCCTGGGCAGTAGTGAAATGTAAAATTTGTTCTGTGGGTGTGGCTTGGTGGGGAGGGAGGTAATGTGACTGGGTGGGCGTGGCCAACTTTTCTTTTTACATTAAAAAAAAATAGAGGTTGCAGAAAAAAATGCTTTTAAAAGCCTCTGACAATCAGGAAACTCAGCTGGGATCATCAGAGGCTTTTATTATTTATGTATTTATTTATTAGATTTATATACCGCCCTTCTCCTTGCGGACTCAGGGCGGTGAACAGCCAAAAGTAAAAAACAATTTTACAAAAGTTAAAACAATTTTAAAAGCAACTAATATAAAATTTGGCCCATAAATTTAAAACAGTTAAATTAATATTTAATATCAAACTCTAAAAATTAACCATGGGATCAGGCCAGTCCGGCTAACTGGAAAAAGTAAGTTTTTAAGGCCTGACAAAAAGTCCGGAGGTCTGAGATCGTTCGCAACTCTGGGGGAAGATCGTTCCAGAGGGTGGGAGCTACCACAGAGAAGGCTGTCCCCCTGGGGGACGCCAGACGGCATTGTCTGGCTGACGGCACCCTAAGGAGGCCCTCTCTGTGGAAGCGAACCGGCCGGTGGGAGGCAATTGGTGGCAGAAGGCGGTCCCATAAGTACCTGGTCCTAAGCCATGGAGCGCTTTAAAGGTGATCACCAACACCTTGAAGCGCACCCGGAAGTCCACCGGCAGCCAATGCAGCTCACACAGCAGAGGCATGTTAAAAGCATGTTTTTTTCTTCTTTTTGGCTGAAGAGGTTGTAGAAAAAATGCTTTCAAAAGCCCCTGACGATCCCAGCTGAGCCATGCGATCATCAGAGGCTTTTTTAAAAAAAAACTTTTAAAAGTATTTTTTCGGCCGAAGAGGTTGTAGAATAAATGCTTTTAAAAGTAAAAAAAAAAAAAAAAAAAAAAAAAGCCTCTGATGATCGTGCAGCTCAGCTGGGCATGGGGGGGGGGGCAGGGATTTTTGCCATCGGTTCTCCGAACCACCCGCCGCCATCGCTACCGGATCAAGCGATCTGGTCCGAACCGGCAGCATTTCAACCCTGGTCCTGGGGTCAAATGATCCATTTTGCAACCTTCTGACCAGGGAAGTCAATGGGGAAGACAGATTCACTTAACAACCGTGTTGCTAACTTAACACCCTGCGGTGTTTCATGTAACAACAGTGGCAAGAAAGATTCTAAAATGTGGCAAAACTCAGTTAACAACTGCCTCGCTTAGCAGCAGAAAATTTGGGCTCAGTTCTGGTCTTAAATCGAGGACCACCTGTAATTCAAGCCATGCTGAGGGTGACTTCTTAGATCAGGAATGTCAAACTCAAGGCCCGAGGGCCAGTTTCAGCCTGTGGGACGTTTAAATCTGGCCTGCGGGGCTGGCTTGGAATTATCAAAGGACCGGCCCACAGTGCCTCTGGTGGCTAAAACGGGCTGTGTGTGGTCCCCCCATGCCTCATTTTCACCCTCCATGGCCTCCTGCGACACTCTGCTGGCTGAAAATGACCCCAAAAATGGGCCAAAAACAGGTCAGAAAATGGGCCGAAAACAGTCTGGAAACAGGATGAAAAACGGGCTGGAAAAGGGCTGAAAAACAGGCCAGAAAACAGCCAACAGAGTGCTGCAGGAGGCCATGGAGGATGAAAATGAGGCACAGGGGGGCTGCAGCGGACCCCCTGCGCCGTGTTTTGGCCAGCAGGGGGCTGCAGGAGGCATCCGTCCCCCGCCCCTCACAGAGGAGAACTACAATGCTGATCCGGCTCTTGAAGAGCTCCAGTTTTGACACCCCTGTCTTAGATTATCCCCATTCATGTTATTCCCCAAAATGTCCTCTTTCTGATCCCTCTTGTTCAAATTCACTTCATTCCGCTGAAGATGGTGTGGTGCCTGACAAGTAAAAAAAAAAAAAAAAATCAAAGCAACACCCCCACCGGCACATAGTGATGGAAAAATTCATCCCTATATTTACTGTGTATATATCTTTCAGAAGGAATGATTGCAGGTTTGACAGAATGAAACATTAAAATTCAAATTAGATATCACTTGCACTGTGGGATTGCCAACCATCCTTCCGGAGCTCGGAAAGTTTTGCAGTAAAATCATTCCCATCTCCACCATTATATCAATGAAACCCAGACACGTAAAGGGTAATTAATGTTATTTTCCCTCCCCATATTTATTTTCACATAGGAAAGGGAAACATTTCTTGCAGATTATTCCTGTCCAAAGCTTCAGTCTCTTCTCTCCCCCAAGTGCTATGCTAGTTGAAATCTCAGCTATATGTAATATATTTGGAGAAAACCACATTTGGCAGGCTGATTTGTGACGTGGTCCCATCTCCACACCTATATAGATTTAACTTTTATTCCAGGTAGTCCTTGCTTAACGATTGTCCTGTTTAGTGCTGGTTAAAGGTAAAGGCAAAGGTTCCTGTTCTGCCCCAGCTATGGACCCCAAAGAATACAGCACACACAAAGTTTGTACAAAACTTAATTTACTAAAATAACTCAGTCTTTATCAAAACAAAGGCTGTTAATAAACTTTCTTAACAGCCTACAAGAAACCAAAGATAAAGTAATCACAATCTTACTAAGGTTGGCAGAAAACCCAGAAGCAATTTGCAGAGAATTCAGACGCGAAGTAGAGTGAACTAAAGTTGTTCCCTACAAATTGTTTCAGTCGGTGTTCCTCCTTAAATAGATTAAGGGAGTGGCCAATTAGTCCCAAGATTTACTCTCAAGGAGACCTCCTCCTGAGGAGCCACTCCTGCCTTTTGGCCACTCTGCACACCCATGCATCAAGAAGAGGCTCCTCCTCTTCATCCTCTTCACTTGAAGGAGCTTCTGGAGGTTCTGAAGGCCCTGGCTGAATCCCTGCCTCTGGCACCACATCTTCTCCAGCCTCCTCATTGTCCGACTCGAGTACCAGCTGCACAGGCTGCTGGCGCAACACCACACCAGCTTCCTCACTGTCAGAGTCAGCTACAATCTGCACAGGCCGCTGATGGGCCACAACAGTTCCCCTCGTACATATGTGCTAGTAGTTCCTGACTCTGCAACCACTTAAGGTTGTAGAAAAAATGCTTTTAAAAGTAAAAAAAAAAAAAGTTGGCCACGCCCACCCAGTCACATTACCCCCTCCCACCAAGCCACACCCACAAAATAAACCCTGCCCACAGAACTGGTAGTAAAAAAATTTAGAACCCACCCCTGGAAGCAACCTAGAACTAATGAGAATTTTCCTGACGGTGAGAACAATTATTCAGTGGAACGACTTTTGGGTGCTTCATCACTGGAGGTTTTTAAGAAGACATGGGACAACCATTTGATTAAACTAGTTGTTTAGTCTATAAGGTCTTCTGTGTCACTGCGTTTTTGTATTTACCAGATGAGCTTTTATTTCTGGACTTTCAGACTTACCGTAGCTTGCCAAGTTCTTATCTCTAATCTACTGCGCATGTCTACATTCCTTTTCTTCTTCTTTAAAACTTTTCTTTGTTCTCCAGCCAGGGAAGGTCAGGCTGGGATCATTTCCAAAATGTAACTAATTTAGATTAGTAAGTTGTTTTATTTTTCTTTACAATAAATACGAGTTTAATTAGAAGATATATCTTCGGTTTATTTTTTCAAAGTATATACAAGGAAGAAGCCCCGATTCCACCTCTGATTGAGGGCAATTATCCCAGGCAAGGTAACGGGGCTGATTGCCGCTCTGACATTCTGCTTGGGTTCGGGGTTGGACTAGAAGGCCTCCAAGGTCCCTTTCAACTCTGTAATTCTGTATTCTGCAGTTAAGCAAGGACAATCCATGTTAATAATATCAAAATGTAAACAGTAATGATGTTTTGCAACTAACATTTGGCTCAGCCTAAAACCCAAGAATGTACAATCTCAGAACAGCACATCCATAAAAAACGAAAGCTGAAGATTAAAAAAAATAAAGGCATTTCAGAGCCTCGGTTCCCCTTGCAAGCGAGATAGAGCTGGCTGGGCTTCGGATAATGTAGTACCTGAAAAATTGCAAAGTGGGCATCTGGTTTGGAGGGAAACATTCCCTAGTAATTGGAGTGGAATCTCCATTCCCTACCAGCTGCCCAAGCTCAGAAGTTGAAGATACTAGAGAAGAAAACGTACAAATGACAAAATATTCACATCTTTGTGGTCCTCAACCAGTGCTCCTTGAGGGAATGTATATTTGATTCTACATGTATTGACTGCACCGAGAATAGTATTTGCACGATCATGGAAAAGTGAAGAGATCCCAACAGATGGAAATGAGATTTAAAAAATACTAGAATGTGCAGAAATGGATAGGCTAACAGTTATAATTAAGGAAAAGAAAGAAAATGAATATTTTCCATTTGGGACTTATTTTATCAATGGTTAGCTGACAAAAACAGGAGCTAGAAACGGGGAAATATATAGAAGGATTGGCGATATAAGGAAGCTATGTGGTTAAATAATAATAATAATTAGTATTAGTATTATTAGTATTATTGATATTAATGCAAGGAATATTGTTGTGAACACTTTGATTATTATTTCCTAAAATGATTTGTACCCAGACAACACATTGTTCAATTGAAATTGGAATTTTTGTATGTTATAAAAATAAACTAAAAACTTAGTAAAAATTCCAGAGGTGGGTTTCAGCAGGTTCTGACCAGTTCTGGAGAACCGGTAGCGGAAATTTTGAGTAGTTCAGAGAACCGGTAAATACCACCTCTGATTGGCCCCCACCCCCATCTGTTCTCTGCTTTCTAATTCCCAACTGATCAGGAGGAAATGGGGATTTTGCAGTAACCTTCCCCTGGAGTGGGGTGGGAATGGAGATTTTACAGTATCCTTCCCCTGGAGCGGGGTGGGAATGGAGATTTTGCAGTATCCTTTCCCTGCCACACCCACCAAGCCATGCCACACCCACCAAGCCACACCCCCAGAACCGGTAGTAAAAAAAAATTTGAAACCCACCACTGGTTGAAACTACTAAGTGGGAAAAGCAACATACCAAGCAAAGCCTTTAAGCCAGACATTAAATACCCATTAATTCTGAAAGATAGAAAGAAGAAAAACAAAAAGTTTAAATCTGTGTAAAGGCCCTGAGCAGGCAATCGTCTCTGGTGTGACGGTTTTGTTATTGTCTGGAATAAAAGTTCTAATTTAGCTTGTGGTGTCCAAGAATCTTCTGCCAACACAAGCAAAGACCCAAATAAAGGATAAGTATCTGAAGAGCTGTGATTTATTGCCCAGCCCTATAAAGATGGATCCTATCAGGAGTGGTCTTATTTACCTTCCTAATAGTAGTGCTGGACCTGAAACTTTGCCTGAAATTCTTAATTTTGAGGGGTCTTTGGTGTTTTTTGAGTGTGGTTGTTTTCTGGCAGATGTTTCATTATCCAAACTTGGTCAAATCATCAGTGTTAGGAAGGAGATTTACACTTTTATAGTCTACTAGCACTGATGAAGGTGTTGGTTATTACCTTTAAAGCCCTACATGGCTTAGGGCCAGGTTATCTTCGAGACCGCCTTCTACCACATAGCTCCCAGCGACCGGTAAGATCCCACAGAGTTGGTTTCCTCTGGGTCCCGTCAGCTAAACAATGCCAGCTGGCGGGCCCGTGGGGGAGGGCCTTCTCTGTGGACGCCCCAGCTCTCTAGAACCAATTACTTCCTGAAATCCAGACTACCCCCACCCTATTGGCCTTCCGGAAAGCGGTGAAGACCTGGCTTTTCCGGCAGGCCTGGGGCCATTGATCTCACTGTTGCGATCTTGCGAGATCCAGCCAAGAATGGTGTGCATGGGCTTTTAATGTTTTAAAATGTTTTTACAATGTTTTTTAACAATTTTTCTACGTTCACATTATTTTGCTGTAAGCCGCCCAGAGTCCCTCTGGAGTTGGGCGGCATAGAAATGTGATAAATTAAATTAAATTAAATTAAATTATTAAATTAATGATGTTACTGTTATGTCCTTATAAGGACATCCGCCTGGGATTGGCTGAAGATCCTTTCGGCGGGAGTTTTGAATCCCTGTCAGTGGGCGGTGCGTCTGCCGGAGCAAATATAAGGAGACCTCCGGCAGCGCAGCGCAGCGCCAGTTCAGTTCTTGTTAATAAATGTTGTTACTTGAACTCTGCTGGTCACATCTTCTTTCCTGCGCCGATCTAACAGTTACCTAGGCAGGTAATGGAACATCTGCAGAATAACCACCAAGAGAGCACTAAGGACTCCACATTTCAACCCCAAGCTACAAATATTCTCCTCTATCGATTATTCATTCTCCTATACAGATATAGTCTCCTACTATGGTCAAACTGACGCATATTGGATTTTAGTTATTTTTTCTTGGTCAATTTTCCCTTATTCCTGGGGTCACCAAAGTGGTCAATATTAACCCCCAAGGTCAATGGGACTCTTCCAAGTGGTCAATAAATCCCTTGGGGGGGAGTCAAAAGGAGGTCAGTAAAACATCTAGGAGGCAATAAGTGGTTGATAAATGATGGGTCGATTGGGATCAATTAGTTTTTGTTCCATGCCAGTCTCTTGTTTTCAAGGTAAGATGGCTAGCAATGAGGCCATTTTTTGCCCGGGTAATGCTGACCATCATGTTTTATTTAGTACACACAATCAGAAACTTGTTGTGGCCCGCCAGCTGCCAACGGAGCTGGTGGCAGACTCGGATGATGAGGAGGTGGGGGAGGAACTTGGGCCAGTTCTGGAGTCTGGGGAAGGCTCTGATGGATGCTCTGCGTCAGATGCAGAGATAGAGCCAGGGCCATCCGACATTTCCCAGCCACCGGAGAGACATCTGCCTTTGGAGGCTGAGATAAGTGAGGAGGAAGAACAGCTGGGGCCTGTTCCAGATGCACGTATGCGCAGAGCAGTTAGGAGAGGTGAACAATGGAGGACAAGGAGTCGACTCGGGAAGCAAAGCACACGAGGACACTGAATGCCACCACCCCCCCCTCGCTGGGTAATAAATAGAAGGAAAGAGGAGTGGTTGTCGCGGGAGACAACAATTCATATTTCTGAAGATTTTGCTCATTGCCTTTGGTGCAACAAAGACTGCTTGCCAGAACTTAATTTGCAGCCTTTCATCTGGGAGGTCATGGCCTTGCAATTATTGCAAGGAACTGATAAGGTCTGTACTGCAGTTAACTCCTTGAAGCAGTGGTGGAATTAAGCTGGATCGGCCTGGTTTGGGTGAACCGTTATTAAATTGCTATCTGGCTCCGCCCCTTCCCGCCCCTTCCAGAAGTCTCCACACACCCAGGTTGGCACCCAGGTAAGTACAGGGAGAGCTACTAGGCCCAAAATGGGGTGCAGAGGGGTGCAGCACGCCCCCTGTTCTCTGTTTTTGCTCCCGGGAGGCTGCAGGGAGGCCTACTAAGCCGAAAACTTGCAGCCCATTTTTGCTCCCGGGGGTGGGTGGGTGCAGGAGGCCAAGTGCTGCCTGTCACACACCCCTGGCCACGCCCACCATGGCCACGCCCACCCAGCCGGTCATTAGGGCAGAGAACCGGTTGTTAAATTATTTGAATCCCACCACTGTCTTGAAGGACTGTTGTATGGACTTTTTGGTGGGTGAATGCAATTAAGGAAAATAGAGAGGGGGTTTTCGTGACAAGGAGTCTGTTTCTTGTTTCTGGGTCAGGCTGGGTCAGAACAGAACCATATAAATATAACATGTAAAACAGCCCATTGCACATGTTCTGGAGTAAGAGAAGATCCAGCACAACCCCCAAAACTTGGAAGAATAAATCTCTGGTCTCGGTAACCAACTCAGATTGGATTGAAGTTCTCCCGTTTTAAAGTTGCCACGTCTGAAAAACACTGTTGTACAAGGTGGAGGTAGTCCTCATTTTACAACAATTCGTTTAATGTCTGTTCAAAGTTACAACTGCAGTGAAAAAAGTGACTTACAGCTGTTTTTCACACTTCTGACGTTTGCAGCATCCGCGTGGTCACACGGCCAAAATTCAGACGCTTGGCAACTGACTCGTATTTATGACGGTTGACATGTCCTTGGGTCATGTGATCAGTTTATTGTTATTCTGTACCGTTTGCAGCCTTCTGCGGACAGATACCCTTAATAACTGTATTACTTAACAATTGTAGTGATTCACTTAACAACTGTGGCAAGAACGGTCGTCAAATGGGGCGAAATTCATTCAAGTATCTCTCTTAGCAACAGAAATTTTGGACTCCGTTGTCATAAGTCGAGGACAACCTATATCAGTGGTCACCAACTGGTGGTCCGTGGACCACTGGTGGTCCACGAGAAAATTTTAGTGGTCAGCAGAAAAATTATTTTTTATATTGCACTAAATCGGGGTCCTCAAACTACGGCCCCTGGGACAGATAAGTGCAATGAATGTTTGTGTTACTGCAGAGAGTCTCCCCTTTCGGGATCTTTTTGTGTGGGTCAGAGGGGGGAAGAAATTCTGACTTGCGGTCTGCTTCAGCCTCCTGGTGTGGGGCTTTGGGCGAAGGCTGGGTGGAAGTGCCACTGGTGGAGAAGAGCCGGAGGGCCTCGTTCTAGTGGGACCGCATCATGGCCTGGAACTGGCTGACCCTAAGGAGCCCAGGCAAGCAGGCAAGGAGTGGATAGGAAGGAAGGGTTGAGTAGAGACAGGTGAGGTGCCTCTCAACGTGAGTGACATCAAGTTGGCAACATGTGACCCAAACAGTCACATGACCACCTAGCCACGCCCATCCAGCCAATCATTAGGCAGATCATATTAGTGGTCCGCGGGATTTAAAATTATGAATTTAGTGATCCCTGAGGTCCGAAAGGATGGTGGCCCCTGCCCTCTATCCAGCTAAATATATAACAACTTCACCTGCCTTTCTAGAGTCTTTTTCTCAGAATAGATTTCAGCACCTTCGGAGACCTATCTGGTTTTTATTATTTTTTTTACACCCTGGCCTGGAAAGCGAATGTGGATTTTTTATTTTATTTCATTTCATTTGCTGCTTTTCTCCCCTTTCCTTTGAGTTTTGTGCAAACCGCAGCCACTTTAATTTGCCGTTCAGCACTTCTGAACGCTTTCCTGTTCTAATGAGGCCTCTTCGCTTCTTGAAACCGACCTTAGATCGCTTGGAAGAGTTAGCCAAAAAGTTATGAATAAATGCATAAAGATAAGCAATAATAAGCCGGCTTCTCTTTTAACTTTCCTTCCTTTGTTGTCTTTGCCACACCTGAAACAGAGATTATTAATTCCTTTCCTTTGCCTTTTTTTTTTTAATCTTGAAATCCCTCCAATTAGCTGAAGGCGATACACATCGGAACAAAAGATGATGAGGCCTGTTGGATCAAACCAAAATATGTTTCCTTGAGTAGCCCCAGATGCTAACAGGAAGCGTAAAATCAGGAGATGCAGGAAAACAGGATGTGGCCAGGTCTTATGATTTAGTAATTCCCTCCTGGTTTGCCGTTACAACAATCTAGTGAAGTAGGTTGGGCAGGGAGACACCGAGGGAATTCATCCAATTGTTAAACCTGGTTATAAAATACAGTTGAAGAAATCTCCTATTCCCCAATTAGATTTTGCACCATGCTAGAAATTGGGAGATTGTGAGTTCTAGTCCTGCCTTAGCACAGTTTGGACCGGTTCGGACAAATTGATAGCGGCAACTGCGGGTGGGCCCATCCACCTGCCCCGGCGTAATGCCGTCCTATTTAACCATGTTTTCTAGGCTGGACGCCTGCGTGAAAGGCGGAGGCACAAGCAAAACACATGCGCAGAAGGCTGGGCGCATGCAGATTAGGCGCACACATGAAGCAAGCGTGAGCATGCAAGGCGAACAGGTGGTAAGAATATGTGAAACTCACCACTGAGTCTTAGGCACAAAAGCGGGTTGAGTGATCTTGGGCCAATCACCAGGAGACTGTGAGTTCTAGTCTTGCCTTAGGCATGAAAGCAGCTGAGTTACTTTAGGCCAGGTCCTCTCTCTCTCTCAACTCAATTTACCTCAAGGGTTTGCTGTAGCGGGGAAAACAGGAGAAGGAAGGAGTATTAGGCATGTTTGCCATCTTTCATTATTCATAAAACTAATAAAGACAGGAGCCTGAGTAGCATAGGGGAGTAATGCCTCCTACAAAGGCAGCATTTAAGATCCAGCTGCTGCAATTACTTGCGAGTTCAATCCCAGGCAGGCTCAAGGTCGACTCAGCCTTCCATCCTTTATAAGGTGGGTAAATTGAGGACCCAGTTTGTTGGGGGCAATAAGCTGACTTTGTATAAATATAAATATACAAAAGTATGAAGGCTATTGCTTAACGCATTGTAAGCCGCCCTGAGTCTCCGGAGAAGGGCGGCATATAAATCAAATTTTAAAAAAAGAAAAGAAAGAAAGCATATAACATAAGAAATAAATTCAGATTGCCCAACTCCATTTTAGAATAGAATAGAATAGAATAGAATAGAATAGAATAGAATAGAATAGAATAGAATAGAATAGAATAGAATAGAATAGAATAGAATAGAATAGAATAGAATTTCTCCTTAGTTCTAAGTTGCTTCTCTCCTTGATTGGTTTCCACCCGTTGCTTCTTGTCCTGCCCTCAGGTGTTTGGAAAATAGCTTGACTTCCTCTTCTTTGTGGCAGTCCCTGAGATGTTGGAAGACTGCTATCATGTCTCCCCTAGTCCTTCTTTTCATTAAACTAGACATACCCAGTTCCTGCAACTGTTCTTCATATGTTTTAGATTCCAGTCCTCTAATCCTCTTTGTTGCTCTTCTCTGCACTCTTTCTAGAGTCTCCACATCTTTTTTACATTTTATCCTAGAGAAGGTCAGAGTAGTGCAAATCGCACACATGTGTGGTCCAAAGCCATCCATTGAACTTCACAAAGGGATATAAACTTGACTTCATTCAAGGTTCATTTTCCCCAAAGATCTAGGGCAGGGGTCTCCAAACCTGGCATCTTTAAGACTTGTGGACTTCAACTCCCAGAATTCCCCAGCCAGGGTGGCTGGGGTATTCTGGGAGATGAAGACCACAAGTCTTAAAGTTTTCAAATTTGGAGATCTCTGATCTGGGGCAACTAAACATATTGTTGTAGTCTAGATACTTTCCCAAATGAGGCAATTTATAATTGTTGCGTTGAGGTCCTGTCCGCTCCTACTGGGTTACAAGTATGTTTCCATATATTTTGGAATGGCATCAAAGGGAAACAACCCCTATTAACACAATTTACTTTTCCAATTTTCCTCTGCTTCTACCTCCCTATTTCTCTATAATCTCTATGTGTATCTCTATCTTATTATGTGTGGGTCATCTCCTGTTAGCTTCACAGCCCAAGATTAGTAGAAATTTAATAATTCAAATCCTAACCAAAGAGCTAAGAATGATTAAGGTAGCGTCTAAGAATAGAAGCAGTTCCAGGTGGGGTCTTCCGTTGTAAAATTAGGGTGTTCAGGTCTGATAAATTCAATATTTTCAGATGTCGAGGGAGTCCTTTGAGGGCTCTCATCAAATAGGTGTAGCAATGGATTTCTTTTATAATTTGTAAGGAAGGCAACTGGCATGTAAAATCCAGTGCAATTTCTTGTTTATTCCTGCATTGCGGTGTGGCTTCTTGGCCACAATCACACAACTATGCTCATCATTAACATGTATTGGTACAAATAAAAAGGAATGCTATAGTTCAGTGATGGCTAACCTTTTCCGGACTGAGTGCCCAAAGGATGTACGTGTGCAAATGTGCATGTGCCCAAACCTCCAAAATGCAACGTGTATTGTGGTTGGAAAAAATGACTAAGAGACATATTGATCTTAAACCAGAGATATTTTTATTAGGGATCTTACCAGAGACATATAATAAAGAATTGCAATATTTAATTGTGAACCTTTTAACAGCAGCTAGAATTTGCAAAAAATTGGAAAAGATTTCCAATTTCTACTGAAGAAGAAATTATTAAGAAAATAATGGACTGTGCTGAAATGAGTAAATTGACATTTGAAATAAGAGAGCAGGAAGATAATATTATTTGATATGGGACTTACTTTATCAATGGATCAACAATAAAAAATGGACATAAACATGGAATATGTGGATGTTGAGATAAACTATGTGAATATCTTTTTTTTTCTTTTTTATATGAAAATAATTTTAAAATAGTGATATGTTGAAAAGAAGTGGGAGCACAAAAGGATACAAACTGACCAATATAATGTCCGTAATTGTATGGAATGATGATGTTTTTATGTTTTACTTTGTTTAAAAATAAAAAAAAAATATTTGGCAAAATGCAATGTGTATGCGCCCCCCATGCATGGGTTCTGACAGGTTCTGGAGAACCGGTAGCGGAAATTTTGAGCAGTTTGGAGAACTGGCAAATACTACTTCTGACTGGTCCCAGAGTGGGATGGGAATGGAGGATTTTATTTATTTATTTATTTATTTATTTATTTATTTATTTGTTCGATTTATATGCCGCCCTTCTCCAGAGACTCAGGGCGGCTTACAATGCGTTAAGCAATAGCCTTCATACTTTTGTATATACCCGCTTAGTAGGGCTTTGGGCCCCCCTAAGCGGTGTTCTTTTTTATACAAAGTCAGCTTATTGCACCCACAATCCGGGTCCTCAGTATCTTTCCCCTGGAGTGAGGTGGGAATGGAGACTTTGCAGTATCCTTCCCCTGCCATGCCCACCAAGCCACGCCCACAGAACCGGTACTAAAAAAAATTGGATTTCTCCACTGGCCCCGCCCTCGTGCATGCGCCCCACCCCCTGCCCATGCACGAGTGGTCCCCTGAATGCGGCCCACCCCTGCGCATACATGAGCACCCCGCCGCACATGCCCCACCTCCCGCGTGCACGCACAGCCCCCCACATGCACTTCGCCCCTCGCGGGTGCACAGCAGGGACCCAAAGACCAGGTGGCTGGCGGTAGGCGTTCACGCATGTGGAGCAATAACTGAACTGAAGTGACAGCTTGCATGCCATCAAAGAGGGTATTGCCATCACTGCTATAGTTGCATACAAGTTAGGTGTTAAAAATTAATATGTCTTGGACGGGCAGGTGGATAATAAAAAGATTTATGTAATTCTTTTGCTGAATAAAAAGGACTGAAGAGGTATTTTTCCTCCCGATCCACACAGCACCCCTCTTAGATTGGCCAATAACCCTTTTGTATTTCCTATGCTTAAATCTAAATCTTTACTGTACACTTTATTCAAAATAAGGTGAAGCACACACATCTGTCTCTCTATATTTCCATTTAATTTTCTTTTTTTAACACTCTTGGCTCTTCTAGCTTCCCTATCTTATATTTATCTCCCCTATTATCTTTCTTTTTAAAAAAACAAATATTTTAAGACACAGAGTACCAAAGATGTGCCAAATTTGTGCTGTGTTATCACAAAAACGATGGATTGCAAACTCTCATATTTTTTGCCTCAGTTTTTGGAAACGGTTATTCCTCCAAGATTTAAAGCCGAAAAGCTTAGCAACTTTATGATATGTGGACTTCCAATTTCCAAAATTCCCCAGCCAGCATGAAGTCCACATATCTTAAAGTTGCCAAGTTTGAAAACAACTGGTTTAAAGTATTACCTTCTCTCTCGTTCTTGTAAGTGGTTATTTGTTTGTTTATTGTGTATGCATTTTTATTGCTCTGTTTTTTTTTTATTATGCAAGCATCCACAGCTGTTTAGAACTGGAGGTATAAAATCTATGTAAATAAACATGTAAATAAATAATTGTTCAAGCCAATCGAGGATCACAAAATGAACATGTTATATACATCATGAGTCTCTCATTTTTCAATCTTTTCCAATCTTTTCCAAACAATGGTCAAAGCCAAACCATTGTTCTTATAATCAGTGTACCTGGGTTTTTTCAAACTAGGCAATTTTAAAGAGTGCAAACTTCAATTCTCACAATTCCCCAGCTCACATATCTTAAAATTGCCAAGTTTGAAAAATACTGGCTTAATTTGCCCCTTCTTAGGACCATTCTTGCCACAGCTGTTAAATGAATCACTGCAGTTGTTAAATTAGTAGCACAGTTGCTAAATGAATCTGGCTCCCCCATTTTTATTTTTATTTTTGCTTATCAGAAGGTCGCAAAAGGGAATCATATGACTCCGGGACACTGCAATCGTCATAAATATGAACCATTTCCCAATCGTTGGAATTTTGATCACATGACCACAGGAATGTTGCAAAGGTCGTAAGTGTGAAAAGTGGTCACTTTTCTCAGTGCTGTTGCAACTTTGAATAGCCACTAACTGAATGGCTGTAAGTCAAGGATGCCCTGTAATTTTTTTTCCCCCTGATCAATAGAAATGGAGCCTCATTCGCAGTCCTGGAACTGTCATTTTGATGCCCCTGATAGCCCTCTTCCCCTAGCAGCGCGCAAGCCGGATGTGTCACGCGCAGGCCACACCCACCCCAGCTCCGCGAAGGGTGAAAACGTCGTGAAACGTCACGTGATGACAACATGATGTGACGAGTTTTCAATCTGTGTCCTAGGAGAAACACTCATCTCTCTGCTCCACCTTAAAGGCAGCTCCTCAGCTGTGGCTCAGGCAGAAACCAGTTGAGTTTATAGCAATAGCACTTAAGACTTATACACTGCTTCACGGTGATTTACAGCCCTCTCTAAGCGGTTTACAGAGTCAGCATTTTGCCCCCAACAATACGGGTCCTCATTTTACTGGCCTCGGAAGGATGGAAGCAGGGGTGAAATGCTTCCAGTTCAGACCGGATCACCCAATCCAGTAGCGAATGGCAGTGGGTGGTTCAGAGAACCGGTATCAAACATCCCTGCCCCACCCCACTCTCCGCCCAGCTGAGCCGCACAATCATCCGAGGCTTTTTTTTAATTTTTAAAAGCATTTTTTCTACAACCTCTTCGGCCAAAAAAATGCATTTAAAAGTAAAAAAATTAAAAAAAAAGCCTCTGATGATCAGGCAACTCAGCTGGGATCGTCAGAGGCTTTTAAAAGCAAATGGTTTTAAAACTAAAAAAACCAAAAAAAGTTGGCCACGCCCACCCAGTCACATTACCCACCACCACCAAGCCATGCCCACAGAACCGGTAATAAAAAGTTTTGCATTTCACCACTGGATGGAAGGCTGAGTCAACCTTGAGCCTGGTGAGATTCAAACTGCTAAACTACTAGCAGTCAGCAGAAGTAGCCTGCAATACTGCATTCTAACCACTGCACCACCACGGCTCTTATAACTCAGGATCAATGCAGCTTGATGGACCCCAGCTATCTCTCTCTCTTCCAAATAGTAGATTAATTACAAGGTCATGGAATCAGTGTGTGTAGTGCTAGTCTTCAGGCCAGGACCCTCCGCAGAGTCAAGAGCAGCTTGCATCCCTTCATATATTGGTCAAGTTCCAGTGTGATACTTGGCTGCCATTTTATTTTCCGGAATCTTCCTGTGGTACTATCCTTCAGGGATGCTTAAAAACAAATAAAAATGGCAGTCCTCCCAGATCCAGTTGCTTCAAACTCCCTGACTGCATTCATACAATACATCAAACCAAGCCGGTGCAGAGAGTCCTCGACTTATAACCATTTCTTTAGCAACTGTTCAAAATTAACAGCAGCACTAAGAAAAGACTTACAACCGGTCCTTGCACTTACAACTGTTGCTGCATCCCCACGGGAGTTGAGGTCCACATATCTTAAAGTGGTCAAGGTTGAAAAAACACAGCACAGATTATTATCGGTAGAGTTGCAGTCAAACATGTGGAATCTAACCCGGCCTACCTCAAAAGGCTGGTGTTGGAGCCCGAGGTACAATAACACGAGGACTTTGAAAGTCCCCGAATGGCCTAAATTAGCAACAACTTATGACAGCTCAAAACAACAGCACTGTGGGGCACCTGAGACATAATTAGATGCCGGCGATTATTTCCAAGTCTCAGCTCAAATCACCATGAGGAAAACTGTCCAACATAAGTGCGGACATATAATTAATGGCTTGTGGTCATTATCATTGTGAAAATCCCCAGATGCAGGTCTTCTAAATTGGTCCGTTTCTAGTCCAGAAATATTGATGATCTTAATTTGGGAACTGTACTAAAATTTATACTGGTCACAATTTTGAATATCTCCCTTCCATCTGATAGCCCGGAGGCTGTGCGTGCCAGAAAACAGGAAATTTTAAAGCAGAAACTTGATGGAGAAAAATCTATGCTCAAAACAGCCTTAGGGGATGATGGGTTGATGGGTAAAGTTGGTTCTCACCCTCCCCTCCCCAATTAACGCAGTTTTGTCTTACACCCTCTGACAGCTGTGCACTTCTGCCCTCCAAAAACATCCCGTCTCCTACTCACACCCACTTAGTGAAGTGTGTCTGAAAACGCCAGGCCTCTTTTTTGAAGGCTTGGGCTCACAGGAGGTGTGAAAGCCTGGAAGAAGACAGGAAAACTTTTGAAATTGCACGATTCTAGGAGGAAAATGATGTTTTGTGATAGATCCCCATGACACACGCGTACACAAACACACACAAGTCATGCGTACATCGTCATAAACAACTTTCAGCAACTCTGATAAATCTTTGCAGTGTAGAAAATGATCTGTTTCCGTCTTTCTCCCCCTCAGCTCTCTGGTCAAGACCGATGAAGCAATGGGTGGAAATTAATCAAGGAGAAACGCAACCTAGAACTAAGGAGGAATTCCCTGACAGTGAGAACAATCCATCCGTGGAACAGCTTCCCTCCAGAAGTTTTGAGTGCTTCAACACTGGAGGTTTTTAAGAAGAGATTGGACAGCCATTTGTCTGAAATGGTATAGGGTTTCCTGCCCTGAGCAAGGGGTTGGACTAGAAGACCTCCAAGGTCCCTTCCAACTGTTCTGTTCTGATTTGTTCATATTTTTCTTCTCAACATTCCTTGTGATTTAAATTCTGACTTAAACATCATTACCAAGCTCAGCCAAGATACTTTTTTTAATATTTTATTTTATTTTATTTTATTTTATTTTATTTTATTTTATTTTATTTTATTTTATTTAAATTTTTATACCGCCCTTCTCCCGAGGGACTCAGGGCAGTGCACAGCCATAGTAAAACAACATATATCACAAAACTTAAAAACAGGTTAAAACTTATTAAATAATTTGGCCCTATATTAAAAACTCAAAAACTAAAACACCCATTTAAAATTCATACTTTAGCCAGACCAGCCTGTTGAAACAATAGGGTCTTAAGGACACGGCGGAAGGTACGTAGGTCGGAGATAATATGTATCTCCGGGGGCAATTCATTTCATAGGGCGGGAGCCTCCACAGAGAAGGCTCTCCCCTTGGGGGTTGCCAGTCGACATAATTTGACCGACGGCACCCTGAGGAGTCCCTCTCTGTGGGACTCCTCAGGGTGCCATCAGTCAAATTATGTCGATTGGAATAATTGGGAGGCCGGTGGGAGGCCATCGGTGGCAGAAGGCAATCTTGTAAATATCCAGGTCCTAAGCCATGGAGCGCTTTAAAGGTGGTAACCAACATCTTGAATCACACCTGGAAGACCACTGGGAGCCAGTGCAGCTCACGCAGGAGAGGTGTTATATGGGTGCGCTGTGTCACCCACATAATCACCCGCACGGCCGCATTTTGGACCAGTTGGAGCCTCCGAGTGCTCTTTAAGGGGAGCCCCATGTAGAGAGCGTTACGGTAGTCCAGACGGGAAGTGACGAGGGCATGGGTGACCGTGCGCAAGGAGTCCCGGTCCAGAAAGGGACGCAACTGGTACATCAGGCGAACCTGATAAAAAGCCCCCCTGGCCACAGCCATCATGTGATCTTCTAAAGTCAGCCGTGTATCCAGGACACCCAAAATTTAAATCAAATTTTAATTTAATACAAAGACTTTTCATTAAACAGTGTGTTGTCTGGGTACAAATATTTTGTGCAATAACAATTAAGATTTATAGCCATATTAAATATTTTGTCTATTCTTCACTTAATACTAATACCTAACATACTTACTATTATAACAATCCTCTCCTTAGCTCATTTAACTTTGTTAAAACATTTTCCATATTTCATTTCTCTGCTTTTCTTTCTAATTTTCATATTTGTTCTCTAACCATTTTTTTTTTTTAATTTGATTTATATGCCGCCCTTCTCCGGAGACTCAGGGCGGCTTACAATGCGTTAAGCAATAGCCTTCATACTTTTGTATATTTATACAAAGTCAGCTTATTGCCCCCACAAACTGGGTCCTCAATTTACCCACCTTAGAAAGGATGGAAGGCTGAGTCGACCTTGAGCCTGGCTAGGACTGAACTCAGAGAAATTACAGGCAGCTGGTGTTAATTGCTGCCTTTAGTAGGAGGCATTAGCCCCCTACGCTACACAGGCTCATTGATAGAATAACTCCCAGATACTTTAAGAGGCCCAGAATTAGCACATGGAACTCCTTTTTCAATAATACTTTTTACCCAAGTTTAAAAATACAAAAATGAAAAAGAAATCCTAATATTTTCCATATTAAGGAAAAAAATCAAGAAACACAGGGGCGTAATGGCAAACCAATTGACAAGGGGGGAAATGCAAAATGTTAGAATGTAGGACTTCACGGAAAGAGGAATGGGAGCCTGGAACCGACTTCCAGCAGAGGTCATGGGTTAAAATCAATAAATCATAAAATAAAATAGAAACAGTAAAATAAATAAAAAATAGTTCTTAAAAATAAATAAATAAATTATAAAGAAAACAAACAAGACAATAGAAAAGAAAAAAGAAAAGTGCAGAGAGAGAAAAGGGAGGAAGGGAAAAACAAAGAAAAAAGAATGTGTGTGTGTGTTTGTGTATACAGTGTTTCCTGCCATAATAGGAGAGAGGGAGGGAGGGAGAGTGGGGGAGAGGGAGGGAGGGAAGGAAAGAGGGAGAGGGAGAGAGGGAGGAAGAGAGGACGAGAGGGGGAGGGAGAGAGAGGGAGAGAGAGGGAGGGAGTGGGAGAGGGAGGGAGAGAGGGCGGAGAGGGAGGGAGGGAAAGAAAGAGGGAGAGGGAGAGAGGGAGGAAGAGAGGACGAGAGGGGGAGGGAGAGAGAGGGAGAGAGAGGGAGGGAGTGGGAGAGGGAGGGAGAGAGGGCGGAGAGGGAGGGTGGGAAAGAAAGAGGGAGAGGCAGAGAGGTAGGGAGAAAGAGAGGAGGAGGAAGAGAGAGAGGGAGGGAGGGAGAGGGAGGGAGTGGGAGAGGGAGGGAGGGAGAGAAGGAAAGAGGGAGAGGCAGAGAGGTAGGGAGAAAGAGAGGAGGAGGAAGAGAGAGAGGGAGAGTGGAAGAGAGAGGGAGGGAGGGAGAGGGAGAGAGTGGGGAGGGAGGGAAGGAAGGAAAGAAGGAGGGAGAGGGAGGGAGGGAGTGGGAGAGGGAGAGAGAGAGACAGAGATGGGGGGACGGAGTGGGAGAGGGAGGAAGGGAGGGAGAGGGAGGGAGGGAAGGAAGGAAGGAGAGAGGGAGTCAGAGTGGGAAGGAGAGAGGGAGAGGGAGGGAGGGGGAGGGAGAGGGAGAAGAAGGGAGAGAGGGAGGGAGAGAGGGAAGGAAGGAGAGAGGGAGTCAGAGTGGGAAGGAGAGAGGGAGAGGGAGGCAGGGGGAGGGAGAGGGAGAGGAAGGGAGAGAGGGAGGGAGAGCGGGAGGGGATGAGAAGGTGATCACATGACACTGGGGTGCTGCAACTGTCATACTGGGTTCCCCAGCATGCTGACAAGGAAATTCTGGGAGTTGAAGTCCGCAAATGGTAAAGTTGCCAAGGGAGTTGAAAAACTTTGCTACAAGTCACAGAATCTTGAAAGCCAGCCTGTGACGGCTCTTCCCTCCCTTTTGGTAACCCACATTGTTAGGGGAAAACCCCTCTGAGATTCTTCCTAAAGGTTCCCCCCCCCCCCCCCCATGTTTCCTGGGATTAAAACATGTTATTGCTTTTTGGCACTACCTTTGTGCAGTTTCTCCAAGGTTATTTCCCTAGTTCTCCAGATTCAGAAGCTCAAAATAGCCTGACCTAGGTGGCTGACTGGCTAAGACACTGAGCTTTTCAATCAGAAAGGTCGGCAGTTCGGTGGTTCGAATCCCTAGTACAGGTCTCCTGCGCGAGCAGAGGGTTGGACTAAATGACCTCCAAGGTCCCTTCCAACTCTGTTACTGTTAAGTATGTCCTATGTGGTTGGTTTCCTGGTTTTCTATGCTTGCAGCAATGCTCCCATGCAGCAGTCCTGGCGTAGAAACTGACTGGATGGAATCAGCTCACGAGCTCAATGATTGACAGGTGACAACTTAAAAAAATTAGGTAGACAAATGGACACCGGGCAGATTTAAAGCATTTACTTCATTCTTCCTTCGCAAGCCAATTCTGCACTGTTAACCCCTTGTCAATCACATTCAAATTCTTTGTAAGAGAAAAGAGAAAGAGGGACAAGGAAAGCCTAACCCTTAAATAAGATGGGCCTAACCTGAAGTTTCTGACAAGAAAAGCAGGTTTCACATTAACAGATTAAGTCAAAACTGAGCGACTCCTGATATCTGCATCGCTCGGAGTCCAGTCGTGGGTTTCACTTACCTTTGCTACCGGTTCACTCGTGCATGCTCCACTTCTGTGCATGCACTACTACCAATTCGCCCGAACCGGGCTAAACCTGTAGCAACCCACCACTGCTCGGACTGATGTGCGAATTCCTCCCACGTTTCTTTCATTTGATCGGCAAAGAATCAGAAGCTGAACAGAGGGAGTCTGCAAGCTATGGTCAAAACTTCAAAATGGCGACCACGATAATGAAATGGTGGTGCAACATTGGTTACAGGCAAACAGAACCTTGAGCTTAACTTCCTGGCCGCCATCTTGCCTTTTGACTTTGCAGATTTCTCTGTAACCAGAGGAACAGAATTCTGCAAACAAAGAGTTATTTTCCCCGTACGGAGGAATGCTGACAGCATTGCACCAATTAAAGGGATTTCCCTCTTCCACAAAGTTGTTTGAAGGACAGGAGAAGTGCTGCAACGGACACCACCGTGCCAAAATCTAATTTCTTCCCTGGTAAAACGATTTCTGTTTTCCCACTTTGTTTTTTTTTTTGCAGGCTGCTGAGTTTGCACAATAACAAGCCATAAATTAAGCAAGGGAACTTGGCATCCACTGACCCATTAAGCTACAGAAATACTAGCCAAGGGTAACCCCAGCCAGGTTTATAGTATGCATACTCAACCAACTGGTTTGGTGTTGGGGCTGACATGTTGTGTAGGCTGCTTCAGGGTTGCGGGCTCAGGCTCTTCAGCTGATGGTGAAGGGTGCGGTGAAGCCATATATTCACACCATTTTGACAGTGTAGAAAGTTAGCACCCGCCCTTCTCCTAGAAAAATGAAATATTCTAGGAAATATTAAAAAGGCAGAATATTATATTACCCTGGATGAGAAATGGAGAAACGTTTTTAAGGCAAGAAGCAGACTTATTCTTAATTGCCCCCATCCTCCTCAATAGCCCACAGCAGATGACAGTACTTAAGAGATAAAGAGATGGCTAGGTCTAGTCATAAGCAACTACCCTCACCCAAGATCCAATAAAGGTAGGATTAGCCCTCAGCCATAATAGGAATTGCCCAAAGCCCCTTCATTACATCACCCAGCAAGATTCAACCAAGCTTGGGACTCAAGACAACCTACAAAGTTACCCCTGCATGACCCCATAAGAGTCTGACAACCAAGCAGAATACATTTCTTTCATAGGAACAGGAAGCAAGTTCAAAGCCCAAGAGAGGGTATAAATATATCTCACTCTCTACTCCATGAGGTCAGCTACCCAGGACTTCAAACCACGTGGTCCTGTCCACCATTAAACCATATTTCCAAACAGCTTCCATGTTTCTAGTGTCTTTCTCCCCACTTTGAACTGAACCCAGATGGACATTTCTTCCAACAACAGGAGAGTGGATTTCAATCCAGATTGACCTCCAGGCCTAAGTGATCAGGAGTAAAAATGCTGGTGACAGAACAGTTTTAGTCTGCAAACCACACTGACTTGGCAAATAGTTTCCTTCCTTCCTTCCTTCCTTCCTTCCTTCCTTCCTTCCTTCCTTCCTTCCTTCCTTCCTTCCTTCCCTTCCCTTCCCTTCCCTTCCCTTCCCTTCCCCTTCCCCTTCCCTTCCCTTCCCTTCCCTTCCCCTCCTCCTCCTCCTCCTTCTTCTTCTTCCTCTTCTTCACCCTCCTCCTCCTCTCCTCCTCCTCCTGAATGAATAGCATTCTTTGTTTCTACCCATCTGATCAAATCAAACAGGATGGCCTTGCTACAGGTCCCATTAGCCCAGAATGTCATCTAGCAGGGCCTGGAAAGGGTTGCCTTTCTGCCATAGGGCCTGTCCCATGGAACAGCCTCTCTCCAGAGGTTAGGATGGCCCCGACTCAGCTGGCTTTTCATAAATCTATAAAGAACTTAGCTCTGTCGGGGTCCCCAAGTGTCTGCAAGGACCTGCTTCGTGGTTATTTTAGTCATTATGAGACCTGTGCTTTATTTTCAGCCGCTACGCATTGTAATGTTTGTATTCTCGTAATTGTTTTTATTTTCCTTTTAATTTTGTTTATTGCCCAAAGTCACTTGGTTCTGTTGGGTTAGCAGAGGAATTTACGTATTGTACAAAGCCAATAATATTGATTCATTAAAATGAGGCTGTGTTGTGAGCATGCACAGATTGTGAATAAGAACCTTAAGCGCAAACTCTGGTCACACTTTTTTCCATATATGTATGCATCTCTCTCCCTCCCTCTCTCCCTTTCTCTCTCTCTCTCTCCCTCCCTGTCTTTCTTTCTCCCTGTCTCCCTCTCTCCCCACTCTCTCCCTTTTTCTCTCTCTCTCTCCCTCCCTGTCTTTCTTTCTCCCTGTCTTCCTCTCCCTCTCTCTCTCCCTCTCCCTCTTTCTCTCCCTCCCTCCCTTTCTCTCTCTCCCTCTCTCTCCCCTCTCTCTCCCCCTCCCTCTCTCCCTCTTTCTCTCTCTCCCTCTTTCTCTCTCTCCCTCTTTCTCTCCCCCTCTCCCCCTCCCTCCCTCTCTCCCTCTTTCTCTCCCTTCCTTTCTCTCTCTCCCTCTCTCTCCCCCCCTCTCTTTCTCTCTCTCTCTCTCTCATTGGCAACTTGGCGCTGAACAGAATACCGACAACACGACAAGGAACTTTGGAATCTAATTGCCGAAAACAAGAGGTGTGAATTTCACAGCAACTGCACACTTGCAATACTGGAGGTATATAACCCTTAGCTTTTCCTTCTGCAGCATTGACACCTCTCCCCCCTCCCTCAAAACCGCCCCTTCCCTCCAGAGTCACGTAACTTGAAAAGATCCAGACTTCAATGGCACAATGCGTCAAAACATCCAGCGAAGCCTCTTTGATCAAAGACAGAGAAGTGAGACTCTGTAGAGCAGGGAGCAACGGCCACTGTCATGGACTGCCCAGCCTCTTTGCAACATCCAGGATTTGACTTCTGGCCAGCCAGATCTTTCTCCTCGGTTTCTGCCGCAGGGAGGACCCCTGGGGACAGGTGTGTCTCAAGGGCACAGCTCCCCCCTCCCCATGATTTACTGACACAGGGGGAGAGAGTTAGCACCTCTTCCTGATGATGCTGAAATTTCCTCATTCTCTTCTTCCGTTCCCAGCAGTCCAGCTGGGTCTGTAATTTACAGCTGGCATGTGTGTGTGTGAGTGAAATGTTTGAGCTCTTCCTGCCTGAAAGACACCCCCCAAAGCAGTTCCCCTCCCATGACTCCATTCTCATTGTCTTTTTTTTTTTTTAAACAGATTTTTGACAACACATTTCTACTATCACCTCCATGACAGATGCGGAAATTCAGCCCCTAACCCAATTTCTTGTTGACGCAGAGCTTAGTCTGTTTTATTTTTAATTTTTGCTTTCTCAACAAACCGAAAGGTCAAGCTATCAAATACAGGCTGCAGAATCCCAGACGATCTCCAGATGGCAGCAGAGTGAGGGTTTTTTTAAAAAAAAAATAGATCACATTCTTGCCACCTAGTGGTTTCCTAGAGTATTGCAGCCAAGATCTGACACCTTTCCCCCCAAGGATCTCAGCACAGGTAGTCCTCAACTTAATACCACAGTTGAGCCCCAAGTTTATGTTGCTAAGTGAAACATTTGTTAAATGAGTTTTACCCCGTTTTATGATGCCTTTCTTGACACAGTTGTTAAGTGAATCACTGCACTTGTTACGTTAGTCACCCAGTTGTTAAGTGAATCTGGCTTCCCCATTGACTTTGCTTGCAAGAAGGTCGCAAATTTGATTTGATTTTGATTTTAATTTAATTTATATGCCACCCTTCTCCGGAGACTCGGGGCGGCTTACAATGCGTTAAGCAATAGCCTTCATACTTTTGTATATACCTGCTTAGTAGGGTTTTTGGCCCCCCCTAAGCAGTGTTCTTTTTTATACAAAGTCAGCTTATTGCCCTCACAATCTGGGTCTTCATTTTACCTACCTTAAGGATGGAAGGCTGAATCAACCTTGAGCCTGGTGAGATTTGAACTTGCAGTAATTGCAGGCAGCTGGTGTCACTTTAACACCACTTTAAGCTGCTGCGCCACCAAGACTCTTTGGGGATCACACGACCCTAGGACACTGCAACCGTCATAAATATGAGTCAGCTGCCAAGTGTCCAAATTTTGATCAAGTGACCCTGGTGATGGTACAATGCTCATGAGTGTGAAAAACGGTCATAAGTCACTTTTTTTCAGTGCCGTTGTAACTTCAAACGGTCACTAAATGAACGGCACTGGGGGAAAAAAACTCAGCCTTCTCTAAAAGCTGAAAGGACTGTAAACTCTCCAGTGTAACTTCAAAAATAACCACCACCAAACTGGCAGTATTTAGAATGTTGCCCTTCAGTTTCTTTCTTTTCTTTTTTTTTTAGTTTTAAAATCAACTTTATTTGATATAAACAGATAAAAGACAAAAGTCATAAAAACAATCTTAAGACTAAAAACGAAGTACATTTCAGTATTACTTATGTTCTAATATTACTAAGCAAAAGTTTTCTATCTATAACATTTCAATATATAATCATATATATACATTTATCTTCACTTGCTATGATATATTTATGTTGACGGTGTAAATTTACTAACTTTGGTCTCTTGATGTATTTATCATCTGTTTTTTTTCCCCTTGTTTGTCAATCCATTCATACCATCTATTCCAAATTTGATAGTAGTGTGAGTCTTCCTTGTTTTTTAATTTTAGAGTTAATCTATCCATCTCTGCGCACCAATATATTTTATGAATTATTTGTTCTTCTGTTGGCAACTTTCCTAATTTCCAATACTGGGCTAGGGTTAAACTTACTGCTGTAATTATATGTAGTATGATATATTTTATTTCTTTTTTAATTTCTTTTTTAAATATACCTAATAAAAAGATTTCGGGCTTTAGGTCTATCTTTTCTTCTGTTATTTCTGTTATCCATTTTCCAATTTTCGTCCAGAATTTTTTTATTTTTGGGCAGAGCCACCAAAGATGATAAAATGTTCCTGGGGCTTGTCTACATTTCCCCGGCCAGTGTGATTGGGAAAGAGCTGTTTAAAATATTGGTTTTCAACATCCCCTGGAAATTCTTTTGTGATAATGCCTGCTGCTGCAGGCATTATCACAAAATCACCAATCAAGCAGCATGCAGAGCAGAAATAAAACAATTGGTAGCCCCGTGCCAATCCATTTGTGGCCCAGGTCCCTTTGTAACCTATTTATACCCAAAGGCATCCTACATGCTTTTCTCTACTACTTTGGGATGGTGTTGTTTCTGAATAGGTGCAAAAGGTGGCATTTGAACTTGTAGTTGGTGGCATATACTGTATTTTGAGGCCTTTTTCTTATACCTAATGTATTTTCTCCCAACCTGCCTGTTTTTGCAGTGGCTAAGCATGTGAGCGTGTCGATCGAAAGGTCGGCAGTTCAGCGGTTCGAATCCCTAGTGCCGCGTAACAGGGTGAGCTCCCGTTGCTTGTCCCAGCTTCTGCCAACCTAGCAGTTCGAAAGCACGTAAAAAAAAAAAAGGGACTGTTGGTAAGTGACACAGTCGCTAAATGAGACATCGTATGACCGTGCCAGACAGGCGATCCCACTTCTGCCAATGTAGTTTACTGAATCAGCCATGCTCATTAAGGCAGAGATCAACGTGACCGCAACTGACGACTTGGCCAGTTTCTCCATTGATTCTGCTTATCGGAAGCCATCTTGGAACCATGTAAATGGCGATCATGTGATCAAAGAATGCTGTGATCACGTGATTGTGGGGATGCTGCAACGATTGCAAATCCCAAGACAGGTTGAAAAGTTGCTTAGACGGTGGCTCAGTGGCTAAGACACTGAGCTTGTCGATTGAAAGGTCGGCAGTTCAGCAGTTCGAATCCCTAGTGCGCATAATGGGGCGAGCTCCTGTTCCTTGTCCCAGCTTCTGTCAACCTAGAAGTTCGAAAGCAGGTAAAAAAATGCAAGTAGAAAAATAGGGACCACCTTTGGTGGGAAGGTAACAGCGTTCCGTGCGCCTTTGGCATTTAGTCATGCCGGCCACATGACCATGGAGACGTCTTCGGACAGTGCTGGCTCTTTGGCTTTGAAACGGAGATGAGCACTGCCCCCTAGAGTCAGGAATGACTAGCACATATGTGCGAGGGGAACTTTTTACCTTTACCTATACTATATTTTAAGGCCTTTTTCTCACACCCAATGCATTTTCTCCCTATGTTCCTGTTTCTGATATAGTTGTACACCATTTTGAAGAGCTAAAATTGAGACAAAAGTCTTCAGAAATGCGGACTTTGGAGATGAAACGATGTTACTTTGTCTGCAGATCAACCCGGTTAGTTTCAGAATTCATAATCCAGTCCCTAGGCCTCCCTGTGAGCCTCCGTGAAACATCTTGCTGGGGAGAGAAAGAAATGTGTATATTCTTCTTTTTAACAACAACCATATTAATTATAATAAATCTCAAACTGAAGTCGCTCAGATTCTGCAAGTGAGCACAGCCGAATAGCATAACGTGCAAAAACAATACCCAACTCATTTATTTGCATATATATTGGTTTCTTTCATATAATTTATTCCTCTGTTAAAGCAGGGAGGAGCAAAGTCCTGTTCAAACCCACCACACCTTTGATGCTTCTATTATGCTAAATGCCTCCTGTTAGCATTTCCATTTTCCCAGGCACTATCCCAGAGAAGAGCGAGAAAGATGATTCGGGGACTGGAGGCTAAAACATAGAAAGAACAGCTGCGGGAATTGGACAGGGGTGAAAACCAGCAGATGCTGACCAGTTCCGGAGAGCTGGTAGCGGAAATTTTGAGCAGTTCGGAGAACCGGCAAGTATCAGTGGGGTGGGAATGGGGATTTTGCAATATCCTTCCCCTGCCACGCCCACCAAGCCACACCACACCATGCCCACCAAGCTACGCCCACAGAACCGGTAGTAAAAAAAATGTGGAATTCACCACTGGAATTGGGTACGTCTAGTTCAGTGATGGCTAACATTTTTTTTAAAAATTTGATTTATATGCCGCCCTTCTCCAGAGACTCAGGGCGGCTTACAATGCGTTAAGCAATAGCCTTCATCCTTTTGTATATTTTATACAAAGTCAGCTTATTGCCCCCACAAACCGGGTCCTCATTTTACCTACCTTAGAAAGGATGGAAGGCTGAGTCAACCTTGAGCCTGGTGGGATTTGAACTTGCAGTAATTGGAGGCAGCTTGATATTAATAACAGTTAATAACAGTGCTTTAGTCTGCTGCGCCACCAGAGCTCCTCTGTTTGTTTTTTTTTTGCCATCACGTGTCAGGAAAGGGGGCGGGTCATGCACGTATGCCCTCACCCATAATTCTATGTGCTCTGCTCCTGCGCATGCGTGCACGACCCCCCGTTTCCCCCGCCCCTGTGACACGATGGCCCAGTAGGCCCATTTTTCTCTCTCACTTGGCTCCAGAGCCTCTCTAGGAGTCCAGGGAGGGCAAAAACAGCCTCCCCCCACCTCCGAGGCCCTTCAGAGGCCAGAAACGGTCTGTTTGCTGACTTCTGGTGGGCCCAGAAGGCCTGAAAATCAACTAGCTGGCATATGCATGTGTCCTGGAGCTGAGCTCACATGCTCACTGATATGGCTACATGTGCCACCTGTGGCACCTGTGACATAGGTTTGCCATCGTGGCGTTTCTAGCTGAATGAAAAGAAGGACCAGGGGAGACATGATAGCAGTCTTCCAATATCTCAGGGGCTGCCACAAAGACGAGGGAGTCAAGCTATTCTCCAAAGCACCTGAAGGCAGGACCAGAAGCAATGGGTGGAAACTCATCAAGGAGACAACCAACCTACAAATAAGGAGAAATTTCCCTATCAGCAAATATAGCAAGCAATGGCAACAGCACTTAGATTTATATATATAGCGCTCCAAAGGACTCTCCAAGCTATTTATAATGTCACCATATTGCCCCCAAGAACCTGGGGCCTCATTTTACCAACTTTGGAAGGATGGAAGGCTGGGACAACTTTGAGCTGGTCAGAATCAAACTCCTGATTGTAGGCAGAGTTTGCCTAAAACACTGCTTTCTAACCAGTGCACTACCACGGTTCTAGGAAACAATTAACCAGTGGAACGGCTTGCCTTCAGAAGTTGTACGTGCTTCATCACTGGAGGTTTTTAAGAAGAGACGGGACAGCCATTTGTCTGAAATGTTATGGGCTCTCCTGCTTGAGCAGGGGGTTAGACTAGAGGACCTCCAAGGTCCCTTCCAACTCTGTTATTTTCAATTTTCTTGAAATGTTCTGCTGGCAAGATCCTCAACGTGGTATCCTGTGGCCCCAAGGTGTCCTTGGCATAGGCAGCTGATATTTTCCAGTATTTTAAAAATGGCAAACAATGAAAAGCACTGATCCCCAGCATCCTCTTTGTTTCCAAGAATGTCTCTGGCCCTCAGCCACACCCCTCGCCCCAAAGCTTTCTTCAACAGGGGAAGTGGCTATAAATTGACCACTTCTGGTAAATCCACATTTTGCTATTGACTGCATCCTCCGTACTAGCCATTTTGAGATAGCACATTCTTTCTACATCCAGGTTTTGGGTGAGAATGATCCAATGGTTGGGAACTCCTGTCTTAAGAGCTAGAAACTTGAGTCTTTTGTTTTTAATTCTCCCTCCCTCAAAATTGACAATCAATTCTGGGGAACATCCAAGGCAAGGAGTGAAATCCAACCGGTTCTATCCGGCTCGGGGCGAACCGGTAGTGGCGGCTGCAAGAGGCTCCGCCCACCCATGCGGATGTCATGCCATTGCTTTCTTAAGCCTCTGCGCATGCGCAGACAACAGCGCACACAAGCAGAGCGAGAGCACGCATAGCGCATGCACATTGGTGAACCGGTAGGGAAGGTGAGTCAATTTCACCCCGATTCAAGGCCAATGAGCGCCTTCTCTTTTTTGATTTCCAGGGAGGTTCCTGTCTCTACTCCCTTTTGAAAACAAAAGGGCATTGGAGGAATGTGGATTGGCTAAAAGTGACAAGAATCAGAAACTGGGATTTTAGATTCCAGAAAGAGCTGTTTTAGAATTCTTTTTTAAAAAGTTTTTTTTAAAAAAACAAACAAACAAACATTTAATACATCAGTTTTCTCTTCCCTGTGACATCTCGGTGTTACCTTCCAAAATTCTTTCTTCTTCTATATTGTTGTCATTTCTTCTATCTTGGTTCTTATCCAGTCCATAATATCATCACTAACATAATATATTCTACTCATCATATAATTTATACATTGTTCTGCCCCAGCTCCAGATTCCCGAGGGTATTGACACACACCAATGGTCCTTATCAAATTTATTAAGTAGCAAGAATGAACCAAAGTCCGGCAAAGGTTGGCAACCAGCGCAGAAAACAAGATACGATAAGACTTTTCCAAAAATGCTCCGATGATAATTACAAGTTGTTTCCAGCAAGAAACTTACTAACGGCGTGTGACTTAAATAGGCTAAGGGAGTGGCCAATTATCCTCAAGCCTTACTCTTGAGGAGGCCTCCTCCTCCTGAGTAGCCACTCCTGCCTTTTGGCAGCCCTGCGTGCTCGAGCATTGAGGAGAGGCTCCTCCACTTCGCTCTCTTCACTTGAAGGAGCCTCTGGAGGTTCTGAAGGCCCTGGCTGAGTCTCTGCCTCTGACACCACATCCTCTTCAGCCTCCTCACTATCTGACGCGAGCACTCGCTGCGCAGGCTGCTGGCGCGACACCACACTAGCCTCCTCGTCATCGGGATCAGCCACGATCTGCGCAGGCCACTGGCGGGCCACAACATACATATTTATATAATTAATCATTTATATCTCTTCTCCAACCAATAATAAAAATCATTCCATATTTTAAAATATTCTGAGTCTTCTCTATTCTTAATCATCAAAGTTAATCTATTCATTTCTGCACAATCTAAGTTTTTTATTATTATTATTTTTCTCCGCTTTCCAATTTTGTGCATAGACAAACCTTGCAGCTGTTTATTTATTTATTGGTTCGATTTATATGCTGCCCTTCTCCGGAGACTCAGGGCGGCTTACAATGCGTTAAGCAATAGCCTTCATACTTTTGTATATACTTGCTTAGTAGGGCTTTTGGGCCCCCCTAAGCGGTATTCTTTTTTATACAAAGTCAACTTATTGCCCCCACAATCCGGGTCCTCATGTTATTACATGTATTATCAAATAATGTCCTAGGCCAATGAGCTCCTTCTCTTTTGTGAATTTCCAGTGAGGTTCCTGTCTCTACTCCCTTTTGAAAGAAAAAAAGGCATTGAAGGATCGTGGATTGGCTAAAAGCGACAAGAATCAGAAATTGGGATTTTAGATTCCAGAAAGAGCTGTTTTAGATTTCTCTCTGTCATTTGAAACCATGGATGCCCCACTGCTGTCTAGACTGGATGGATGAAAACGTTTTCTCCCTTATTATACGAGTTCCTGCTATGCAACCGATCTGCAAATCATGCCTTGTGCACACCTCCCATGCCAACAAATACAAATGACACAACTCTCCCACCAAAACACATCAATTCATACCCCAACATGGCCCAAACATTTGCTTCCTGCTCTTTGACCCCCTCAGCATCATGAATATCACTGACTCTGCTTCCTGTTCAAATTTCAGGGAAGGCAGGAAATTCAAGCCTCAGTTTGCAGGCCGGCATCAGTGTTCTGAGTGCGCAGGGAAATCAACAAGTGCTCAGGGAAATCAAAAGCCTCTCCATGTTTCTAGTCCCTATTTTGACTCAGCTGCCATTTTGAGAGCAACTGGGCTGTATGCTGAATTGGTCAATGGGAGGGTGACAGAATCTTCAAAAGTACAGAAGCTCCTGAAAAAATGATAAAGCAGCATATAGATTTGAAACCAGAAATATTTTTATTGGGCATTCTGCTGGGAAAATATGACAAAAGGACTATAAATTTGATTTTACATGTATTAACTGCAGATAGAATTGTATTTGCACAACAATGGAAGAATGATGAGATCCCGACAGATGAGAGTGTAATTAAGAATATATTAGAATGTGCAGAAATGGACAAGACTAACGCTTACTATTAAGGACAAAGAAGAAACTGAATATTTTTTGATATGGGTCCTATTTTACCTATTTTAGAAATGTGGGGACATAAAAAGGATAAATGTTAAAACGGAGATTTGTTAAAGTAGATAAGTTAAATATTATTGTTATTTTAGTATTAATGTTATTGTGATGAATGCTATTGTAAACATTTTGATTACGATTGCGTAAAACCAATTGTACCCAGACAACACACTGATGGAAATTGAATTTTTGTATGTTATATAAATAAAATAAATAAATAAAGGTACAGATGCTCCCAAAAGAAGAAAGAAAGAAAGAAAGAAAGAAAGAAAGAAAGAAATAAAGAAAGAAAGAAAGAAAGAGGGAGGGAGGGAGGGACAGAGGAAAGGGAGGGAGGAAGGAGAAAGAAAAAAAAGAAGGAAGGAAGGAAGGAAGGAAGGAAGGAAGGAAGGAAGGAAGGAAGGAAGGAAGGAAGGAAAAAGAAAGAAAAGAAAGGGATGAAAGGAAGGAGAAAGAAAAGGATGGAAGGAAAAACAAAGAAGAAAGAAAGAAAGAAAAACGGAGGGAGGGAGGCAGGGAAGAAGGAAGGAAGGAGAAAGAAAAGGATGGAAAAAGAAAGAAGAAAGGAAGAACAGAAAAAGAAAGAAAGAAAGAAAAGGGAGGGAGGGAGGAAGGAAGGAAGGAGAAAGAAAAGGATGGAAGGAAAAAAGAAAGAAAGAAAAGGGAGGGAGGGAGGGAGGAAGGAGAGGAGTGTGAGTGGAGGAAGGGGAGGGAGGGAGGGAGAAAGGAAGGAAGGAAGGAGAAAGAAAAGGATAGAAGGAAAAAGAAGAAGAAAAAGGGAGGGAGGGAGGGAGGGAGGAAGGAAGGAGAAAGAAAAGGATGAAAGGAAAAAGAAGAAGAAAAAGGGAGGGAGGGAGGGAGGGAGGGAGGGAGGAAGGAAGGAAGGAAGGAGAAAGAAAAGAATAGAAGGAAAAAAAGAAAGAAAGAAAAGAGAGGGAGGGAGGGAGGGAGGGAAGGAAGGAAGGAAAACCAGAAGTGAAAATTTTAAAAAGCAACCAAAAGCAGAGGTGTCTACAGATTGTGGTCCAAGAAGTCAAGGTGATGTAAAAAAAAATTCAGACATTGTGGTTGGCACCTTGGCTTTTTGCCCATCCTTTGCAGACATTCCTGATCTAAAGGGTGGGTAGCTTCAGTGCCACGGAGCGGAGGGCAGCTTGCCTGATGGATGGAATGCTGAAAAAGTCACTTCTGTAAAATATCAGGGCACCCATTTTCTGCCAGAAAAAGGAGAAGTGGGCTGTGCAAAGAGGATGCTGCAGCAGGCAGGAGGATTAAAAGGAAGGGACAGATCAGGTGGGAGGAGCATCTGGTGGGAGGGGCATCCAGTGGGAGGGGCAAAGCACCTGAATAAATCGATCAGAGACAGATGGACTGCAGTACAGCTGTAAGGATTTATAGGCTTAATAATATCTACTGGAAATATTGTCTAGTTTGCAAATATCCTGCAGATCTTTCAAAAGATAGTATTCCAAGAAACACCGCCTAGCCTTTAAATCTACTTTTGGAAAACTTAACGGCTTTCCCCGGTTACCTTACAAAATGTGATTTAAAAACAACTGCAATTCATTTGCTGAATGCCAAAAACATTTTTTTTAAAAAATTCCCTTAGCATTTGATAACTTGTGGGATTCTGCTTCACCGCTTGTGGACGCTGGCTCTATTCCTCTGCCTGTCGTTTATTTTATTGTGTACATTTCAGGGTATTTTATATTGTATTAAAGGTATTTTAATCTTGCACAACCACCTGGAGATGCACAGCATGAATGGAGAAGTAGAGGGAGGGAGGAAAGAAAAAGAAAGGAAAGAAAAAGAAAGGGAAGGAAGGAAGGAAGGAAGGAAGGAAGGAAGGAAGGAAGGAAGGAAGGAAGGAAGAAAGAAAGAAAGAAAGAAAGAAAGAAAGAAAGAAAGAAAGAAAGAAAGAAAGAAAGAATAAGCATTAAAGGAAGAATGAAACGTGTGGTAGATTTTTATTTTTATTTTTTTGCACTTTGCTAGGGATTGACTCAGAAGCCGAAAGACATTCCAGCAAAGTTCACACTTTTCAAAACTCACCCTCGAAAATGAAACACTTAAAAAAAAAAAAAGAACAGAAAAGGGGAAAACAACAGGGCTATACTATCAATGAAATATGTACTTGCATGGCAAATTCACTTTGGTGAGAACGTTCTTGATTTTGCAGGGAAAACAGCCAGGGGAAAAATGCTTTCAAGTGAACAGGGTCTATTTATAAAAAGTTCACAGCTGCTTTGAACTCTTGCAGTTTTTTTAAAAAAAGAAAAAGAAAGAAAATTTCAGCACAAAACTGAAGGGCTGATCTTCCCACTCAAGGCTATGTTGTACAAAAATAGCAAAAACAAAAAACAAAACAGAAAGGTGTTGGGACAGTGACATAAGAACAAGCCCCTGGACGATGCCGAGCTGGCACGAATCGCCAACACTCCAGAAGAGAGATCCCAAGATACAGAACGTTCTCAGCAGACTTGAAAATTGGGCCCTATCCGACAAAATGAAATTCAATGTTGAGAAATGTAAGGTTGTATATTTAGGCAAGAAAAACCCAAATGTTCAGGGATAGAATAGGTCCGTGATGGCGAACCCATGGCATGCGTGCCACAGATGGCACGTGAAGCCATATTGGTGGGCACGCGAGCTCAACTCTGGTGCGCATGCGCATTCTGGCCAGCTGATTTTCGGGCCTTCTAGGCCCACCAGAAGTCAGGAAACAGGCTATTTCCAGCCTCCAGAGGGTCTCCGGGCGGGGGGGAGGTTGTTTTCACCCTCTCCAGTGTCCTAGAAAGCCTCTGGAGCCTGGGGAGGGCAGAAAATGGGCCTTCCGGGCCCACCGGGCCATCACATGCCAAAAGTGGGAGGGGAGCACGGGGGGTCGCACACGCATGCATGGGGGCGGGGCACATAGAATTATGCGTGTGAGCATGCATGCACACAACCCGCTGAGCTCCCCCCACTTTTGGCATGCGATGGCAGAAAGGTTAGCCATCACTGGAATAGATGGTACCTGGCTCAATAGCAGTAACTGTGAGAGGAATGTTGGAGTCCTGATGGACAATCACTTGAATATGAACCAGCAGCAGTGGTGGGTTCCTCCTGGTTCCGCCTGGTTCCGCCGAGCCAGTAGCGGTGACGATATGACGTCACTGAACCGGTTCTGCCCCCCCCGCCCCATTCACCCCCCCCCCCGTTATTCTTACCTTTTATTTGGCCCAACCGCCAATCTATTGCTGCCTCCTGAGTCCCAGCTGATGGCTAGAGAGAAAAAAAACTGTTTAAACTCTTGCCATGGGCTTCAAAGGGCAGCCCTACAGCTGATCAGTGTTAAAAGAAAACAAATGAGTAGACCGATGCCTGCAAAAATAAATGGGTAGACCAGTGCCTGAAAAAATACATGAGTAGATCAGTGCCTGCAAAAATAAATGGGTAGATCAGTGCCTGCAAAAATAAATGAGTAGACCAGTGCCTGCAAAAATACATGAGTAGATCGGTACAGTTCTGCAAGCAGTTAAAAGCCTGGTAGACCAATACCTCTGCTAAATCCTAAATAATTGTCACATGACCACCAAGCCACGCCCACAAAATAAGCCATGCCCACAGAACCGGTAGTAAAAAAAAAATTAGAACTCACCCCTGACCAGCAGTGTGCAGTAGCCAAGTCAGTTCTAGGCTGCATTAATAGAAGAATAGAATCAAGATCACATGAAGTATTAATACCACTTGGTAAGGCCACACTTGGAATACTGCACCCAGTTTTGGTGACCAACATATAAAAAAAGATGTTGAGACTCTAGAAAGAATGCAAAGAAGAACAAAGATGATTAGGCAACTGAATAGAATAGAATAGAATTTTTTATTGGCCAAGTGTGATTGGGCATGCAAGGACTTTGTCATTGGTGCATACACTCTCAGTGTACATAAAAGAAAAGATACATTCGTCAAGAATCACAAGGTACAACACAATGTCGGCTGGCGACCCCCAGGGGGAGAGCCTTCTCTGTGGCAGCTCCCACCCTCTGGAACGATCTTCCTCCAGAGTTGAGAACGATCTCCGACCTCCGGACTTTTCTTCGGGCTTTAAAAACATATCTTTTTCAACTTGCCAGCTTAGCCTGATCCCTGCTAAAAAAATTTTTAGAGTCTTTTAGAGTTTGATATCTATTTTAATATTAATCTGTTTTAATTATCAGCTAAATTTATATTTGTTTTTATAATAATTTAACTTTTGTGTACTGGTTTTTTATTTGGCTGTTCACCGCCCTGAGTCCTCAAGGAGAAGGGCGGTATATAAGTCTAAATAAATAAATAAATAAATAAATAAATAAATAAATAAATAAATAAATAATAGTTGTCCTCAAGGAGAAGGGCGGTATATAAGTCTAAATAAATAAATAAATAAATAAATAAATAAATAAATAAATAAATAAATAAATAATAGTTGTCCTCAAGGAGAAGGGCGGTATATAAGTCTAAATAAATAAATAAATAAATAAATAAATAAATAAATAAATAAATAATAGTTGTAGGGGACAAAGAAGCAATCAGGAAACAATACCAATATAAATTGTAAGGATACAAGCAACAAAATTACAGTCATAAAGTCATACGTGGAGGCCAAAACATATGAAGAACAGTTGCAGGAACTGGGTATGTCTAGTTTAGTGAAAAGAAGGACTAAGGATGACATGATAGCAGTCTTCCAGTATCTCAGGGGCTGCCCCAAAGAAGAGGGAGTCAAGCTATTCTCCAAAGCCCCTGAGGGCAGGACAAGAAGCAAAGGGTGGAAACTGATCAAGGAAAGAAGCAACCTAGGAATTAAGGAGAAATTTCCTGACAGTTAGAACGATTTACCAGTGGAACTGCTTGCCTCCAGAAGTTGTGAATGCTCCAACACTGGAGGTTTTTAAGAAGAGATTTTTTTTCCCCTTTAAGAAGAGATTGTTTTTCTAGAATGGTAAAGGATCTAGACTAGAAGTCCCCTTCCAACTCTTCCAACTCTGTTATTCTCCAAACTGCTCCTTCGGTTCTGTGGAAAACCTCTTTCATTCATTTCCCTTTGAGAGAGTTGCAAAAACTGAGCCACTGCAATTTAGCCCAATCTATGTCCTTTCCCATTCCTGCCTCATTCCTTTGCTGCTTGTCAAAAGAGGAGACTGGGATATGGAGACGTCAGAACGGGATGGGTGGGAAACAGCTTTTCAGATGGGAAATTTCTCATTAGTGTGAAAAATAAATATCCCAATGAAATCAGGTTTGGGCTGATGCCAGTGGAAACACTGCCTCAGTCTGGACAGGAGATAGAGAAGTTGTATTTGTCTCGCCGGTATCAAAACAGGATTATAATCACCCTGCCTTCGTCTCGCGGCCTACTTACACCCGAAGAAGCCACGGAAAATATCTTTCCTGCTACATCCCCAATATATTGTCGTGATTTTATCTCCACTTAACCCCAATGCTGATATGATAGTGGTGAAATCCAGCGTTTTTTTTACTACCGGTTCTGTGGGCGTGGCTTGGTGGTCATGGTGTGGCTTGGTGAGCGTGGCAGGGAAAGGATACTGCAAAATCCCCATTCCCACCCCACTCCTGGGGGAAGGATATTGCTAAATCTCCATTCCAACCAACTCTGGGGCCAGCCAGAGGTGGCATTTGCCAGTTCTCCCAACTGCTCAAAATTTCCGCTACCGGTTCTCCAGAACCTGTCAGAACCTGCTGGATTTCACCCCTAGATAGCAGCCTTCCGGTACTTGAGGGGCCGTCACAGAGATGAGGGAGGGTTCAACCTCTTCTCCAAAACACCTGAGGGCAGGACAAGAAGTAACAAGTGGAAGATCATTAAAGAGAGCTCCAACCTACTTCTAAGCGGAAATTTCCTGCCAGTGAGAACAATTAATCTGTGGAACAGCTTGCCTCCAGAATGCCCAAAGGTGATTTTTCGTGTTTCGCTTTTCATCCACGCAGCTTCTTCAGAAATGAAATATTCTCAATGAAAAAAAGAACCAAGAAAGTCTACTTGCCTTTTGGAAGAAAACATCGTTGGGACAATCATGACCTGGATGATTGAGAATCTCTATAGAGACCCTAGCCTCCAGAAGTTGTGGATACTCCATCACTGGAGGTTTTCAAGAAGAGCTTGGACAACCAATTGTCTGAAATGGTATAGGGCCATGATGGTGAACCTATGGCATGCGTGCCACAGGTGGCACGCAGAGCCATATCTGTGGGCACGTGACTGTTGCCCTAGCTCAGCTCCAACGCGCATGCACGTGCCTGACAGCTGATTTTTGGGCCTTTTAGGCCCACCCGAAGTCGGGAAATGGGTCGTTTCCAGCCTCTGGAAGGCCTCCAGGGGGGTGGAGAAGGCCGTTTTCGCCCTCCCCAGGCTCCTAGAAAGCCTCTGGTGCCTGGGGAGGGGGACTAAATATGGGCCTTCCGGTCCTACTGGAAGTCAGGAAACGTGTCGTTTCCGGCCTACGGGGGAAATGGGAAGGCTGTTTTCACCCTCCCCAGGCTCCTAGAAAGCCTCTGGAGCCTGGGGAGAGCGAAAAACAGGACTTCTGGTCCCACCGGAAGTCAAGAAACTGGCCATTTCCGGCCTCTGGAGGACCTCTGGAGGGGGAGGCTGTTTTTTTCCCTCCCCAGGCTCCACAGGCTTTCTAGGAGCCTGGGGAGAGCAAAAACAGCCTCCCCTCCTTCCGGAGGCCGGAAACATCACTAGGCCCATCCGCTCTTGCCATAGGGTCTCCTGCTGGGGAAGGGGGTTGGACTAGAAGACCTCCAAGGTGCCTTCCAACTCTGTTAACCTATGTTCTGTGTTCTGCCTCAGGAGAGGTAGCTTCTATTAGCCTCCATTACCACCATGTCACAGTTTACAAATTTTTACAGTGGCAAAATTGACAGCAGTAAAAATTTTCTGCTCACTTCAGGATGGGCTGAAGGGCCTTCAACTCCATGTTTTATGGGTAGAAAACCACCTTCGTTGGTTTTGATACTACTAGGACCTGAGAAAGGCAACCTGAGGAAGGGATGAAGAGAGATGAGAAAGGACAGGAGTAGCAAAATGTTGACAAGACATAGTTGTGCTTAGTTAGGTACAAGCAAAGACCTGCCTTTCGCCCAACAGGTTTTCCCACATGTGTTTTGATCAGCGTCCTAAGCTCGGTTACTATTGCCCTTGGTTAGTTTATTTTGGAGAACGCATTTACGGCTCTCCAGTTTAACTATTTCTATCCAATTTTAAATACTGTAATATACTGTTATTCTGTCGACGCAGTCTCAACCTGCAACTTGTTAAAACAGCAGCTACGAAATAAAAAAGTAACAATAATTGCACCAATTTCTTAGGTTCTCGTTGATTTTTTTTTTTTTTCTGAAATGCCGGTCTGCATTCATACAACGCCCTTAAACTGCTGCTGAATTAGCCCAGGTTCTGGGTTTGCTGAAATACCTTAAGCCATAAACATAGCAAGTGGGATGAGTTAGGTGTGGGGATTATGTAGAGCCACAAAGAGGCTAACCCTGGTTAAAAGTACACTTAGGTTGCTATTTGGCATGGTTACAGGTGTGCGTCAGAGCAATCCAATCTCTCCTTTCTCAGCACAAAAACATGAACTAATTAACCATAATTGGTCCGTTCCTTCCTGAGGTGTCTGCAGAATTGGAAGTTTTCATCAAAAATGACAAGAGCCACTTTGCAAAACGGCGTCTATGGAGATTCTCAGTCCTCCTGGTCATGATTGTCTCAAAGGTGCTTTTTTTCAAAGAGGCAACAGGACTTTCTGGCTTTCTGGATCAGAGCTGAAGAAGCTTCTTGGATGAGAAGCGAAACGTCTTCAAAGAATTTATTTTATTTTATTTTATTTTATTTTATTTTATTTTATTTTATTTTATTTTATTTTATTTTATTATTTTATTTTATTTTATTATTTTATTTTATTTTATTTGCAAAGCCGTGTAATGGTTTTCGGAAATGAGCTTAGGAAAGAGAAGGGAGAGCCACAGACTAGGCAATGGTCAGATTTGATTCAGGAGAAATTGCAGAAGAAATAGGGGAATGGCAAATTTCTCAGAAAGGATCCTCCCTAGTTTCTTGGATTGTATAGGTGGGGGTGGGGGAGAGAGATGCACTTTCAGACTTATAATATCCTAGTGATATCGGGCTAAGCCTACAAATGATGTGGATCAATTCAGCCAAGGGTTAGTTCTTTTTTGCCTTAACACCAGTGGTGAAATCCATTTTTTTTTTTTTGCTGTGAGTGTGGCTTGCTGGGTGTGGTGTGGCTTGGTAGGCATGGCTTGGTGGGCATGGCAGGGGAAGGATATTGCAAAATCTCCATTCCCACCCCACTCTGGGACCAGCCAGAGGTAGCATTTGCCAGTTCTCCAAATTACTCAAAATTTCCGCTACTGGTTCTCCGAACTGCTCAAAATTTCCGCTACCAGTTCTCCAGAACCTGTCTGAACCTGCTGGATTTCACCCCTGCTTAACACATAAGAGACTGAATCTTGCCAGACTAAACCTTTACTATCTTCAGCTTAATGGATATACCCTGGGAGAGTGTAGAGAGTGACTATCTGTACTCTCTATCACTCTTTCTGAGGAGTGTGGTGGCTCCTCAGAGAGGTTAGAATGCTGGGCAGCAGGTAAGAAAGCCCATGTTTGAGACCCAAGAGCTGATATTGGGCTGGGTTGAGCTCTCATCCTTCACTCCAGGTCCTGCCGGGGACATGAAAGCCGTCCCCTCCTGGGCATTCCCAGGGCAACAGTGATGTCACAGCTAAGCCTTTTAACCCGGAAGCGCCAGAGTAAAAAAAAAAATCCATTGCTGAGCTGTGCTGCCTCTTGTCCCTCTCCCCCCGCTCCACCTTTCTAGAATGTGCTCCCTCCTTCCTGGGAAACTGCCCTCTCACCATAATCCTTCATACCAGCTCCCCCTCTATGGGCATCATTTCTCACAGTTAATGCAACTTTACATAAAATTGGAGCTAGTCTATTCTACATAACAAAGATCTACCTCCTTCAGGCAGAGCCATAGTAGGAATTGCCCAAAGCCCTTTCATTACATCATCACCCAGCAAGAATCAACCAAGCCTGGGACACAGACAACCTACAAAGTTACCCCTGCAGGGCCCCATGGGAGTCTGACAACCAATCAGAACACAAGCTCAAATTCCAAACCCCAGAGAGAGCATAAAACCCAGGCACTTTCAGCATCTCTTCTCTTTTTTCTGCCCAGGACCTCAAACCATGTGGTCCTGTCCACTATTAAACCTTCTTTCCAAGCAGTCTCCATGTTTCCAGTGTCTATTTGAAATGGAACCAAAAGGATATTTCTTCCTACACACAAAGTGGAGGACATTGTATCACAACAGCCCCTTTTGTCTCCCTGCTTCCCTGATCTGCAACTACATTCATACAATAGGTTGTGTTTGGGTAGTATTAATTCTGTGTTGTAAAAACAGTTCCCTTGCAAGCTATCAGACATTTCCAATCCACATATCCTTGCAATAGAGTTGCTCACTGTCACATACTCAAAGGCAGATAAATTTACACCCTTCCTCTCCTGGACAGGATTAAAAAAAAAAACCATTGGTTGTTTAAAATATTATGGCAGAATTCATGGAGAAACTGTGGACCAGGAGTGTTCAAAGCAAAGAAAAATCACAATTTCCCAACAGTTTATGATTCAGGTTTAGACTTTAAGAAACTGGAAAATTCAGATAAAATCTCTAGAGAATGTCCAGAGAAATTGATCTGTTTAATTTTGGAATAAGATTTAGATTTTAAGAAGCTGGAAGAAGTTGAGAGAAACAAATGTAAAGAAACAGATGCTTCAGATAATGCTGCTTCTGAAAAAATAGATAAATAATGCTATAATTTTTATGTCTATTTTCTGTGTGCTAAGTAAGCTCCATTGTCTATTTCTCTTTGTAAGTTACAGAATTAGATACTTAAATTTCAAGACTGAATTCCTACAGTGTGCCAAATATATATATATATATTTCTCTGTAGAACCTTTCTGTTAATCTGTCCTATTAATTTGGGATTCTCCTCCCATCTCTTTTTTTTAATGCAGACTTTAAGGTAGAATTCTCTCTACTTGTAGCAGGCCACTGCCATCTAGTGGTCAGCCACCAGTACTGAATTTTCCCCCTGATTTTCCTTTTTACCCAAGTTGTTGTTTTCCGGTCATTTAAACTGCTCTGTAATTAATCTTCTTCACTATTAAATGCTTATTCTTAAATACTGACCATTCAACAAGGTATTACATGTTTGCTTTTCACCATTTTTTAAAAGGTTTGATTTCATTTATTCCTTGTGAGAGTGGTCTGTCTTCCAAGTGGAATGGAAGAGAAAGCTGACTTGCCTAGGTGGCAGCACTGAATTACTTTCCTGTCTTAAATTATTTTCCCCCCTTTTAATTGGTAAAAAGAGGCAAGCCCTCTCTCACACACACATACCAGAGTTAGGATGCAGTGTGAGGTATCCCTGGAAGGAGTCTAGGAGTTTGACAGGGGTGTCAAATTCATGGCCCGCGGGCTGGATGTGTCACACACTGGCCATGTCCATTCCTAGTTTAGTGAAGGAGGAAAAGTCACAATACATCACATGATGCTACTGTGACAATGCGAGTTGGACACCCCTGATCTAGGAGAACTCGCCATGGCCAACTCGCCTGGCTGATGTTGTGGCCCGCCAGCAGCCAGCGGAGATGGTGGCAGACTCAGACAGCGAGGAACATGGGCCAGTCCTGGAGTCTGGGGAAGGCTCTGATGAGTGCTCTACATCGGAGGCAGAGAGGGGGCCAAGGCCATCCGACAGTTACCAGCTGCCTTCAGAGTCAGACATCAGTGGGTCAGAAGAACAGCTGGAGCCTGTTCCCAGTGTGCGCATGTGCAGAGCTGCCAGAAGAAGAGAACAGCTAAGGAACAAAGGCCGACTCAGGAGTAAAGCCATAGGTAGACAGTGAATGACCACTCCCATAGAGAATAAAGAGGATCAAAGGGGAGGGGAGTTTGCAGGAGAAAATTAGTTCAATTCATTAAGGTGAAAGTCTGTTCCTGACTTCTTGCCAAGTAATTGCTGCTACAGCATGGTGTTTGGAAGATATCAGTCTGGCTACTCTCCAAGCCTGATAAAAGTCTGTAGTTGTGAAATCTCATGAAAGACTGTTTGCCGGGACTTTGCTAGAGAGGAATTTCCCTTTAACCTAAATAAAAGAGATTTTATCGGGATGAGGACTCAGCTTCATGCTCTGGGAAGCCTAGATCAGAACAGACTGACTCACCCCAACTATCTCACCCCATCCAACTCTCCCTGGCCAACTTGTCCTGGGAAACTCAGTGCAGGACAACTCATTTCAGCCAACTCACTGAGGGACAATGTGCTGTGAGTCAATGCTACAAAAGATAACCCAAGAGAGGGACAAGTGAATTGCAGTGGTCCTTCTCTTGCTTTAGGTTCGAACCTTCTCAGGTTAGAAGTCCTCGAGGCTGGGTGAGCTTCCATTCTATTTGTTCCTCTCTTGAGTTATCCTGCATTGAATTGTCCTGCAGCAATTTGTTCTGTGTCAAGTTAGCCGCGGCAAGTCAGTCATGGCAAGAGAACCGGGGCGAGTCAGCCACAGCGAGTTGTCTCATTTCACCCTGAAAAAATAGTGGTAGCAGAGGATATTACTAAGTCACTACCCTTAAAGAAGGAGACGGGGCGGGATTCAAAAATTTTAGCAACCAGTTCTCTACCCAGTTGCTGGGTGGCCATGGCCATAGTGGACTTGGCCTACTTAGCCTCCTGCACCATGGCAGGCGGGGGGCGTTTTTGCCCTCCCCAGGATTTGGAGGCTTTCCTCAAGATCTGGGAGGGCAAAATCAGCCTCCCCTGGGCTCCGGAGGCCCTCTGGAGGCCAGAAACAGGCCCATTTCTGAACTTCCAGAATTTCCAGGAGGCCCGTTTTTCACCCTCCCAGAGTCTCCATGCGAGTCCTGCACTTACCTGGCATCCAAAATGGGCCGCGTGGAGACTCCTGGGAGGGGCAGGGTAGGGTAGGCAGAGCAAGCCAGTCTTTGCAACTATCAGTTTGACGATATAAAATTAGCATCCGGTTTGCCTGAATCAGTCCAAACCGTCTGAATCCCATTCCTGGATCCATGGTGTGAAGACTTAGGGAACTTCTAGAAGGACAGTTTTGAGTTCATTTTGAAGGCTTTCTAACCCTTCAAAATGAGTCATTCCCCTAAACCTCCGTTTAAAATTTATTTATTTGTTTTGGGGATTAACATGTTTTGAAAACCCGACCGATTCGGTGAGCTGATCACTCGATGCCTTCTACAAAAAGAAAAAAAAAAAGAAGTTAATGAATTAATCAGGCTACATCTGCTACATGAACACCGCCCCTGGCTCTTCTATTGAATGGAAAACCTAACAGGAGTTAAAACGCGTGGTGTCCTCGAACGAAAGTTTGCAGCTCTGCGCGTGAGTTTAAATTTCTGGGGTTGCTGCTGCTACGGGCAAAATGTAAGACAGATGGAAGGAGACATACATGGTGACTGTGCTTATTACCCCAAGGCAAAGAAAGGGAAGGAGAGGGAAGGAAGAGAAGGAAAGAGAATGCAGAAAAATGCAAAGGACTAGATGAGTATATCGCAACCTTAGGAACTTTAAGATGGGTGGACTTCAACTCCCAGAATTCCCCAGCCAGCTGGCTGGGGAATTCTGGGAGTTGAAGTCCACCCATCTTAAAGTTGCCAAGGTTGAGAAACACTGCTTTAAATCTAGGAAGCTCCTTTTCCGTTGTCTCATCCCACATCCAGTAGGAACGGCAGCCAGCCCATTTCAATTTATTCCACTGATTGGAAACTAGGGAAGTATAAAATCAGTGATCTGGTCCAGTGGTGGGTTATGAATTTTTTTACTACCGGTTCTCTGGGCATGGTTTTGTGGATGTGGCATGGCTTGGTGGGCGTGGCTTGGTGGGCGTGGCAGGGGAAGGATACTGAAGATTTATTTATTCCAACAAGCCGGCCTAGCTTAAATGGCTTTTAATGGGAATTTTTCAAATTTTATAGATTTGGGGTTTTTAAATTGGGTATTTCTTCAATTTGTAGACTTGGGGTTTTAAATTGGGAAGCCGTCGATTTAATTCATTTTTAGTTTTCTTAACTTTTGTATAATATGTATATTAATTCTGGCTGTCCACCGCTCTGAGTCCCTTTTGGGAGAAGGGCGGTATATAAATTCAAATAAAAATAAAAATAAAATAAAAAACTGTAAAATCTCCATTCCCACCCCACTCCAGGGGAAGGTTAGTGCAAAATCCCCATTCTCTCCCCACTCCAGGAGAAGGGTAATGTAAAATCCCCATTCCCTTCTCACTCCAGCAGAAGCATACTGCAAAATCTCCATTCCTTCCCCACTCCAGGGGAAGGTTACTGCAAAATCCCCATTCTCTCCCCACTCCAGGGGAAGGATACTGCAAAATCCCCATTTCTGCCCAATCAGCTGGGACTCAGGAGGCAGAGAATAGATGGGGGCGGGACCAGTCAGAGGTGATATTTACCGGTTCTCCGAACTACTCAAAATTTCCGCTACCGGTTCTCCAGAACTGGTCAGAACCTGCTGAAACCCACCTCTGAAACAGGCCCCAACTAGCTTCCTCCTACTGCAGTGTTCATTAAACATCCAGGGCAGAATGTGTTTGCATTGTGCCTCGCTTCGTTGCCTGCGCTTACGGAGCCAGTGGGCTCCCCAGCATTATGTTCCTGGCCTACCCACACAGCGGGACGCTAATGATGCCTCACAAAAAAAGTGTCTGCAAAGAAGGGGCTTAAATTATTCAGCCACTTGCCAGTGCAATTAAATTAACTCTTCATTGGGAGCCATGAATATTTCACCAGGGGAGAGGCGCGGGAATTCTCTGAGCGGCCAGGATTCGCTTCCGAGGCAGCGGAGAGGGTGCACGGTCGGTGGGGTGAATCCTATGGACAGCTCATTTTTTTTCTGAGGTTAGAAACTCCACTGCGGGATTGTCTGGATCTACTAGGGCAGGTTTGAAGGATGCATTTGCTAGATGAAAGCCAGAGAAATAATTGCTGGTTCCAAATCTCAAATGGGAATCAGACGGGATTGGTTTTAAATATCTGTTTTGGAGAACAGTTCTTACAATGGTTGGATTCTGGGGTGGGCTGCTGGGGGTACGCAGGGGTTCAGGAGAACCTCTAGCTAGGATTCTGTGTAGTTCAGAGAACCCCCAAATCCCACTTCTGGCTGGCCCCACCCACCCCTCCCCTCCCAGGAGTCTCCACACAGCCTGTTTTGGATGCTTGCGCGGAGCCTCAGGGAGAGTGAAAAACAGGCCTAGCAGAAGTTGAGGAAGGGCCTCCAGAGCCTGGGGAGGCCATTTTCGCTCTCCCAGAGGCTCAAGAAAAGCCTCTGGAGCCTGGGGAGGACAGAAACAATACCCTCCCTGCCGTGGTGCAGGAGGCTGACTAGGCCACGTCCACCATGGCCATGCCCACCTAGCAACCAGGCAGAGAGAACCCCTTGGTAAAATTTAGGAAGCCCCCCCCCTCCCCGGTTGGTTTATTTCTCCAAGTAGCACTGAGAAGAGAACATGCTTTCTTCAAAGCTTCATCATAGCTTCTTCCAGTTCTGCCAGGTTAGTAGTATATTTTAACTCTCCGTTACAGGTTAGTCCTCGATTTATGACCAGAATTGGGACCAGAATTTCAATAGAATGGAATTGAAGAAAGTTAGCACCCCCCCTCTCTCTCTCCCTCCCTCCCCCCCCCCCTCTCTCTCTCCCACATGTGCTCATTTTGCCCAGGACATAAAACCATGTGGTCCTGTCCACCATTAAACCATCTTTCCAAGCAGTCTCCATGTTTCCAGTGTCTTTCTCCCCACTTGGAACTGAACCCAGATGGACATTTCTTCCAATAGAATAGAATAGAATAGAATAGAATAGAATAGAATAGAATAGAATAGAATAGAATAGAATAGAATAGAATAGAATAGAATAGAATAGTTGGAAGGGACCTTGGAGGTCTTCTAGTCCAACCCCCTGCTTAAAAAAGGACCCTACACCATTTCAGACAAATGGTTATCCCATCTATCACTAAGTGTTGTATCTTTTTCTTCTATTCTATTTTTACAGCCCTCTCTAGGTGGTTTACAAAGTCAGCCTATAGCCCCCAACAATCTGGCTCCTCATTTGACCCACCTCAGAAGGATGGAAGGCCAAATCAACCTTGAGCCCCGTCAGGATCGAACTCCAGGTGGTGGGCAGAGTTTGCCTGCGCTATTGCAATTTAACACACCACACCACAAAAGGTTCCTTGTGAAGTGAAGCCTGTCGGATTCTACAATCTTCATTTTTGTTTTTTTTGCCAGGGTGTGCTAAGCGAATCACTGCGGTTGTTAAAGTGAATCACGCAAATCCGGCTTCATCCATTGACGTTGTTTGTCTGGGAAGATGGCGATTGTACGACCTGAGGACTCTGCAACTGTTGTAAATACATAACCATTGCCAAGCAACCCAAATTCTGGTCACGTGACTGTGGGGATTTGTATGTGATAGTTGTAAGTGGTGAGGAACCATCATAAATCACTTTTTTCACAGGGCTGTTGTAACTTCGAATGTTCATTAAATGAACAGTTGTAAATTGAGGAATGCCTGTATTCATAGCTAACCCAAATATTGGGGAAGGCTGCTTTAACCCTTCAGGTGGGGATTCAGTTAAAACAGGGGTCTCCAACCTTGGCAACTTTAAGCCTCAGAGGACTTCAACTCCCAGAATTCCCCAGCCAGCTTTGCCTGGAGGACTTCAACTCCCAGCATTCCCCAGCCAGCTTTGCCTGGACAACTTCAGCTCCCAGAATTCCCCAGCCAGCTTTGCCTGGAGGACTTCAGCTCCTACAATTCCCCAGCCAGCTTTACCTGGAGGACTTCAATTCCCAGAGTTCCCCAGCCAGTTGCCATGGTTGGAGACCCCTGAATTAAAGATCCATAGGACCCTCACCTCCAATAACTTCTTTCCACGTCTTCTTTAGCGTCTCCACAGCCACTGACTCATCTATATGACCCTCCAAGTATGATCCTGGGTTGAGATCAACTGCCCAAGATATAATATGATCTCCAAACCCAACACAAATCAAGTAATTCAGCTCAGAGCTGAAGAAGCTTCTTGGAAGAGAAGCAAAACATCTTCCAAGAAAAACCAGAAAGTCCAGTGGCCTCTGGAAAAAAGCACCTTTGGGACCACCCTGACCTGGAAGACCGAGAACCTCCATAGACATTTGCAGATGGATAGCTCCTCAGTTTCTCCCCCTCTCCCCCCATTATAAAGGTGGCAAGAGAGTTCGCAAGCCACAATAGGAGAAATTCCTGTTTTGGCTCAGCCTTTTACATGAAGTCAGCCATAAATGGCTGCAGACCATAATTTATGCTCGGATTCATGCCTGAAGCCAATCTTGCGGCTCGTTCAAGCCACGGGTGAAACAAAACAGAATTAATGAGATGTATCGCCCCCTGTTTTTATGAGCAGCTATTGAAAGGACATCACCCTGCCAACAAAAGCGCGTATAGTCAAGGCTATAGTTTTCCCAGTTGCGATGTATGGCTGGGAAAGTTGGACCATAAGGAAGGCCAAGTGCCAAAGAATTGAGGCCTTTGAACTCTGGTGCTGGAGAAGACTCCTACGAGTCCCTTGGACTGCAAGGCGATCCAACCGGTCAGTCTTAGAGGAGATCAACCCCAACTGCTCTTTAGAAGGCCAGATCCTGAAGATGAAACTCAAATATTTTGGCCACCTAATGAGAAGGAAGGACTCCCTGGAGAAGAGCCTAATGCTGGGAAAGACTGAGGGCAAAAGAAGAAGGGGACGACAGAGAACGAGGTGGCTGGATGGAGTCACTGAAGCAGTCAGCATGAGATTAAATGGACTCCAGGGGATGGTAGAGGACAGGAAGGCCTGGAGGAACGTTGTCCATGGGGTCGCGATGGGTCAGACACGACTTCGCAACTAACAACAACAATTGAAAGGGCCTTCCTTCCACAAAGAGTCTGGAGTTGTTCAGCCATTCTATGCCGAACATGGAAACTTTCCAAGTTCCGTGCCCAGTTCCCCAAATGCCAGTTCTGATTCCTCCTTCCTCAATTCCCCATTTTCACAAGAGCCCTTTCCCCCCTCCCCCACTACCCACATCCTCCCTTTCTCCGGCAAACGTGCTAACCTTGCGGCTGAAACCAGCATGGCCTCTGTGATTCTCTCCGGTTTTCTGTGCTGAACAATTAATAATTTATTTCATTATGAGCAAAGGAGGAAGAGGGGTGGGGGTGGGGGGAACAGCCAAAGAAACCGCTAACGAGATCAAAACAAGCCCCGTAACATCTGGCAGAGTTGCTTTCATCTTCGGCCTCTGGCATCCAGGGGAAACGGAGCTGGGCCTTGGATGGCATTGTGGAGATCTCAGCATGCCAGTTGTTCCTGGCCTGCCTTGCCCTTTTTGCTACCCCTTCCCCCTGCCTCCGTTGCCCATCCTAATTTTGCCTCCACCTACATCTTTGCCCAAGGTGTATCTTCTCCAGAATTGGAGAAAACAGCCCAACCTCTTTCCTTTGCCTTCTTGGCCGAGGAGAAATCCTTAGTGCTCTCTCTGTGCTTGGTTGTTTTCTTGCGGAACGTTGTTTCATTACCAAAGTAGGTAGTATCATCTGTGTACTTCATTATGGTATTGTTTTCTGTCTGATGGTTTGTCTGGTATCAAGCCATGCTTATCTAAATGTTGGCTGCTGGAGAGTGAAAGGGAAAAAATAACATCCCGCCAACACTGGTCGGGGAGGGGAGAGGAGAGGGGGAAGAGGCAAGAGAGGGGAGCAGAGGAGAAAAAAGGAGAGGAAGACAGCCATGCCACATTTTCCATCTTTGTCACCCAGATTATTCAGTCTCAATTGAAACCTATCTGAAGATTCCCCTCCTTCAATAAACATGAGGATAGGAAAAGAGTACTGTAGCTTGGGGGTAAACTGTGGAATTCTTGATGATTTCTGAGCATGGTTGTTTCTTTGCAGACATTTAATAGCCCAACTAGGTAACATCATCAGTGCAAGTGAATGTAGGGTTTGCTCCCTGTTTACAGACCGTAGCTTGCCCTGGCAGTGTTGGTGGGTGTGGTTTTCTTCTTGCAAAACCTTTTCTTCAACCTCTGCAGCAGCCAACACCCAGATAAGCAAAGATTAATACCAGACAAACAATCAGGCGGAAAACAATACCATAATCGAGGAAATACCAAGGAGAAAGCCACATCCTCACCAATCCATCTCCTGTCCCATCTCTTCATCCTTATTCTGAGTGGTAGAAGCTTTCCCACTAATAATAAGCACTTGAAACCTGAAAGGCAGCACACTAGGAAATTCCACCCAGTAGGCTCAACCTACTCTAGAGATGGAAAATGCAGGTGCCACTATTTGTGGACAAGACCAAATGGATGCATCAGACGCAGGAGAAAATTCATTCATGAGTAAAGTGAAGTGTGAGTTGATATTGTTTCCTTCCATCTCGGGGGTTTGTGTGAAAAGTATTTTACACAATGATGGGAAAAGGACTATAGGTATTTATACACAGCACTCTTGTTCTCTCTCTCTCTCTCTCTCTCTCTCTCTCATTTTCTCTTTCTTTTTCTCTCTCTACCTCTCTCTTGTCTTTGTCTCTCTCTTCTTCCCTCTCTCACTCTGTCTTTCTGTCTCTCTGTGTGTGTCTCTCTCTCTCATCTTTGTTTTTCTCTCTCTCTCTACTTCCCTCACTCTTTTCTTCTCTCTCTCTCTCGTCTTTGACTCTCTCTTCATCCCTCTCTCTGTCTCTGTCATTTTTGTCTCTCTCCTCTTCCCTCTTTCTCTCTCTGTCTCTGTGTGTATGTCTTTCTTGTCTTTGTCTCTCTCTCTTCTTCCCCACTATCTATCTATCTATCTATCTATCTATCTATCTATCTATCTATCTATCTATCTATCTATCTATCTTCTAACTCCCTTCCCAATATTCTGGGATCGGCACTGATCGGAACGATAAAGTTTGCAGCTTGTTGCCCTGCGACTGAAAAAAGCCACCGGCCTGTTCCGCTTCTTAGTAAAACCTCGTCGTGCCCATGACGGCCCCTCGGTCTCGCGCTCTGGCTTAGAGGGTTCATTCAGCCAGACAATGAATAATTCAGCCCCTTTAATCTTTCTTATTAACTTGTTCCCACAGGCCTTAGATCAGTCGCTGCTCAGCGCTGAAGTGCCTCCGATTTGTCCCTGCCCGTCCAACTCTCCCAGGACTAAATGGGAAATTAGGATTGGTAGGAAAGGAGGCAAACCAGCACGTGAGTGAGTGATGTTTCCCCTCTCCCTGGAGCAGCAAAAAGAGAGAAGAAGAGAGAGGAAGAGAAAGAGAGAGAGAAGAGAAGAAAGAGAGAGAGAAAGGGAGGGAGGGAGGGAGGGAGGGAGGAAAAGAAAGAGAAAGAAAGAGAGAAAGAGAGAAAGAAAGGAGGGAGGGAGAGAGGGAAGAAAGGAGGGAGGGAGAGAGGGAAGAAAGAAAGAAACAAAGGAGGGAGGGAGGGAAGAAAGAAGAACAAAGGAGGGAGGGAGGAAGGAAAGAAAGAAAGGAGGGAGGGAGGGAAGAAAGAAGAACAAGGGAGGGAGGGAGGGAGGGAGGAAGGAAGGAAGGAAGGAAGGAAGGAAGGAAGGAAGGAAGGAAGGAAGAACAGAACAGAACAGAAGGAAGGGGGGAAGGAAGGAAGGAAGGAAGGAAGAAGGAAGGGGGAAAGGAAGGAAGGAAAGAAGGAAGGAAGGAAGAGAGAGAGAAAGGAAGGAGGGAGGGAGGGAAAGGAAAGGAAAGGAAAGGAAGAAAGAAAAAGAAAGAAAGAAGGAAGGAAGGAAGGAAGGAAGGAAAGAAAGAACAGAAAGAAGGAAGGAAGGGGGAAGGAAGGAACGAAGGAAGGAAGGAAGGAAGGAAGGAAGGAAGGAAGGAAGGGAGGAAAGAAGGAAGAAGGAAGGGAGGAAAGAAGGAAGGAAGGAAGAGACAGAGAAAGGAAGGAGGGAGGGAGGAAAGGAAAGGAAGAAAGAAAAAGAAAGAAAGAAAGAAAGAAAGAAAGAAGGAAGGAAGGAAGGAAGGAAGGAAGGAAGGAAGGAAGGAAGGAAGGAAGGAAGGAAAGAAAGAAAGAAAGAAAGAAAGAAAGAAAGAAAGAAAGAAAGAAAGAAAGAAAGAAAGAAAGAAAGAAAGAGATTTATGAAAGGGTCAAGATTCCAGAAAGCAGTGGAGAAGAGCCCCCTGCTTATGCGACCCCCTCACTTACTCAAAAAAAAGATACTAATGAGAATTCACAAGGCACCCCATGGATAATCACTGATATAACCCAGAGTGGAGCAGTGAGTAAAATGATGGTCATAAAGCACATTTGAGATCAAAACCATCAATGCTCAGCTCGCCCAGGGAAAAGAGATCAAGGCAAGCAGCAGGTGATTAAAATTTATGTTTTACCTTCCCTGTGCAGAGAGACATCTGCGGGAAAAAGAAAGAGCCAGAAAAGGCAGCTCTCTGCCCACAACGGACTTGCAATAGCAGAACAATAACAGAATGACAGAATTGGAAGGGACCTTGGAGGTCTTCTAGTCCAACCCCCTCCTCAGGCAGGAGACCTTATACCATTTCAGACCATTGATCGTCCAATCTCTTCTTAAAAACTTCCAGTGTTGGAGCACCCACAACTTCTGGAGGCAAGTTGTTCCACTGATTAATTGTTCTAACTGTCAGGAAATTCCTCCTTAGTTCTAAATTGCTTCTCTCCTTGATTAGTTGCCACCCATTGCTTCTTGTCCTGCCCTCGGGGGCTTTGGAGAATAGCTTGACTCCCCTCTTCTTTGCGGCAGTCCTTCTCTTTGTAAGATTAAACATACCCAATTCCTGCAACCGTTCTTCATATGTTTTAACCTCTGGCCCCCTAATCATCTTTGTTGCTTTTCTCTGCACTCTTAACTCTGCAAGTTAAGCAAAAGGGAACTTTCAGAGGGAAAAGAAGTCAACATAATGACAGATCAAGAAAGAAGAGGCAGGACTTGAACTCACATCTCCCGCTCTTTAGCCTGGCCACTAGATCAGACTGGCTATGACTGGATTATAACTATTTATTTATTTATTAGTTCGATTTATATGCCACCCTTTATTTATTAGTTCGATTTATATGCTGCCCTTCTCCAGTGTTGTGGCCCCATCCTCTGAGCCTATCCCATTGGAGGAAGGAAGCTCTGAGCAGGAGGATGAGGAGCCAGCCAGATCTCCCAGCGCCCCCCCCCCTCTGGCACCGTCTCAGGTGCCAGCTGAAAGAGAGCCAAGTAGTGGGGAAACAGGTGTCTCAGATGAGAGTGAGGGAGAGACGTCATTCCTGGATGCACGCCAAAGAAGGCGAGATAAACGCTTACAGCAGCTGCGGAGACGTATGAGGGAATAGACCTGAGTCACTGGACTGGAGTCACAGGATCAATGAGTCACTGGACCACACCCAGAGCCTATATAAGACAGGAGGGTGGTTCATGATTTCTGTGACGAACAACAACGCAATCTAGTAGTCTTGGGAGCTAAAAGAACAGATTTTGGCAAAGCTACGTAGGTGATTTTCTTTTTGTGTGAACTAATAAAGCCCTTGGCAGATGGTGTGCATATCGCTGCCAAGTTTGAGATAAGAACTGTGGAGTGTGCCAAGTGCTTCTTAACCCTCGACTGGCTGTGTTTTTGTGGGTCTCTGAAGGGGGGGACAGATCATCCAGAGACTCAGGGCAGCTTACAATGCATTAAGCAATAGCCTTCATACTTTTGTATATACCTGCTTAGTAGGACTTTTGCCCCCCTCCCCCCCAGCGGTGTTCTTTTTTATACAAAGTCAGCTTATTGCCCCCACAATCCAGAGCCTCATTTTACCTACCTCGGAAGGATGGAAAGCTGAGTCAACCTTGAGCCTGGTGAGATTTGAACTTGCAGTAATTGCAGGCAGCTGGGGCTAGTTAACAGCACTTTAGTCTGCTGCGCCACCAAGGCTCACCAAGTATGGTTTGATTATGATACGAAGTAGGAGAAGAATAGGAACCACGAATTAAGAAATGCAATAGAAATGGGAAGAAATATGGACGAAACAATTGAAACTCTTGATGGCAACCACTTACAAAGAAAACTTGTACAAGATGGTGTATAGATGGCATCTGCCCCCTGCCCGACTATCTAAAATGTACCCAGGACTCTCCCCAAACTGCTGGAAGTGCGGGGAGATAGGTACTTACTTTCACGTATGGTGGACTTGCCCTAAGGCAACCGAATTTTGGAAATTTATACAGAGGTGGATATTAGAAATCACGGGATATAAATTACAATTGAAACCAGAATATTATTTATTAAATATAAGGCCAGATAAGATAGGCACGAATATATGGTGTCTGATTACATATATCACAACCGCAGCAAGAATATGTTTTGCTCAACATTGGAAGGGGAAAGACCTGTCGGCTGAAGATATGATTTTGGGGAAAATCATTGAATATGTGGAAACTGACAGGTTGACAAAAATTTTGAGAGATCAAAAGGATTCCGCGTATTTTCAATGCTGGGACCAATCGTATACTTGGTTGAATAATAAAATTTAAAAAAGGTTAATGTAGATTTTACTTTTTATTTGTATATCTTGATTGAAGTTAACACACTGTGTAAAGTTCCCATCACGATCCGTATGTAAATAATTATTCTGCTGTAAAGAAATAAATAATTAAAAAATTAAAAAATTAAAAAAAAGAAAAAGAAATGCAATAGAAATTAGTGATACCATGTTTCCTTGAAAATAAGACCGGGTCTTATATTATTTTTTGCTCCAAAAGGTGCATTAGGGCTAATTTTCTGGTTAGGTCTTATTTTGCGGAAAATATGGTATTAAATGCATCCATCTGGCTGACAATGGGGCTTATTTAATCTTAACTGGGACTTATTTTGTGGGTAGGCTTATATTATGAGCATCCTGAAAAATCTTGCTAAGACTTATTTGGGTCTTATTTTTGAGGAAACAGGGCAGGGGTGAAATCCAACAGGTTCTGACAGGTTCTGGAGAACCGGCAGTGGAAATTTTGAGTAGTAGAACCGGCAAATACCACCTCTGGCTGGCCCCAAAATGGGGGGGGGATGGAGATTTTGCAGTATCCTTCCCCTGCCACGCCCACCAAGCCACACCATGCCCACCAAGCCATGCCCACAGAACCGGTAATAAAAAAATTTGGATTTCACCACTGAAACAGGGTATAAACCAATTCCATTTTAGAAACTTAGAGAAAGCAAGGATATTAAAAACTTGGAATGAAGGTGGTTTTGCCCAATCTTGTGGGAAAGTGTTGATGGATACAGATAGTCAATGGAATGACTTACCTCCATGTTAAGGATATTGTTGTTGTGTTGCCAACCAACAGAGTGTAGAACACAGAGAAATGTTGCTGAGAGGAATGAATAAGAGATGTGCAAACTGGTTTATCGAAAGGTTGCTTTATAGTGAAAAAACAATCTCATAGTCTTTTAAACAATCCAAGTCTTTGCCAGTTAAATCAGTCCAGTGATACAGAAATCTTCTTACCATACAAAGCGTAGTTGGTTAGAATAACAAGTTCACTCTGGTAATAAACCGCAATAGTAGCAGATCCACCCACGATGATAGCACAATGGTAGCAACTCCTCACACAATGGTAGCACATCATCAACTGACTACATTACAGATCCCTTCTTAAATACATTTACAACTAGTGATTATCTAATTACAGCATGACTCAGCATTACAATGATACAGCAGTAAAACTTAAAAGTCATATAATGCATAGCAATGTTAAAGTCACAGAACACACATATTGCCTGGACACTTGTTAGGCTCACACCATATCCTAACATTCCAGAAGTTGTGAATGCTCCAACACTGGAAGTTTTTAAGAAGAGGTTGGATAACCAATTGTCTGAAGTGGTGTAGGGTTTCCTGCCTAAGCAGTGGGTTGGACTAGAAGACCTCCACGGCCCCTTCCAATTCTGTTATTCCATTACAACCATTTATGAAGTGACTATTCAAATTTACACAGCATTGAAAAAAAATGGATTTATGACCATTTTCCACACTTACAACCATTGTAGCATCCTCACAGTCACGTGGATGGAATTCGGACGCTTGGCAACTGGCGTGTATTTATGATGGCTGCTGTGTCCCAGCATGTCATGTGATCTTCTAACGAGCAAAGTCCATTCACTTAACAACCGTGTTACTAACGTGATTACTGAAGCAGAGGTGGTATTAAGCCGGTTCAGACTGATTCTGGCGAACTGGTAGCAGTGACTGCGGGCCTGCCCATCCACCCAGATGTAATGCCGTCCTATTTAGCCATGCTTTCGAGGCCAGGCACATGCGCAGGCACACGTATAGAAGGATGGGTGCATGCACGGAAGGTGCGCGTGCATGCAGCAAGCATGCAGAAGGCCGGGCACATGCTGTTCTGTCCCCGTCACACACACATACACACACTCAGACAGTCAGGGGTTAAATAAACTGGCAGGCAACCAATTAGTCCGATAAGACGCTTGGCAGCAATCCCAGCAGCTGCTTGCCAAGACCTTTATCAACTTAGAAGAAAATACACACCACAACAATTGTCCAGGAATAAATCTGAAGCCGGGATGCAAAGTGACTCCAAGGAATTTGTTAGTTTTGTCCGTCACAGAGTCTGAATGCTTAACTCACCCCCTTTTATAGCCTGTGGGGTGTGGTCCAGTGAGTCAGCTAATCACGGGCATGCCTTTTCTTCTGCTGCGTGCGCCTGTCTCTGCGACGCTGACAAGGGTCCAGCCACGACTCATTACCCTCATCACTGTCCACCTGTAGCTGCGGGGACGTGCTTGGCTCTGGGCCTATCTCTTGCCCTTCGGTGTCCTCCGGAGGCATTGCCAGAGAGGAGGGTCCTGGAGAAGGAGGCCTTGCCAACTCCTCTCCCTCACTCTCAGAGTCCTCTCCTGCTGATGACACAGGCTCAGGCAACGGAGCCACAACACATGCACCGAAGGCACGCATGCATGAGTGAAGCGAGCGTGCATGCGTGCAGTGGACCGTTGGTAAGAATATGTGAAACCCACCTCTGTAGGGAAGTGATTCACTTACCAACTATGTCAAGAAAGATCATAAAACAGGGCAAAATTCCTCTAACAACCATCTTGTTCAGCAACAGAAACTTTGGGCTCAATTGTGGTCATAACTCAAGGACTACCCTATCCGGGCCAAGGAAGTGAATGCAGCATGCAGGCCACTGAGACTATCTGTGAAAATCAAAATCCGTAGATTGGGGTGAAGTGTACATTATGCTCCCATAAATGCTGGTAATGGAACAAGTAGGTTTGGGGGGAGGGGAAAAGGGTGCAAAATTCTGGATCAATACAATCTGGAGAAAGTGAGACGGACTATTTTATTAGATAATCTAACTGAATGGTGGGAAAGAGCACTGAAAAACGTGATTCGGCCCTTTGGAGACTGTATGGTGAGCATATGTTGGCTTCAATTGCATAGATTAAACACAAGTGTTCCTGCATACACTTGAAAAGGAATGAATAAAAACCTTTAACTGATCTGGCAGTTTTTATGAACAATTGAGGAAACGAGTGTAGAATACAAAGATAATGAGAGTTTCTAAAACTGGGGTAGATTTATTGGGACAGAAGAGGGAAAGGGAAGGGAGAAAGGGAAAGGGGAATAGAATAGAATATTCTTTGCTGGCCAAGTGTGATTGGACACACAAGGAATTTGTAAAATTAAATTAAGTTCATTTTTTTAAAAACCTGAAATTTTAAAAAAATCATAAAAAGAAAAACGACTGCAAAAATAGAAAATAAAAATTAGGTAAGAAAAAGTTTTAGCAGGTAGATGAATCTCCCAAGAGAATGAATGGAAAATAAGGCACAATGAAACAGAAAATGCTCGGAATAAAGTGACAAGAATTATTTTTGTGACACAGAAATATGCATAAAAGTCAACCATTACTAGAAAAAATAAGAGACAGGTGTTATACAATGTAATGTGCATTTGGAAATTATATATGATAAATAGGTAGGTAGGTAGGTAGGTAGGTGGATGGATAGATGGATTGATAGATGATAGATAGATAGATAGATAGATAGATAGATAGATAGATAGATAGACAGACAGACAGACAGACAGACAGACAGACAGACAGACAGATAGATAGATAGATAATTCCTTGTTCTCTTTGAACGTTTAAGCCTGAAAATGAGAAAATTGGAGACATTTTCACAGAAATATAAATTGCTCGGGAAGTGAATAAGAAAAACAACTCCAATAGTACAAAGGATTTTAAAATAAAAGATGAAATTATTGGGGATGAAACTGAAAAGCAGGATTTTAATTAGTGTTTGGGAATGGTGGTGATATGCTGAAAAATTGAATTGAAATGACTCCTAAAAATGTTGGAAGGGGAAAAAATGATGAAAAGATAAGTCATAAATTGGGGTTGGAAAGTTAAAAATGACCATCCTGCAGGATGATTACACATTTTTGAATGTGTCACTGGAGTATTGTCAACATGTGGATGTGGTTTGCTCATGGGAGGGGGGGGCATCACTGCACCAATGTTTCATGTTTTTGTGTGAAAGCTGCATCACAAGCCTGATATTTGGGTGAGTGATATCATTGTGCCCTAAACAAAGAAAAGGCTAGCAAGAATGAATGCAAAAATACAGGGAGATTAGTTTATAGAATGTGCTATGCTTGGTGACTGGCAGTATTCTGATTCAGAAGATACAAAAGATGACAATAAGCAAAATTATAGGTCAGGTAGCACTCTAAAAAATAGGAAGAACAAACAAAAATATGTTGCACTTCAATTTACTGTATTTATTCATGGATTAACTGAGAATTAGCACCCAAAACACCCAACCACAAACTGAGCTTATCTGGGAGGATATATGGTAAAGTATATATCTCACATGAGCAGTGGTGGGTTTATACCGGTTCGGCCCGGTTCGGGCGAGCCGGTAGCAGTGATGATGAGCTGAGACCGAACCGGTTCTCTCTGACGGTTAGCTTGACCCTCCCGTCTGCCCCTGCCTTATACATATCTTATATTCAGTTGTTTTTAGCCCAGCTGAAAGGCGTGGCAGAGCGGATTGCTGCATCTCAGCTGTTCCGTAATACACTACGCTTGCGTGGAGCGCAAGTTTGGCGTGCGTGCAAGCAAAGCACGCATGAAGTGCATGCATTAAGCAAACCGGTGCTAACACCAGTTGAAACCCACCACTGCATATGAGGGTGCAATGGCTCAGTGATTAAAGGCGCTGAGTTTTTCAGCTAGATAGCAGACAGCCCCAGTTCGAGTGCTACATGACAGGGTGAGCTCCCGTTCCTGCTCCAGCTCTTGCTTACCTAGCAGTTTGAAAGCATGCGAATGCAAGTAGATAAATAGGTACCACTTTGGTGGGAAGGTAACTAAGTTCGGTGCATCTTGGGATACGGTCATGCTGGCCACATCACCATGGAAATGTCTTTGGACAATGCTGGCTCCAGGGGTGAAATCCAGCAGGTTTTGACAGGTTCTGGAGAACCAGTAGTGGAAATTTTGAGGAGTTTGGAGAACTGGCAAATACCACCTCTGGCTGGCCCCAGAGTGGGGAGGAAATGGGGATTTTGCAATAGCCTTCCCCTGGAGTGGGGTGGGAATGGGGATTTTGCAGTATTCTTCCCCTGGAATGGGGTGGGAATGGAGATTTTGCAGTATCCTTCCCCTGCCATGCCCACCAAGCTACGCCTACCAAGCCTCATCATGCCCACCAAGCCACGCTCACAGAACCGGTAGTAAAAAAATTTGGATCTCACCACTGGCTGGCTCCCTCAGTAAGGAACAGAGATAAGAATCGTGCCCTAGAATCAGACACAACTGGACAGGGAAATCTTTATCTTTACCCATATATCCCATACATACAGATAAGCCCAGAAAAGCAGACTCTTCCATTTTTAACAAAAACACCATGAAAAATATGCCACCGATGGATAAGCCATTTGTGAAAATTGAAACATATGAACATTTTGAACTTATTCGGTTTATCTGCAGGTGATGATTTTTTTTTCATGGTATTTTGGTTAAAAATTCAAAGGTCAGTTTATCTGTGAATGGGGTTACATGAATATATATTTTAGTTAAGATTCTCTTCAATCAGTGTTTTTCAAACTTAGGTAACTTGGTAACTGCTCAGAATTCTGAGAGCCAAAGTCCACATGATTAAAGTTACCAAGTTTGTAAAACAGTGATTTAAATGAATGAATTGTAGTTGGTAATCTTCATTTAACAACTGTTTGCTAAGACCCTTGAAGGTTTGTTTGTTTGTTTATTGATTGATTGATTGATTGTTGTTCAGTTACTAAGGTGTGCCTGACTCTTTGCGACCTCATGGACCATATCATACCAGGGCCCTCCATTGTATCCTGGAGTTTGCTAAAATTCCTGTTCATTGTGTCCATAACACCATCTAACCATCCCATCTTCTGCCACTCCCTTCTCCTTTTGCCTTCCATCTTTCCCAATATCAGGATCTTTTCCAACGATTACTTTTTAACCCCACCTTTATTATTTTTTACAAATAACTCAAAGCAGTGAACATATCCAACACATCTTCCTCCTCCTATTTTCCCCACAACAAGAACTCTGTGTTGGGCTGAAAGAGAGTGACTGGCCCAAAGTAACCCAGCCAGCTTTCATGCCTAAGGTGGGACTACAACTCAGAGTCTCCTGGTGATGTCACCCAACCAACTTTCATGCCTAAGGTGGGACTGCAACTCACAGTCTCCTGGTGATTGGCCCAATATCACCCAACCAACTTTCATGCCTAAGGCGGGACTACAACTCAGAGTCTCCTGGTGATTGGCCCAATATCACCCAACCAACTTTCATGCCTAAGGCGGGACTAGAACTCACAGTCTCCTGGTGATTGGCCCAACATCACCCAACCAACTTTCATGCCTAAGGCGGGACTACAACTCACAGTCTCCTGGTGATTGGCCCAAAGTCACCTGGCTTTCATGTCTAAGTCAGAACTTGAACTCAGGTCTCTGGTTTTCTAGCCTGGTCCCTTAACCACTAGACCAGTGAAGGCTAACCTTTTTGCCATCGCATGCCAAAAGTGGGGGGAGTGCGGAGGGGCAGGTCATGTGCGTGCGTGCCCAATCCATAATTCTATGTGCCCTGCCCCCCATGTGTGACCCCTGTGCTCCCCCCACTTTTGGCACATGATGGCACAGTGGGCCCGGTAGGCCTGTTTTTTTTGCCCTCCCCAGGCTCCAGGGGCTTTCTAGGAGTCTGGGGAGGGTGAAAACGGCCTTCCCTCCCCCCCAGGAGCCCTTCAGAGGCCAGAAACAGCCTGTTTCCCAACTTCTGGTGGGCCCAGAAGACGTGAAAATCACCTGGCCAGCATGTCCATGCCCACTGGAGCTGAGCTTGCATGCCCACCAAAATGGCTCCGGGTGCCACCTATTGCATGCGTGCCATAGGTTCGCCATCACGGCACTAGACCAACACCAGACTTCCTCAGAGCTACTTACAACAAGGTTCCGGATTTCTGAAAGCCATGCCTCCACGCAGTCACGTGATCACAGTTAAGGTCTTTACTGTCCGTACTAAAGACAAGGCAGCTCCCCTCAGCACTGGGTGTCTGTATTTGTATTAATTCACCATGAATGTTCGCACATTTAAATTTACCCTGAGTTGCCAGGAATATTAAAGTGGGAGAAAGGCAGACAAGAGGAGGAGAAACATCTAGGTTTATTTAAAGAAGTCCCAGTAGCAAGCCAACTCTTTATCGTAGCCTGCCAATCCAAGCATCCAAGGAATTTGGAATCTGAATTTGGATGGAAAACGTAGCCAGCTTCCCACTGCAGCCACTTCTTCTGCGTTGATCCTGGAACTCGTCTTCTCATTGACAGAGGAACAGCTCAGCTGAGCGATGGATGCTGCTAGGTGAATGTGCTTAAGAAACATTCTGCTTAGCTCAGCACCTTCCAGGATTAGATCAGTGGAGCTGAGTTTTCCAGAACCCTTTCCACACCCTTTCCCCAGCAAATGAATCATCCAGAAGGTCACGGAGAGGTTTCCCTCTGCAGCATTTCCAGATTTTCGGGTCGCTCCTCTTTATCCGGGTTACGCAGAAACCAAAGCAGGTTTACAACTTGTAGTACAGGCAGTTCTGAATTTACAACTAGTTCTTAACAAGTGTTGATAAGGCCAACTTGGAATACTGCATCCAGTTTTGGTCCCCATGATATAACAAAGATGATTCCAATATCTGAGGGGCCTCCACAAAGAAGAGGGAGTCAATTCACCAAAGCACCTGAAGGCAGACCAAGAAGGAATGGATGGAAGTTCATCAAGGAGCGAAGCCAACCTACAACTAAGGAGAAATTAACTAATCAATTAATCAGTGGAATGTCTTGCCTTTAGAAGTTGTGGGTGCTCCAAGCATTGGAAGTTTTTACAAAGGGATTGGACGGCCAGCTGTCTGAAATGGCATAGGGCAGTGATGGCTAACCTGATTGCCATTGCATGGCAGGAGCAGGGGGAGCACGGGGGAGTCACGTGCACACATGCTCACATCCAAAATTCTATGTGCCCCGCCCCCACGCATGCACATGTGGCACCCCCCCCCCCATTCCCGCCGCTCCTGGCACATGATGGCCCGGTGAAGCCCGTTTTTCTCTCCCTCAGGCTCCAGAGCCTTTCTAGGAGTCTGGGGAGGGCGAAAATCAGCTGGCCAATACGTGCATGCAGCGCCAGAGCTGAGCTCGTGTGCCCACCGATATGGCTATTTGTGCCACCTGTGGAACACGTGCTATAGATTTGCCATCACAGGCATAGGGTCTCCTTTTTGAGCAAGGGGTTGGACTAGAAGACCTCCAAGGTCCCTTCCAGATCTGTTCTGATCACTTCCTAGGGCACGACTGACAAGCAATGTCAGTGAGTGAAGCCAAATTCACTTAACAACCACAGCGTGAAAAGTGATAAAATCAAGTGCAACTCATTTAACAACTGCATTGCTTAATGACATAATTGTGGTTGTTAAGTCAAGGTTTGCCTGTATTCCCCACCTGAACTAAAAGTTTTACATTATATTCTTCATTTCTATACAACTCAAGGGATAGGTCCTCCCTTCCTTCCCCTCTCCCTCCCTCCCTCCCTTCTTTCTTTTTTTTCTTTTTTTTTCTTTCTTCCTTTCTCTCTCCATCCATCCATCCTTCCTTCCTTCCTTCCTTCCTTCCTTCCTTCCTTCCTTCCTTCCTTTCTTCCTTCCTTCCCTCCCCTCTCCCTCTCTCTCTCCCTCCTTTCTTTCTTTCTCCCTCTCTCTTTCTCTCTCCCTCCCTCCCTATCTCCTTCCTTCCTTTCTCTCTCCCTCTCTCCCTCCCTATCTCCCTCCTTTCTTTCTTTCTCTCTCCCTCCCTCTCTCCCTCCCTATCTCCTTCCTTCCTTCCTTCCTTCTACAGAATTTATAAAGCCATCCACCTCATCATTATTATTTATTATATATTATTATTTATTAAATTTTTATACCACCCTTCTCCCGAAGGACTCAGGATGGTGTACAGCCAAAGTAAAACAGCAGGAATACAAAATTTAAAAACAATTTAAAACACATTAAATATTTCGGCCCCCCAATTAAAACCCATAGATTGAAACACCCAATCCAGATTCTTGTTAAGCCAGTCCAGCCTGTTGGAACAACAAAACCACACAATCGAAGCCATTAGAAACAAAGTAGTACAACAACAATTACACAAAAAAATGTGGAAGAATGCATCCCAAACATACAAACAGTATACAGCCATTTAGAAAACAATATACTTCCATGGGACCCCTAAGCCAATGTCAGCACCAGGTTTTAAAGGCTTTCTGGAAGGTCTGAGTTGGGGACAATCTGACTTTTGGGGCAATGGTGGCTGGTGTAGCAGAAGGAATGGCAGAATCTGGGGGTGGAATGAAAAAGGGAATCAGCCTAGAATCTCTACATAGCCGCAAGTAAACTATGTCCAAACTCCCTTGAGTGCCATTGACCCTTAGCTAACTCTAAGCAGGTGCTGACTGTTAGTTGAGAAGATTCCTGTGCATTGGCTTTTAGCAATAAATCAGTTTAATTGGACCTTCACTTAGGGACCTGTGGCTGAGTGGCTAAGACATTGAGCTTGTCAATTCGAAAGGTCGGCAGTTCAGCGGTTCAAATCCCTAGTGCTGCGTAACGGGGTGAGCTCCCATTACTTGTCCCAGCTTCTGCCAACCTAGCAGTTCGAAAGCACATAAAAAATGCAAGTAGAAAAATGGGGACCACCTTTAGTGGGAAGGGAACGGCATTCTGTGCGCCTTTGGCGTTTAGTCATGTCGGCCACATGACCATGGAGACATCTTCGGACAGCGCTGACTCTTCGGCTTTGAAACGGAGATGAGCACCGCCCCCTAAAGTCGGGAACGACTAGCACATATGTGCGAGGGGAATCTTTACCTTATATGGAACTGATCTTTTGTGCCTGACTGACAGGACATATAAGATGCTCCTCTTGCTGAATCTGATGCTATCTGATGTCTTTATTTTTGCAGCACCATGAAGGGACCCCAGTAACTGTTTTTCTCTACAAAGTCCTCATGAAATTACCTTCATCTCATTCCCATCAGATAGCTCGGGCAACTTAAAGCCATCTTAACTTCTTCTAAGTTTTTTTCATTTTCTCCCGACACAATTTTTGGCATGGATGCTCTCAGGCACACTTCACTGACAAATCAGTCGCTGACACAATCAGAGATGGGATCTTCTAGTTGGCGTTTCATGCCCTGCCCATTTTGCGAGAAAGACCAAAGAAGGGTCTTTGGTGGTCTTTGAGCTTGGTTTTCTTGCAGATGTTTGTTACCCAAACGAGGTAACATCATCAGTGCTAAATGTTTAGTGCTAACTGTTTACCGCTGATGATGTCATTAGTTTGGGGTAGGGATGGGCTTCAAAAATTGCAGCAACAGATTCGCTGCCCCATTGCTGGGTGGGAGTGGCCATGGTCGGTGTGGCCTAGTCGGCCTCCTGCACCATGGCAGGGGAGACGTTTTTTGCCCTCCCCAGGCTCCGGAGGCTTTCCTCGAGCCTCCAGGAGGGCAAAAACTGCTTCTCCCAGCCTCCAGAGGCCCTCTGGAGGCCAGAAACAGGCCAGTTTGCAGGCTTCCAGAACCTCCGGTAGGCCTGTTTTTCGCGTTCCCCGTTTCTCCACGCAGGCCCTGCACTTACCTGGCTTGATGAACGAACCGCATGGAGACTCCTGGGAGGGGGGTTGAGGGGTGGGCGTGGCCAGCCAGGGATGGTATTTGGGGGTTCGCCGAACTGGGCAGAATCCTAGCCAGAGGATCGCCCGAGCCCGTGAGAGACCCTAGCAGCCCACCCCTGGTTTGGGGCATGAAACATCTACAAGACAACAACCATGCTCAGAGAGCACCAAGAACTCCTCATTGCAACCCTGAGATACAAACATTCTCCTTTAAAGATCAAAGACTTGGCCTCTGAGAGTCCTCTGACTGTCGGGGTGTCTTTCATGTATGGTCCAAGGTGTCAAAATGGGAACAAGATAAAGACCTTCTATCATGCTTGGTGGACATGTAAAAATGTTTTTAAAGTTCAGATTCGAATGCGCACATTTTCAGGTAACGCAATAACATAGTTGGAAGGGTGGGAACGGTGACGCAATATCCATTGTTTACAAGGTCTACATTGCAAATTCTGCTGGTTATTTGGAGCTGGGAAGAAGAGGAGCTGGAAAACAACAGACTAACAGAATTGGAAGGGACCTTGGAGCAGGTATTCACTTACTTTCCCTACTCCTTCGCAAATGTGAGCGTGTGCGTGCATGCGCCATCTTTGCTCACACGTATCACTTCCACGCATGCACACGATTTTCCATGCATGCACTTTGCTCACACGTGCGTCTTCCATGCATTTGCCTGGCCTCATAAACGTGTCTAAATAGGTTAGCATAGACCCGGGGCGGGCCCATCTGCAATTTTCACTACCGGTTTTCCTGAACCGGTCTGAACCGGTTGAATATCACCTCTGCCTTGGAGGTCTTCTAATCCAACTCCCTGCTTGAGCATGAGACCCTATACCAGGGGTGTAAAACTCAAGATCTGGGGGCCGGATCTGGCCCACAGGGTGCTTAGATCTGGTCCATGGGGCCACCCTGGAAAACAGAGAAGTACTAGTCTGTGGTTCCTGTTAAACTGGCCATGCCTACCATGGCCACGCTCACTCCAGCCCCCTGAGGTAAAACACAACCCTGATGCGGCCCTCAATGAAATCGAGTTTGATACCCCTGACCTACACCATTTCAGACAAACGGTTGTCCAATCTCTTTTTGAAAACCTCCAGAGATGGAGCATTCACAACTTCTGAAGGCGAGCAGTTCCATTGATTAATTCTTCTCATTGACAGGAAATTTCTCCTCAGTTCTAGGTTGGATCTCTCCTTGATAAGCTTCCATCTGTCGCTTCTTGTCCTGCCCTCAGGGGCTTTGGAGAACAGCTCCGACAACTGCTGTGTACATTGATGAACAATGTTCAACAGCGATTATTGTTGATTCAGAGGACTTTGAAGATTAACATTCAGTTGAAGCAGAAAATCTCTTTTTAGGACTGATGGATACACAGTTAGGAAAGCGCCCTAGAAGATGATTTCAATATACAATTATTGCAGTGAGATTATTATATACACAAAGGTGGAACAATTCTGTATTGCTCACCATGGAGGAACGGAGCAGTGGTGGGTTTCAAAAAATTTTACTACCGGTTCTATGGGTGTGGCTTGGTGGGTGTGGTATAGTTTGGCGGGCGGGATAGAGGAAGGATACTGCAAAATCCTCATTTCCTCCCCACCCACCAACCTGCTCTGGGAAGAAATGAAACTCCCCCCTCTTCATTTCCCCAAATAAAATATTACTCATAAGAAAAGGCTCCCAGAAAAGCAAGGAAAAATCAAGCTGCTAACAAAGGAACCTGCCTGAGGCTCATTCCACATTCCTGCCAGCTGCATAAAGGAAACTTTGTAAGAAGAAAACAGCTACCGGTGCTTAGAGATAATAGAAAGTGGAAGCCGGAAGTTCGGCTCCATTTACAAGCAGGCAGAAAACTCATTCAAGGCAGGATATTTCACAATGGAAATCGCCCAAACCTTTTTAGAAACATAAAGCCCATGTTGCACAAACCCCAACTTCAAAAACATAGAACCATATAAGAATCCCCCCTCTTATCCAGTTTGTTGTTCAGCTGGCCCAGAAACGAACTGCTGAATGTCCCTTCGCTTCTGCAAGTAAAAACCTCCTTCCAGCAGCTGCTTCTTGGCTTGTCAATTTAAAGCGACAGTGTTTTGTTTTCTTCTTCTTCTTCTTCTTCTTCTTCTTCTTCTTCTTCTTCTTCTTCTTCTTCTTCTTCTTCTTCTTCTTCTTCTTCTTCTTCTTCTTCTTCTTCTTCCTCCTCCTCCTCCTCTTCCTCCTCCTCCTCCTTCTTCGCCAAGCGATCAGCTGGGAGACTGGGAGGCAGAGAATAGATGGGGGCAGGGCCAGGCAGAGGTGGTATTTTCTGGTTCTCCAAATTACTCAAAATTCCCCTACCAGTTCGCAAGAACCGGTCAGAACCGGCTGAAACCCACGTCTGGAACAGAGGGTGAAACTGACAGAACTTCCTTGAGGTGATTGATCTGTCTTCTTTGATTAGATAATGGTTATTGTTGACATTGATTGGAAACTGTTCACGGACATGTTGGAAGACATGTCCATCTGGGTTCAGTTCCAAGTGAGGAGAAAGACACTGGAAACACGGAGGCTGTTTGGAAAGAGGGTTTAATGGTGGACGGGACCACATGGTTTTGAGGTCCTGGGCAAAAAAGGCACATGGGAGAGAGAGAGAGAGAGGGAGGGAGGGAGGGAGGCAGGGAGGGAGAGAGAGAGAGATTTATACCCTCTGTTGGGCTTTTAATTTGAGCTTGTATTCTGATTGGTTGTCAGACTCCCAGGGGACCATGCAGGGGTAATTTTGTAGGTTGTCTTTTGAGTCCAAGACTTGGTTGAGCCTTGCTGGGTGATGCAATCTCCCCAGGTCCATGTGGTGAGTTCTGTTGCTAGATGGATAGACGGTTAATCCTACCGCTGTTGATTCTTGGGTGAGGATATTTGCTTATGAATAGACCTAGCTATCTCTTTATCTCTTAAGTGCTGACATCTGTGGTAGGCTATTGTGAGTCTGGGGGCTATTAAGAGTGAATCCGCTTCCTGCCTAAAAAACATGTTTCTCCATTTCTCATTCAGGGAGGTATAAGATTCTGCCTTTTTAATATTTCCTAGAATATTTCATTCTTTTAGGAGAAGGGTGGGTGCTAACTTCCTGAAGACATTTTGTGTAAAAAATAAAATGTTTTGGTGACTTACTAGAAAGAATAGGTTATAAAAAGAAGAGAGTTATTATATGATGTAATCTTATAGAAAAAAGTTTGATAAGAATTATATGTATCACTACTGAGAGGAATATTGGGAGTCATTTATTCACTCATTCACTCATTCATTATCTATCCATCCATCCATCCATTCTCATTCATTCATTCATTCATTCGTATTTTCTGGTCTTTTACTTTTCTGCCTCCATTTTAATTTGTCTCTTCCTTTTTTCCTTGGCTTTTTTTTTCTTTTACACATTTACTGCATTTTTTTCCTTTGGATGTGTTTCTTATTATATACATAAACTCTTTTAACAAAAACTATCCATTAAAAAAGTCAAGTTGTGGTGTGACCGGAACCCTGCCTGTTTTTAGTAAACACTGCTAGTAAAGGCACATCATAATCATAATAAAAATTTTAAAATGCACATTAAAAAAACAGGCAAAGCTTTGAATGAGCCATTGTGGCTACCATCTCGACTTTTTTGACCGTACCCGGCAGACATTTCTCCATCCTGTTGCACATTTTATTACTTCTCCACCAGGGGTGAAATGCTTCTGGTTCGGACCGGATCGCCCGATCCGGTAGTGATGGCGGCGGGTGGTTCGAAGAACCGGTAGCAAAAATCCCTGCCCCCTCCCCCGCCCATGCTCACTTGAGCCGCACGATCATTAGAGGCTTTTTTTTTAACTTTTAAAAGCATTTTTTCTACAACCTCTTCCAATGAAAAAATGCTTTTAAAAGTTTTTTAAAAAGCCTCTGACAATCGCGCGGCTCATCTGGGATCCACAGAGGCTTTTCAGAGCATTTTTTTTTCTGCAACCTCTTGGCCGAAGAGGTGGTAAAAAAAATGCTTTGAAAAGTCTCTGACGATCCCAGTTGAGTTGCAGATTGGCAGAGAGGTATTTTTTAAAAGGAGGAGGAGGAGGAGGAGGAGGAGGAGGAGGAGGAGGAGGAGGAGGAGGAGGAGGAGAAGGAGAAGAAGAAGAAGAAGAAGAAGAAGAAGAAGAAGAAGAAGAAGAAGAAGAAGAAGAAGAAGAAGAAGAAGAAGAAGAAGAAGAAGAAGAAGAAGAAGAAGAAGAAGTTTTCCCAACTGTGTGGAGCCAGCTTTCAAGCCAAAGGTGGAACTAGAACTCACAGTCTCTTTGGTGTCTCACTGTCTCTTTGGTGAGTGACCCAAAGTCATCCAGCTGACTTTTATGCCTAAAGGAGGACTAGAATTCCCAGCCTCCTGGTTTCTAGGGCAGCACCTTAACCACTACAACCAACTGGCTCTTATTTTAGTAACAATATTACTGAGCCGAGGTGGCACAGTGGTTAGAGTGCTGTACTGCAGCTACTTCAGCTGACTGCTAGTTCAGCAGATCAGCAGATCAAATCTCACCAACTCAAGGTTGACTCAGCCTTCCATCCTTCCGAGGTGGATAAAATGAGGATCCAGATTGTTGGGGGCAATATGCTATTTAGTATACTGTCGATTGTTGTAAAACGCCCAGAGTCCTCGGAGAGTGGGCAGCATAGAAATATGATTAATAAAATAATAATAATATTAGAAGCATTCTCACTAATTACTTCCCTTTGCATTTTCTTTGTCCCCTTCCACCAAGGTGGATTAAGGAATAAGTCAAATTATATCCTTCAATGCATTGTAACCTTCTTTCCTAAAATACCTTAATCTAATATAGTTCCCCTCAAGGTAAGTTTGTCCCTGTTAATAAGATGGACGCATCTAACTTGTTCTTTACAAGGTGGTTTGCTTTGATTGTTCCCTTTTTCCAGGATTTTCCAGTCTACTCTGCAGCTCTGAATTTCTTAGCGATTTCCCATCTAAAACTAATTAGGCAACAAACAAAATACGCTTATTGTTTCTGCTTGCTGCAGAAGCTTTTAGTATTGTAACAACCTGAGCTGAGGAAACACATAAACTGCAGAAATGGATGGATGAGATGCAGCTTTTGATCCCGAAAGTTATAATAGCGACTCTAGCGAAGAAAGCAGGAGAAATCAGTCATAGAGTTCTTTTAATCCAGAATGGCATGGCTATTAATCTAAATTTTGTGGCAGCGTAAATGAGGCTAACATACCGAGTCTTCTAAAATACATCATCCTTGGCTCAAAAAAAATTCCTACATCGCAGTCAAAATCTCCTCCAAAGTATATATTTGGGAAAAAAGTATTACTTCTATGCCAAAAAAAAATTAATAAAAATAAATCCTCTGTATAATTTATTCCTTTGTTTTTTAAAAATATACAGTTTCTGCTTTTCTACTTTATTCACAAGGTGCTTGAAAAATTCTAATTTCCCTCAATGATGCTTTTGACTTTACTTGATTACTGAGAGTGGTACAAAGTGTGAATAGCAGTGGGGGTTTTTTTTAGAGTAACACTGTTGTGGCCCGCCAGCGGCCAGCAGAACTGGCAGCAGATTCGGACAGTGAGGAGGTTGGGGAGGAACGTGGGCCAGTCCTGGGGTCTGGGGAAGGCTCGGACGAGGGCTCTGCGTCAGAGGCAGAGAGGGGGCCAGGGCCATCTGGGAGTTATGTGCTGCCTCCGGAGCCTCCGGAATCTGACATCAACGAGGCAGAAGAACAGTGTGAGCCTGTTCCCAGTGTGTGCATGCGCAGAGCTGCCAGAAGGCAAGAATATTTTTTTTTTCAAAAAGGGTGACTCGGGAGTAAGGCTTGGAGTTGATTGACCCCTTCCATAAGACATAAAAGAGGAGCAAATGGACGTGAGCCTTTGCAGGAATCAATTAGTTCATATAGTCAATTCAAGCTCTGAGAAGTCCATTTCTGCTAAAACAGGACTTCTCTGAGATTCTCTGTCACTCTCATTATAATCTCCTTCCTTCCTTCCTTCCTTCCTTCCTTCCTTCCTTCCTTCCTTCCTTCCTTCCTTCCTTCCTTCCTTCCTTCCTTCCTTTTCTTCTTTTTCCTTCCCTCTTCATTCTAGTTTCGTCTTCCTTCCCCTCTTTCCTTATTTTTCCTTCCTTGCTCTCTTCCCATGTTTCCTTCTTTTTCTTTTGTCTTTCCTCTTTCCCTTTCTCCTTTCCTGCCTCTTCTTGCATGCTCAAATGCATTTCACTAGCAGAAGAACCACAAGCCGGCTCTTTACTATTTCCCGGGCTGGTCCCGCAGGCCAGATCTAAGCCCTCCACGGACCATATCCGGCCCAAGGGCCTTGAGTTTGACACCCCTAAAATAGACCATCCTGCAACCCAGCTGCAAAATGGCACATAAAGAGCTCTTCCATCTTTGCAACAAGCTGCCGTTTGACTTCAGCATTTCGTTCCCCCCTTACGGCATAAAAAGGACGGAGCCACGCAGGCGATACGGTGTCTTGATAATTATGCTTGGCTTCACAAGGGATAAGTTTGGCCAGCACCAAGTCTCATCCTTCTTCATTGTGGGAGGCACCCTGCTGTCCATGGACGCGCCGGAGTGTAAAACGCCAACTCCGAGACAGCCCCTGATCTCTAATCTAGCACATAAATATGGCCAGGAGTGGTTAATTGATTGTTCAGGCTCACTGCAGTTCTAGCGGCTGAAATCCACGGGCAGCAAAGCCCAAGAACTGGAGGCAATTGGATTGTAATCTGCAGTCTGTCAATTTTGTAGCATGACAAAGGTGTCCGTGAATGAGAGAAGAAAGCATAAACGGCTATAATATTGATGAAGTAAAACTGGGGCTGAACTAACAGCAGCTGGCAGCAGAAGAGGGGCGGGGGGGGGAACCAAAACAAAACAAGTACAGAGAGCTGGAAGAACACAGGTAGTCCTCGACTTACGACCTCAACTGAGCCCTGTGGCTAAGCAAGATAGTTGTTAAGCGAGTTTTGCCTCGTTCTTATGACCATTCTTGCCACAGTTATTAAGTGAACTCACTTTATCACTTAATCAAGTTAGTAATATGGTTGTTAAGGGGACGCGGTGGCTCAGTGGCTTAGACGCTGAGCTTGTCGATCAGAAAAGTCGGCAGTTCAGCGGTTCGAATCCCTAGTGCCGCATAACGGGGTGAGCTCCCGTGACTTGTCCCAGCTTCTGCCAACCTAGCAGTTTGAAAGCACATTAAAAAATGCAAGTAGAAAAATAGGGACCACCTTTGGTAGGAAGGGAACAGCGTTCTGTGCACCTTTCGCTGAATCATGTCAACCACATGACCAAGGAGATGTCTTCGGACAGCGCAGGCTCTTCAGCTTTGAAACGGAGATGACCATCGCCTCCTAGAGTCGGGAACAACTAGGACATATGTACGAGGGGAACCTTTACCTTTACCTTAATATGGCTTCCCCATAACTTTACTTGTCAGAAGGTTGCAATCACATGACCCCGGGACACTGCAACTGACATAAATACATGCCAGTTGCCAAGCATCTGAATTTTGATCATGTGATAATGGGGATGCTGCAACAGTCATAGGTGTGAGAAATGGTCATAAGTCACTTTTGTCAGTGCCTTTATAACTTCAAACGATTGCTAAATGAATGGTCATAAATCAAGGATTGTCTGATGCAAGAGTTGATCAGGCTGAGCCTGAGGGAGTGGTCAAACATGTCATAAGTCACGAGTCCCTGTGCACTGCAAGAGGTCTAAGTCCAACCCATACCTTTCTTATCTCCCGCTCACTTCCTTGATACCTTTCTTATCTCCCGCTCACTTTCCTTGACTGTTAGTAGTTCAGATTCTTGTATAGATCTTAAGTTTGCAATAAATCTTCATACTCATTTGAACTGCCTGAATCGCCTGATTTCTCCAGCATTTGACACCTGTTATAAGCTATGTCTAGACAAATGCAGGTTGTCCTTGACTTACAACCATTCACTTAGTGGCTATTCTAAGCTACAACAGACCTTCAAAAACCTACTTACAGCTGTTTTAAAGTTCCAATATTAGTTTCCCCATGCGATCATGTAACTGCATTTTGGGCACTTAGTAACCAGTCCATATTTGTAGTACCCCTGGTCACACAATCACAATTTTGCAGGCGTTTACTTGTGGGTTCTGGAACAAACCACCCCATAGCGAACAAGCCAAAGGACTTGTGGATGTAACTTGAAGGTGACTACGTTGAAGAGCCTCCTGATCATTTCAGGATAGGCTCTGTTTTTCCTTATGTGGTTCGGATATGATACCTCTCCATCCCTACCCTCTGCCCCAAATTTGTGCAATCTTGAAAAAGTAAATTTGTGACATGTTGGTAACAGTATCTAATAGAAGCTACGTGTCCTGAGACAGAACACAAAACATGGGTTAATGGAAGGGACCTTGGAGGCCTTCTACTCCAAGCCACTGCCCAAGCAGAAGACACCATATCATTCCAGACAAATGGCTGTCCAATCTCTTCTTAAAAACCTCCAGTGATGGAGTGCCCACAACTTCCAGAGGCAAGTTATTCCACTGGTTAATTGTTCTAACTGTCAGGAAATTTCTCCTTAATTCCTAGGTTGCTTCTCTCCTTGATCAGTTTCCACCCATGTTCCCTTTGTTCAATTGAGAGCCTGTCCTCAGCCTTCAGGTTCTGTTTCTTTCACTGATGTGGACCAGTTCTGGAGATGAAGCCTCCATATTCTTCTTACCTCATTACCAAAAGGGATCCCTGCTTAGCCACAACTTTCTTCCTTACCTGGTGAGGCTGTTTCCTCCCCTTTCTCTTTCCCTCTCCTACCTCTCTCTCCCTTCCTCCCTCTCCCACCCTTCCTCGCTCTCCTTCCCTCACTCACTCTCTCACCCTCCCTCTCTCTCCCTCCCTCCTGCCCTCCCACTCCTTCCCTCTCTCTTTCCTTCCCTCCTGCCCTCTCTCCCTCCCTCCTGTCCTTTCTTTCCTTCCCTCCTGCCCTTCTTCTCCCTCTCCCTCACTCCCTCCCTCTCTCTCTTTCCCACCCTCCCTCTCTCTCTCTCTTCCTCCCTTCCACCCCTCTCTCTTCCTCACTCCTTCCTGCCCTCCCTCCCTCTCTCCCTCCCTCCCTTCCACTCCCCTCTCTCTCCCACCCTCCCACCCTTCCTCGCTCTCCTTCCCTCACTCACTCTCTCACCCTCCTCTCTTTCCTTCCCTCCTGCCCCCCCCCTCTCTCTCCCTCCTGCCCTCTCTCTCTCCCTCCTGCCCTTTCTTTCCTTCCCTCCTGCCCTTCTTCTCCCTCTCCTCACTCCCTCTCTCTCTCTTTCCCACCCTCTCTCTCTCTCTCTCTTCCTCCCTCCCACCCCTCTCTCTTCTTCCCTCCTTCCTGCCCTCCCTCCCTCTCTCTCTCCCTCCCTCCCTTCCACTCCCCTCTCTCTCCCAGCTCTGTCTCCTTCTCCCACACTCCTTCTCACTTGGCCGAGCTCCCCACAGCAGAGCCGTAAGACAGAAGGACTCACTCCCCGTAAATCAAGCTGGCTTGCTTGAAGGATGACTCGCAGCCAGGAGACCTGTTTGCTTTGGAAAGGAGCAAAACCTTTTGCAAACAAGCTGGTGAATTACAAGACAGGCCTAAGCATCTCTCTGCGGAAGAAGGAAAAGGCCTCGCAAGGACTTTGCAAATGGAGAAAGCATTTAGTCTAGATTGAGGTGGTTTTTGCGACCTTCAAGAGGGAAACCACTTAACAACAATGTTACTATTCTAACAACTGCAGTGATTCGCTTAACAGCTGTGTCAAGAAAGTTTGTAAAATGGGGCAAAACGCAATCATTGTCTCGCTTAGCAACAGAAATGTGATGCTCCATTGTGGTCATAAGTTGAGAACCACCTGTAGTCACATACAAGTTGCCTCCACAAGTGCTTCAGCTTGTGGAGGACTAAGGGTGGGGAGTCATTTACGGAGCTCTGGGCCAACTCAAGATACTTGAAGGCATTCGTGGGGAACAGTGACATGAAATCCATTGTTTTCAAGTTCTAAATTGCATTTTCAGTTGACTATTTGATGCTGGGAAGAACAAGTTCATTCAGCATGAAAACAGACAAGAATAACAGAACAACAGAATTGGATGGGGTCTTGGAAGCCTTCTAATCCAACCCCTTTGCCCAAGCAGGAGACCCAATATCATTTCAGACACCTGGTTGTCCAGTCTCTTCTTAAAAACCTCAAGTTTGTAGACCTGTTCTTATCGTATTTGGAGAGATCCGTCCTTAACAATCAAGGGCCCTTGAGGTCGGAAGAGAGGTAGGTACCACCTCCAAATTATAATTCGCCACTATTGCAAAATTAATCTGTCATCTGCACTTCCATAACTGCCTGGTTTGGTTCTGCAACCCAATAAGACACACACAGACTTCAGAGGATAATTAGAACTGCAGAAAAAACAATGGCTACCAACCTGCCTTCCTTTGAGGACCTGTCTACTGCACAAGTCAAAACGAGGGCTGTGAAAATATTTACAGACCCCTCACATCCTGGACATAAACTGTTTCAACTCCTACCCTCAAAACGATGCTATAGAGCACTGCACACCAGAACAACTAGACACAAGAACAGTTTTTTCCCAAACGCCATCACTCTGCTAGACAAATAATTCCCTCAGCACTGTCAAACTATTTACTAAGACTGTATTACTATTCTACTTCTCATCATTCCTCTCACCCATCTCCTCCCACTTAGAGCTGTATGACTGTAATCTTGTTGCTGGTATCCTTAAGATTTATATTGACTGTTTATTAATATGATTTGATTGCTTATTTGTACCCTATGACCAATGGTGGGATTCTACCGGTTCTAGGTGGTTCAGCCGAACCATTTGTTAAATTGCTAGCTCGCCCCGTCCCTTGCCAATAAATAGTGGGGGCGGGATGGGGCGGGGCATATAAATTTTTCTCTACATTGAGGGCGTATGCACCAAAGACAAATTCCTTGTGTGTCCAATCACTCTTGGCCAATAAAGAATTCTATTCTATTCTATTCTATTCTATTCTATTCTATTCTATTCTATTCTATTCTATTCTATTCTATTCTATGACTGGCCTAAGGATGCCCAGCTGGCGTTGGGCCTAAGCAGGGGTGGGATTCAAAAATTTTAGCAATTGATTCTCTGCCCAGTTGCTTGGAAGGCGTTGCCTACTCAGCCTCCTGCACCACAGCTGGGGGTGGGGGGGGGAGGGCATTTTTGCCCTCCCCAAGCTCTGGAGCAGGGGTGGGTTCTAAATTTTTTTACTATCAGTTATGTGGGCGTGGCTTATTTTGTGGGTGTGGCTTGGTGGGGGTAATGTGACAGGGTGGGCGTGGCCAACTTTTTTTTTTTTTTACTTTTAAAAGCATTTTTTCTACAACCTTAAGAGGTTGCAGAAAAAAAATGCTTTTAGAAGCCTCTGACGATCAGGCAACTCAGATGGGATCGCCAGAGGCTTTTAAAGGCATTTTTTTTCCTACAACCTCTTCGGCTGAAGAGGTTGTAGAAAAAATGTTTTTAAAAGTAAAAAAAAAAAAGCCTCTGATAAGGTGGGCAGGGTAAGCGAGCAGAGACCGAGCCGGGGACCGGTTTGAGGGCGTGGCCAGCCAGTGTTATTACCAGTTCTCTGAACTACTACAAATTTTTACTACTGGTTCTTGCCAACCAGTGCGAACTGGGAGCAACCCACCACTGCTCTGGAGGCTTTCGTCAAGTCTCCAGGAGGACGAAAACAGCTTCCCCCAGGCTCCAGAGGCTCTCCAGAGGCTGGAAACGGGCCCATTCCCGGACTTCTGGAACTTCTGGGAGGCCTGTTTTTTGCCCTCGCAGAGCCTCCATGCAGGTGTTGCACTTACCTAGCCTCCAAAACAGGCCATATGGAGACTTCTAGGGGGGTCAGGGTGGGGGCAGCCAGTCCTTGCAACTACCAGTTTGGCAAACCAGATATAAAGTTAGCATGCGGTTCACCAGAACTGGTTTGAACCAGTTGAATCCCTCCCCTGGGCCTAAGGGAAGACTAAAACTCACCATCTCTTACTGTCTATGGAGATTCTCAGTCATCCGGGTCATGGTTGTCCCAAAGGTGCTTTTTCAAGAGGCAACTGGACTTTCTGCTTTTTTGTTTGAACACATTTCGCTTCTCACCCAAGAAGCTTCTTCATCTCTGACTGGATACCATTCCCCACCATCCAGTCAGAGCTGAAGAAGCTTCCCGGATGAGAAGAGAAACATCTTCAAGGAAAAAGCAGAAACTCCAGTTGCCTCTTGAAAAAACACCTTTGGGTCACCATATCTCAGTTTCTAGGCCCGTGATGGTGAACCTATGACACGGGTGCCACAGGTGGCACACGGAGCCATATCAATGGGCACACGAGCTCAGCTCCGACACACATGCGTGCGCCAGCCAGCAGATTTTCGGGCCTTCTGGGCCCACCAGAAGTCAGGAAACACATCGTTTCCAGCCTCCGGAGGGCCTTTGGGGGAGTAGGGAAGGCTGTTTTTGCCCTCCGCAGGCTCCTAGAAAGGCCCTGGAGCCTGGGGAGAGCAGAAAAATGGGCCTACTGGGCCCACCGGGCCATCATGTGCCAAAAGCAGGGGGGAACACAGGTGGGTGGGGCGCATAGAATTATGGATGTGGGCACAAGTGCGTGTGACCCCACCGCGCTCCCCCCGCTTTTGGCACGCGATGGCAAAAAGGTTAGCCATTACTGTTCTAGGCTGTTGCCTTAACTACAACACCAAACTGGCTCTCTAGATGCCAATTACATGTAAACAAATGTAGTTTTTGTGCTGAGTCTAGCATCTTTCTTGCCCACTGCTCAAAGGCCTTTGTTTGGCCTGAAAAGGTCCACACACATTTTGCAAAGTGTTTCTTTCTATTTTTGCAAAGGCCAAATGTTTGGGCTAATGACGCCTCCGGTTTGGAAGGAACACTTGCTCGCGAGGGACTTTTAAAAGGTCTCTCTTTTGAAAATAAAATCAAAGTCATGATGGCAAATGAGAAAAAATGGGATATCGGTTGTGACTAGCGCCACAATTGTTCTTAACTATGTTCATCGGCTGCCTCCTGAAAATTGCAATTGTGAGGTTAGAGTACAAAAGGGCATCAATGCCCCATTTTCCATCTCTACATTTAATAATTAATAGAGAACTGCTTGCAGATGCTCGGGATTGAGTTCGGTCGCAATCAGGCTCCTGATGTCATGCTTATGCTACCAAATTGATGCAGTAATTATTTATGGATTATTTGTTCTTAGAGGCCACACACTGAACTTTAGCTGAGAAATAGAAGTTGAACTCCAAATTCATCGGCTGGCCATAGCCAACACTTCACTAGGCCCAGGAGCACATCTGCAGTTGTGTTCCCAAAACTTTCCAAACCTTACTGACGCCAACTTTTCTTGGGGTATTTTTTTATAACTTGGTTTGGTTTCTAAACCCAATCCGAGTTAGTTTATCATTCTCCCTATTGTATACAGTAAAAGGTAAAGGTAAAGATTCCCCCTCACACATATGTGCTAGGCGTTTCCGACTCTAGGGGGCGGTGCTCACCTCCATTTCAAAGCCGAAAAGCAGTGCTGTCCGAAAATGTCTCCATGGTCATGTGGTTGGAATGACTAAATGCCAAAGGCGCACAGAACGCTGTTACCTTCCCACCAAAGGTGGTCCCTATTTTTCTACTTGCATTTTTTTTTTACGTGCTTTCGAACTGCTAGGGTGGGACAAGTAACGGGAGCTCACTCCGTTATGCGGCACTAGGGATTCGAACCATTGACCTGCCGACCTTTCGATCGACAAGCTCAGCGTCGTAGCCACCGAGCCACCACGTCCCTTTTATTGTATGCAGTACATCAATGTTTTTTCAAACTTGGCAACTTTAAGCGGGGTAGGCTTCAATTCCTGGCTGATCTGGGAATTGCTGGTTCCGGAATTCTGGGTTTCTGGCTGGGGAATTTAGGGAGTTCAAGTCTATAACCACTAAGCCATGGTGGCGCAGTGGTTAGAAGGTAGTACTGCAGGCTAATTCTGCCAACTGCCAGCAGTTTGATCCTGACTGGCTCAAGGTTGACTCACATGCTCAAAATTCAAACCTTTGGCAACTGGCTCGTATTTAGGATGGTTGCAATGTCCAGGGTGCCTGTGATCCACTTTTGCGACCTTCTTTGACAAGCAAAATCCATGTGGAAGCCAGATTGACTTATCAGTTGTGTTACTCACTTAACAACTGCAGTGATTCACTTAAGAACGGTGGGAAGAAAGGTCATAGAAAGGGGCAAAACTCACTATGACAGCTGTCTCGCTTAGCAACAGAAAATCTGGCCTCCATTGTGGTCATAAGTCGAGGACTACATGTACGAGCATTGTTAAGGATATTGTTGTGTTAGCAGAGTGTAGAGCACAGAGAAAACGGTGCTGAGAGCAATGAAATAAGATGCAAACTGCAAACTGGTTTATCAAAAGTTTACTTTATAGCGAAAAAACAATCTCATAGTCTTTAAACAATCCAAGTCTTTGCCAGTTAAATCAGTCCACTGATACAAAAATCTTCTTACTATACAAACAGTAGTTGGTTAGAATAACAAGTTCACTCTGGTAACAAACCACGATGGTAGCAGATCCATCCACGATGATAGCACAATGGTAGCAACTCCACACACAATGGTAGCATATCATCAACTGACTACATTACACTTCCCTTCTTGAGTACATTTACAACTAGTGATTATCTAATTACAGCATGCAATTGATACAGCAGTAAAACTTAAAGTCATATAATACATATTTATGTTAAAGTCACAGAACACATATATTGCCTGGACAACCTGTTAGGCTCATACCATATCCTAACAAGCATGACAGGCTTTTGCAGCGTGGTGGGTGGTGCAAATTCGAATGGCCGGGTGACTTTCTGAACTCTGTGGATTGTGCCAATCTGGAAAAATGGGTTTATTTGGTAACCAAATTTGGAATGCTGCATGAAGACAACATTGTGAGCCTGCTTTCTTGCTTTGCATATGTCTAGGACACACCAGTCATTCAATTATTATCTCCTTCCTTCATCCGTTGGGGAATCTTTCTTTCCATTCCTCCTCCTTTCCTTGCTTTTTCCCCCCCTGAATATTTTTTTGTCATCTGTACAGGTAGCCCTCGATTGATGACTGTCACTGGGACTTGAAATTTATTTATTTATTAATCTAACTTCTATACCGCCCTTCTCCCGAAGGACTCAGAGCGGTGTACAGCCAATAATAAAAAACATTGATACAAAAGTTAAAACAATTTAAAAGTGATTCAATAGTACGGCCAAATAGTAAAAAAACCTCAAAGCTAAAAACCCATTAAAATTCTCATACCATCAGACCAGCTTGCTGAAATAATAAGGTCTTCAGGGCTCGGCGAAAGGCGCGAAGGTCAGGGATCCTACGTATATCCAGGGCAATTCATTCCAAAGGGCGGGGACCCCCACAGAGAAGGCTCTCCCCCTGGGGGTCGCCAGTCGACATAATTTGACCGCCTGCACCCTGAGGAGGCCCTCTCTGTGAGAGCGTACCGGCTGATGGGAGGCTATCGGTGGCAGCAGGCGGTCTTGTAAATAACCAGGTCCTGAGCCGTGGAGCGCCTTAAAGATGATCACCAACACCTTGAATCTCACCCGGAAGACCACCAGGAGTCAGTGCAGCTCGCGCAGGAGAGGTGCTACGTGGGTGCGACATGTCGCCCTCATAATCACCCGCGCGGCCGCATTCTGGACCAGTTGGAGCCTCCGAGTGTTCTTCAAGGGGAGCCCCATGTAGAGAGCATTACAGTAGTCCAGATGGGACTACTGTAAATCTGGTCATAAGTCATGATAGTCGTAAATTGAGGCGCACACAGGGGACTGGAAATAATTTCCTGGCCTTTTGCGGGGCAGTCTTAAGAGAACGCCATGGCCATTAAGCAAACACTGGTTGTTAAGCAAACACTGCAGTCATTAAGCAAACCCATTCATTTGAATGGGTGCTTTTTGCTGGGAAAAAAAATCACCCAAAAATGCCAGAAACCAGCAAAAAACATCATGAAACATAGTCAAGTGACTACAGGGGAGGCGTGGTGCAACCATTTATGACAGCCAAAGTGCTTTACAGGCTGCAAAGTATCCATTCCAATAGCTGTGATTGTTGGAATTCATTGTTGGAATGTATTTCTATGCAACAACTACAGTAGCATTCAGCCAACATTGGCAGTGTTTACAAGTTTGGATCTATGGTATATATTCTATGCCTGTGATGGCGAACCTATGGCACGCATTGCCCTAGCTCAGCTCCAGCAGGCATGCACACACCGGCCAGCTGATTTTTGGGCCTTCCGGTCCCACTGAAAGTCAGGAAACAAGGGTGAAAAATGGGCCTACCAGGCCCACAGTACCATTGTGTGCCAAAAGCAGGGGGAGCATGGGGGGATTGCACGTGCATGCGGTGGGGGTTGAGTGCATTGAAGTATGGGTGTGGGTTCACAACCCCCCCACGCGACCCCCGCTTTTGGCACATGACAGCAAAAAGGTTAGCCATCACGGCTCTATGCTCTTTTGTTCTAAGTAGAGTTTCCTGTTTCCTGTTCCAGTTAAATAGTTGAGCAGTAAAGTACATGGTGACTGTGCTCTTTGTTTGCTCTGGGATGCTATAGAATAGATAAACAGAAGTTCTAACAGGAATAACTTTGAACATATAATGACCGGTTGTTGAGAACTACCTGTAAATCTTGTCATTTTTCCAACCATACAAATATATATGTCTTCAAAACAGAATCAGAACAGAACAGAACAGAACAGAACAATAGAGTTGAAAGGACTTGGAAGTCTTCTAGTTCAACTCCATGCTCAAGCAGGAAACCCTATACCTGTGATGGTGAATCTATGGCACGGGTGCCACAGTTGGCACGTGGAGCCATATCAGTGGGCACACGAGCTCAGCTCCGGCATGCATGTGTGCGCCAGCCAGCTGATTTTTGGGCCTTCTGGGCCCACCAGAAGTCAGGAAACACACTGGTTCCAGCCTCTGGAGAGCCTCTGGGAGGTGGGGAAGGCCATTTTTGCCCTCCCCAGGCTCCTAGAAAGGCTCTGGAGCTTGGGGAGAGCAAAAAACAGGCCTACTGTGTCATCATGTGCCAAAAGCGGGGGGAGCACAGGAGCATGGGGGGGCAGGGTGCATAGAATTATGGATGTGGGCATGTGTGTGTGTGACTTCACCGTGCTCCCCCCACTTTTGGCACACGATGGCAAAAAGGTTAGCCATCACTGCCCTATACCATTCCAGACAAATGGCAGTCCAGTCTCTTCTTAAAAGCCTTCAGTGATGAAGCACCCACAACTTCTGAAGGCAACTTCTGTTCCATTGGTTAATTGTTCTCACTGTTAGGAAGTTTCTCCTTAAGTCCAGGTTGCTTCTCTCCTTGATTAGTTTCCATCCATTGTTTCTTGTCCTGCCTTCTGAAGCAGGGGAGATGATCCCGCTCAGTTTATAGACGATCTACATTTCAGTTGTATTTTTACAAGACACTTATCCTGGTTTATGCAGCAGTTCGCCCAACACACAGAACCATAAACTATAGAGCCAATTAGGTTCATACTTCACGCTAACGCACAACAATGATACCAACAGGATTAGCGCGCTGTTACAAATGCAACCGCTACATCTTTACAGTACTTGGTTCTTATGCATTATGTGAACGAAAGCGGAGATTTCTCTGCTGGGGTCAGGAGGATTTTACACAACATAATCATTTCATGAGCTTGCTAATTTCCACAATCGTGGGAGAAGATAAAGGTGAATAGATTGTGCTGCTAAACACCATAAATCAAGGACTTTCGCTTGGTATTAAAAAAAACTAATTGTAACGATCTCAGCTACCATGTAGAAATGGAGTGCACCCTAAATAGCAGTCTTCCAATATTTGAGGGGCTGCAATAGAGAGGAGGGGGTCAAGCTATTTTCCAAAGCACCTGAAGGCCAGACAAGGAATCATGGATGGAAACTGATCAAGGAGAGATTCAACCGGGAAATAAGGAGGAATTTTCTGACCATGAGAACAATCAACCCATGGAGCAGAAGTTGCCTTCGGAAGTTGTGGGAGCTTCATCACTGGAGGCTTTCAAGAAGAAATGGTGTAGGGTCTCCTGCTTGGGTGTGGGGTTGGACTAGATGACTTACAAGGTCCCTTACAACTCTGTTCATCTACTCTAATCATCTAAATAGCGAGGGGGTCTCGATTCATTCTCCTTTAGGCTCCAATAATTTGCATACTCTGCTAGTTTGCTAACTCTCCCTATCTTGTTCTCCTTCCTTTTCTTGTAAGAAAATCCACCCAAAAAAAGTTTGCAGCATTTCACCATACAAAGTTACATCATTGCAATTTTGGTGGCTTTGCCAGAAATTGGCATTCACTACCCATTTCCGGCAAAAAAGCATCCTAGAGCAGACCATGGGTTCGCTTAACGGTAGTGTTGTCTGGTTTAAGACCACCTCATTTGGTTCATGACCATGGCGTTTATTTCATGACAGCACAAAAATCATTGTTAAATTGGGCCCCCGTCATGGGGTGACCTGCTGTTGAAAGAAATGTCCATCTGGATTCAGTTCCAAGTAGGGAGAAAGACACTGGAAACATGGAAACTGCTTGGAAAGATGGTTTAATGGTGGACAGGACCACATGGTTTTATGTCCTGGGCAAAATGAGCACATGGGCGAGAGAGAGAGAGATTTTTACCCTCTCTTGGGCCCCGCCTTGGAGCTTCCTGTTCCTGTGTAAGGGTAGGTATCCTGATTGGTTGTCAGACTCCCATGGGGCCATGTAAGTTGTCTTGAGTCTGAGGCCTGGTTGAATCTTGCTGAGTGATGATGTAATGAATGGGCTTTGGGCAATTCCTATTATGGTTTAATGGCTTTGTCCTGGTTGGATCTTGAGTGAGGGCTAATCCTATCATGTCCTGAGGGCCATGTCTTTTGTGTTGTAGATAAGCTGGCCCAGCCTTTGTCTTGTAGATACGTTGGCACCAAAATATCTGCTGCGGGGGGAGGCCAAGGGAGCTGAGGCTCTGAGTTTATCTCTTTAGAAACATGTTTCTCCTTTAGGGAAAATATAATATTCTGCCTTTTTAATATTTCCTAGAATATTTCATTTTTCTAGGAGAGGGGTGGGTGCTAACTTCTTACACTGCTTAACGACAATCACGAAGATTCAATTACGGTCGTTCCATCGAGGGCCACCTCTGTAACCGGGTATCACATATTGTGTGAGTGCCACGAAGAGATCTCGATCTGTTGTGCCTTTAAGTGGGCTTATCAGAGAACCCAGGCTGGAGAGAACACCAATTGCTCTTCTGTAGCTGACCAGAAATGCAGGAAAGTCACAAGACACCCCTCCCCCATTCTCATCTTTATTCCCCTCCAAAATAAAGCGAGAACCTCCTGGGAGCCGAGCTGAACTCCTGGTGATTTCATGGACACATCTGTGCAATTTTTCCCGACAACAATGCAGAGGCGGTTTGCCATTGTCCTCTACTGGGACGGTGAGACTTCAATGTTCCTCCCAATTATTAGTTCCTCGTAATATTTTACTAACATTTTAGACAGTCGGAGTTTCTTTTTTTTTCCCCCTTATTTCCCAGCATTGTTGGCCTACAAAGTCTATGCTGGGACCGGACAGAAACCTCGCCAACTGTTCACGAATGATAACTTTTGCCAAGATAAATTGGTCCCCTGCCAGGGAGAAGAGCCTTTTGCGCTTCTGTCCAAGTCTAGCAAGCACTTTGTCTGCTTCAGATCTTCTGTCTAAAATCCCTTAATCCCAGCTCGGTGATTTATGTGGGGAGGGATCAAATCTCACGATGGCCTGAGAAACAGCAAGACGGAGGAGTCAGAATGATGTTCTCCAGATACGGGAGCATCTGTCTGGCTCTGCAGAGAGGTACCACCCAGGAGCAGGTAATGGGATTTGAGACAGTGTTTCTCCACTCTATCAACTTGAATACCTGTGGACTTCAGCTCCCAGAATTCCCCAGTCAGCATTTTATGCCTGGACTTCAAGTCCCAGAATTCCCCAGACAGCATTTTATGTCTGGACTTCAGCTCCTAGAATTCCCCAGACAGCATTTTATGCATGGACTTCAGCTCCCAGAATTCCCCAGACAGCATTTTATGTGTGGACTTCAACTCCCAGAATTCCCCAGAGAGCATTTTATGCCTGGACTTCAGCTCCCAGAATTCCCCAGACAGCATTTTATGTGTGGACTTCAACTCCCAGAATTCCCCAGAGAGCATTTTATGCGTGGACTTCAGCTCCCAGAATTCCCCAGACAGCATTTTATGCGTGGACTTCAGCTCCCAGAATTCCCCAGACAGCATTTTATGTGTGGACTTCAACTCCCAGAATTCCCCAGAGAGCATTTTATGCCTGGACTTCAGCTCCCAGAATTCCCCAGACAGCATTTTATGTGTGGACTTCAACTCCCAGAATTCCCCAGAGAGCATTTTATGCCTGGACTTCAGCTCCCAGAATTCCCCAGATAGCATTTTATGCATGGATTTCAGCTCCCAGAATTCCCCAGACAGCATTTTATGCGTGGACTTCAAACCTCAGCATTCTGGGACTTGAAGTCCACAGATCTTAAAATTGGTGGTGAGAAACACTGCTCTGAAGAGTAGCAAAGACGCCATGCTGGGCCAGGAGAAAGATTAAGAAAACCGATTGACCTCTTCTTTGTGACAGCCCCTGATAGTAGATATTGGAAGACTGCTATCATGTCACCCTTAGTCCTTCTTTTCACTAAACTAGACATACCCAGTTCCTGCAACCGTTCTTCATATGTTTTAGCCTCCAGTCCCCCAATCATCTTTGTTGCTCTTCTCTGCACTCTTTCCAGAGTCTCCACATTCTGTATCGTATAGTTGCTTTTTCAAGAGGCAACTGAACTTTCTGGTTTTTCTTTGAAGACGTTTCGCTTCTCATCCAAGAAGCTTCTTCAGCTCTGGCTGGATGGTGGGAAACGGAAGGATTTGCAAGGAGTATAAATCCTTCCATTCCAGTTGCCTCTTGAAAAAGCACCTTTGGGACAACCATGACCTGGATGACTGAGAATCTCCATAGACATTCAACATTTTGTGGTAACCCCATCCAAAAAAATAAAAATAAAAAATGAGTCCAATCACTTGTGTGAGTGAGAATTATGATTTATTTTCGTTCGGGGATAGGATGGGATATAAATCTAAGTATTGTTCCTATTGCTATTTCTTCTATGACCCATTTGTTTGCTTTCTTGGCTCACCTTTCAATTAACGTTTAATAGAAACTTTGACTTTCTGAGAAAACACATGAATGGCTTTGATACAGGTTCTGCAACCCATACACAACCCCCCCAAAAAACAACAATTGCTGGAGGGAACAAAAAACACTCTTGGCAAAACCTTATTGGATAATTTTATTTATTTTATATTTTATTATTGGGAGAGGGCTGAAGGCTAAAACATATAAAGAATGGTTGCAGGAATTGGGTATGTCTAGTTTAATGAGAAGAAATACGAGGGGTGACATGATAGCATATCTAAGAGGCTGTCCTAGACATGCGGGCGTCTACTTATTCTCCAAAGCATCAGAAGGCAAGACAAGAAGCAGTGGATGGAAACTAATCTAGGAAAGAACAAACCTACAACTTAGGAGAAATTTCCTGGCAGTGAAAACAATTAAACAGTCGAAAAACCTTCGCTCCAGAAGTTGTGGGTACTCCAACACTGGAGGTTTTTAAGAAGAGACTGGACAGCCATTTGTCTAAAATGGCAAAGGCCCGGGATGGGGAACCTATAGCCATATCAGGTGGCACTCAAGCTCAGCTGATTTTCGGGCCTTCTGGGCCTAGCAGAAGTAGGGAAACAGGCTGTTTCCTGCCTCCGGAGGATCTCACGGGATAGTGGGGAAGGCCCATTTTTCTCTTACACCTGGCTCCAGAGCCTTTCTAGGAGTCTGGGGAGGGCAAAAACGGCCCTCCCTACCCCTCCAGAGGCCCTCCATGGCTCATTTGACAACTTCCGGTTGGACCGGAAGGTTCATTTTTTGCTGTCCCCAGCCTGCAGAGCCTTTCTAGGAGTCTGGGGAGGGCAAAAACGGCCCTCCCTACCCCTCCAGAGGTCCTCCACGGCTCATTTGACAACTTCCGGTTGGACCGGAAGGTTCATTTTTTGCTGTCCCCAGCCTGCAGAGCCTTTCTAGGAGTCTGGGGAGGGCAAAAACGGCCTTTCCCACCACCCTGGTCCCACCGGAAGTTGGCAAATGGACCGTTTTCAGCCTCCAGAGGACCTCCAGGAGGGTGGGGAAGGCTGTTTTTGCCCTCCCCAGACTCCTAGAAAGGCTCTGGAGCCCCCCCCCCCCGGCACGCGATTGCAAAAAGGTTAGCCATCACTGGTATAGGGTCTCCTGCTTGAAGAGTTGGACTAGAAGACCTCCCTCCAATTTCTATTATTCTGTATTCTACTCACGGCTATGTGAGCAGCCCATTTCTACCCGCATTCACAAGTGACCAACCGGGTTTTTGAATCTGAGCCGTTTTGGCTGAAGGCATCTAAAGCTGATGCAGAAATATTTCTCTCGTGGCGTCCTCCTTTGGCAGAGTCAGGTTCACCCAAGGATTCTGCTCGGGAGCCAATCAATTCTTAATTAACAGGGCTCCTCATCAGTGCCTTCACTAATTGCTACTCAGCATAATTGATTGTTAAATTGTCACTGACTGTGCTCGGAGGGCTAACCTAGCAGGAGGTGCTAGCTGGGGTCTGTGTTTATTGTGCAGAACTGTGACTGTGCCAGCTGGGGATCCGACATGGGGATATCTGGTACTGACACTTCAAAGAAATTCATCATGCTCCTGGTCCAAAAAAAAAGAGGGGGGGGCATTCCAGAAAAATCAGTGAAGAAGCAGAAAGGCAGCTGATGTCTCTGGAGCAGTTATCTGAAGGTCTCCAAATTATTCTCCGCTTGCGACCCAGGATCTATTGGAGTTGTCAAAAGCTAAATGAACAATATCAAATTAGAATAATATTAAACAGAAAGAAGAACAACGCAACTCGGCTTTTTTTTCCCTTTTTTTTCCCCTGCGCCATCAAGTTTCGGAAGGCTTTTCTCGTGCATTGCGAGAACTCTTCAAAATTCCCAGGTTAAGACAATACAATTACGGTGTTTCGTGTAGCGGGCAATAAATGAATCATGTAATGGCTAATGGGCTGACAACATGCTAAGATTATGGCCGGGCAGCACAATGCATGCGCTGCTGCTTTCACTTAAACTGGCGCGCTTTGTGAAATCAGAGCATTAGTTTACAGGGGAAGGGATAATCAAACCGCTTTTAGGATTCCTTACTATAACAAACTTGGAGGGTTATATAACACTATTCAAGAAAAGTTGAAGCAGCTGTTTTAAACCGGCAGAAAATTCTCCTGGCATCGTATTCGCTTCCTGGTTGCCAATCGGTATCCTGCCACAGGCACGAAACTGGCAAATGGGCTTTCTTTCTGGATAACATACAGCACTAGAAATCTCTTAATTTGATTTTTGTCCACTGCCAACAAATGTCACTAGCCGGAAAGAAAGCATCCATTCCAGGCAGTCCTTGACTTATGACTACAATTGGGACCAGATCCGGCCTGTGGTGTGCTTAGATCTGACCCGATGGACCGCTCTGGAAACAGCGAAGGACCGATTCACGGTGCCTCTGCCAGCGAAAACAGGCTCCAGAGCTCCATTCTCAGCTATGACAGCCCGTTTTTGACGGCAGAGCGCTCGGGCTGCCACAGGCACTCCCCGACACAAGTGACGTCGAGCTGGCAACGCCACCCCCCAAGCCACGCCACCCTCACACCCCCTTGCGGTCAAACACCACCCTGATGCGTCCCTCAGGGAAATCGAGTTTGACACCCCTGTTTTAGAGCATGAGGTGGGTGGCTGCCAACTTGATTTTTATTTTTATTTTTTGACATCCCACAGCCCAAAGAGACCCCTGAGTCTTTCTGAATCTGGAAAGACTTCAACATTGGGCCCTATCCACCGTTTGGTGGTGAAATAAATACGGTCCGGCACTTAGGCAGGAAAAGCCAAATGCATCATGTATAGAAAAGGTGGTATCTGACTCAATAGTAGTAGCTGTGAGAGAGATCTGAGTATCCTAATGTAAAGGTAAATGTTCTCCTCACACGTAAGTACTAGTCATTCCTGACTCTAGGGGGCGGTGCTCATCTCCATTTCAAAGCCGAAGAACCAGTGCTGTCCGAAGACGTCTCCGTGGTTATGTGGCCGGCATGACTCAACGCCAAAGGCACACGGAACGCTGTTACCTTCCCACCAAAGGTGGTCCCTATTTTTCTACTTGCATTTTTTTAATATGCTTTCGAACTGCTATGTTGGCAGAAGGTGGGACAATTAATGGGAGCTCACCCTGTTACGCAGCACTAGGGATTCAAACCGCTGAACTGCCGACCTTTCAATCGACAAGCTCAGCATCTTAGCCACTGAGCCACCACGTCCTTGTACTAATCCTAATTGTACCACCATTTAAATATGAGCCAACAGTGTGCAGCAGCTGCCAAAAAGGCCAGTGCAATCCTAGGCTGCATCCACAGAGAGAGAGAGAGAGAGAGAGAGAGCGTCAAGACAACAAGAAGTGATAGTATCGCTTTACACCATACTAGGGAAAGCACACTTGGGATATACTGCGTCCATTTCTGGTCAGCACAAGACAAAAAAAAGATGTTGAGACCTCAGAAAGTGTGCAGAGAAGAGCAACAAAAATGATAAAGGTTCTGGTGTCTAAATCGTATGATGAACAGTTGAAGGACCTAGGGTACGTATGCTAACAAAGAGAAGGACTAGCAGTGATATGATAGCAATAGCACTTAGACTTATATACCGCTTTACAGTGCTTTACAGCCCTCTCTAAGCAGTTTAGGGAGTCAGCCTATTGGCCCCCGACAATTAGGCTCCTCATTTTACCCACCTCGGAAGGATGGAAGGCTGAGTCAACCTTGAGCCTGGTGAGATTTGAAGTGCCAAATTGCAGGCAGCCGGCAGGTAGCCTGCAGTACCGCACTCTAACCACTGCGCCACCGTGGCTCATAATAATTGTCTTCCAGTACTTGAGGGGCTGTCACAAAGAAGAAGGGGTTAACTTATTCTCCAAAGCACCAGAGGGCAGGAGAAGAAGTAATGGGTGGAAGCTTGTCAAGGAGAGATCCAACCTAGAATTAAAGAGATTTTTTTTTTTCTGACAGTGAGAACAATTCATCGGTGGGATAGCTTGCCTCCTGGGGTTGTAGATGCTCCATCACTGGAGGTTTTGAAAAATAGACTGGACAACCATTCGACCAGGAGAGTTTAAGGCTCCTGCCATGAGCAAAGGGCTGGATTGGAGACCTCCAGCCTCCTTCCAGCCCTATGATTCAGTGATTCTTTTAACGTTTGCACCAGTTTTGTCTCTCCGCTGCAAGGAAGGAACAGAAAGTATGTCTCTGAACCTGCTTACGGGCTTCAGTATGAGAGTGGCTGTGTGGGGAAAAAGACACAACATTTTTATGTGCATACAGGGACAAATAAATTTTGTAAATGGGTTGCCTTATTAATTACAAGTAATTAATTTTATAGCTATAAATCAGAGTTTCTAGCTTTAGAATTATCGTTATCAAGATCAGGGACTGACTTTCTCAACTAACAAATGGCATTAAAAAAAATGTTCCAACTAACCAATTGTAATTTTTCAGGTGAGCTTCTGCTCTTTAATAAAAATTGCTCAGTCAGAAAAAATTCTCAATATCTGCCACCGTGGACCAGGGATGTCAAACTCGATTTCATTGAGGGCCACATCAGGGTGGTGTTTGACATCGGGTGAGCCGGGAGGGCATGGCGCGGGTGGGCGTGGCCAGAATGGGCAAGGCCAGCTCAACATCAGTCATGTCTGGGGGGCCCTGTGGTGGCCCGGGTGGGGCTGGGGGAGATCCCTCTGCAGCCCTCTGCCAGGGAAAATGGAGCTTTGTTTTCGCTGGCAGATGGCTGCAGGAGGCCATCACAGCTGAAAACGGAGCCATGGGCCGCTTTCCAAGGCGGTCCTACGGGCCACGTCTAAGCACCCCACACACTATTTCCAAGGCAGTTCTACGGGCCACGTCTAAGGACCCCACAGGCCAGATCCGGCCTGCAGCCCTTGAGTTTGACAACCCTACCATAGACTAACCTATTGTAGATCCCCTCTCACTATCCTGTAGTTATGGATTCAACTGATATAGACTTTCTTTCATCCTGTCCCTACCAGTTTTGGAACAGATGGCATCCAGTAGGTCCATGATGGCGAACCTATGGCAAGCGTGCGGGAACTGGCATGCAGAGCCATCTCTCTGGGCACGCGAGCCATTACCTGTTGCTCTTTGGGTTCTGGCATGCCGGCCAGCTGATTTTCACATGTGGGAGCACAGGAAACTGGAACACGCACATGCCTGCTGTGCATGTGCGTGTTGGAAGGTGATCTTCCAGTTTCTGGCCCGTGCATGCTGAAGACCAGGTGGCCAGTGCGCATTCCTCGCAGACAGTTGGTCATTTGTATCTTTCTAGAGAGTCGTTAAGGCCGCATGGAGGTTTGTCTGTGTCCTCAGAGTCACCTGAGTGGTGCTCCTGGTTCCTGTAGTCTGCAATTTTTCTTCTGGAAATCCATTCCTATTCCCACACCATTCAAAGGGTGTTCATCCCAAATGGTATAGCTCAGGGGTCAGCAACCTTAAACATTCAAAGAGCCACAAAAGCCCTAACCGGAAGCCCCCTGTTCAATTCTGAAGTTAACTAGAAGTCCAGTCCTCCCTACCATAGAGTCTCCTCCTAGCACGGCATTCTTTTTCCTCTACCTATCCTAACTGAAAGCCCTATCAATTGTGGAGCTGACTGGCCACAGGGAATCCCATCGGAGAGAGCCACATGTGGCTCCAGAGCCGCAGGTTGCTGACCCCTGGTTTAGCTAAAAATCTTTAGAGATTCTCAGTCATCCAGGTCATTGTTGTTCCCAAAGGTACATTTGCAAAAGCTCAGGACTGGCTCCTCTCCTTTCCAAAGCAAAAGGCACCATCTCGTCTAGGGGCGAGCAAAAGCTCCTCAGTCCTCATGGCTCCCCCCCTCCACGCCCCCCTCCCACTGGCACCGTAAAATGAAGGCATTAGGAAGCGGTGGCAGCCCCAGTCTGGAGAAGCCAAACTAATTGAGCCGTTTTGTTTCAGAGCGTTTGAAAAGAGCAAAAATGAATTGGGTTTGAGAGGCGTGCAAAAATGGGAAAGCGGGAGGGAGTGAGGGAGGGAGGGAGGGGGAGGCAAGGTATGGGGAGGGGGGGAGGGAAGAATGAAGGAAGCCAGCCAAATACAGAAGTCAGGATCCGTGTTGGCTAAGCTGCCCATGATGTGTGAGAGCCAGGCGTCACCAAATGCAGAATATGACACGGACTTGCCGAGTTTCCGAGTGGGCCTGCATTGGAGAGATTTGCACAAAAAGTGAACCATAAAGGAACCAAAATGGTAGAATTTATACAACAAGATCCATCATCCATCACAAGATCTTCACTTGATACACCCACACCTGAAGTCCTTATAAACAGAAGAAAACCGACACCGACATCCCCCAAACTCTGCTGAAGATGTTATCTAAGCAGGTAATGAAACATTTGGAAACCAATCCACAAGCTTGGAGAACAAAACTTCACCCTCATTGACCAAAAAGTTGACAACTCACTAAGCGGAGGTTTCTCCTCTTTATTTCTGCTTCCCCAAAGCAGGGGTGAAATGCTCCCGGTTTGGACCGGATCACCTGATCCGGTAGCGATGGCGGCGGGTGGTTTGGAGAACCGGTAGCAAAAATCCCTGCGCCCCCCCACCCCCACCCCCATCATGCCCAGCTGAGCCGCAGGATCATCAGAGGCTTTTTTTTTTACTTTTAAAAGCATTTTTTCTACAACTTCTTCTGCCGAAAAAATGCTTTTAAAAGTTAAAAAAAAAGCCTCTGATGATCACGCGGCTCAGCTGGGATCCTCAGAGGCTTTTCATAGCATTTTTTTTCTACAACCTCTTCCGGGGAAGAGGTGGTTAAAAAAATGCTTTGAAAAGTCTCTGACGATCCCAGCTGTGTTCCTGATTGGCAGAGGCTTTTCAAAGCATTTGTTTGCATTTGCAAAATTCAAAAAATGCTTTGAAAAGTTAAAATTAAAAAAAAAAGTTGGCCACACCCACCCAGTCACATTAACCTCTCCCTACCAAGCCACGCCCACAGAACCGGTAGTAACAAATTTTACATTTCACCCCTGTCCTCAACCTATGACCACAATTGAGCCCCAAATCTCTGTTGTTCAGCGAAACATTTGTTTAAGTGAGTTTTGCCCCATTTTACAACCTTTCTTCCCACAGTTGTTAAGCGAATCACTGCAGTGGATAAAGTAGTTGTTAAGTGAATCTGGCTTCCCCATTGACTTTGCTTGCCAGAATGTTGCAAAAGGGGATCATGTGATCTTGGGACACAACAACAGTCATAAGTACATGCCAGTTGTCAAGCATTTGAATTGTGTTCACATGGGGATGCTGCAAAGGTCGTAAGTGTGAAAAACGGTCATAAGTTTTTCGTTGGTGTTGTAACTTTGAACAGTCACTAAACGAACTGTTGTAAGTCGAGGACTATCTGCATCCAGAAGAAAAGGAACCTAAAAAGCAAGATTCAAACTCACACATCAGAGACCTCCAAGGTCAGACAAGAGATAGAAAAACAGGCCTTCTAATCACTCCAATCATAGCCATCCGATTCAAGACACAATTATCTCTCTTGTTTCATCAATTGTAGTGGCTATTCAGCGATATGTATATGTATGTATATGATTAACTTTTAATCATGTATTTAATACAGTCCCCTTTCAGACCGACTAATGCACTAACAATGATTTGCTGTGTCCGAAGTCCAGAATTTGGGGTCCGGCTAGCGAGTAAAATTAACACAAAATCAATACAAAATTAGGTCTGTTTCTTTTCAATATGCTTTGGCTCAGTGGTGGGTTGCTCCCGTTTCGGTCCGGTTCTTGCAAACCGGTAGTAATGGGGGTGAGAGGCTCCGCCCACCCGCCCTGGTGTCATCACTGACGATCTGCGCATCCGCAGAAGCGCACGCAAGTGAAACAAGCGCGTGCACGCTCCCATTGCAAACCAGTAGTAAAGGTAAGTGGAACCCACCCCTGCTTTGACTGCATTATTCTCTTTGCTAAGAGGAGGTGCAGTGGTGCAGTGGTTAGAGTGCAGTACTGCAGGCTACTTCTGCTGACTGCCGGCTGCCAGCAGTTTGACAGATCGATTCTCAGCAGCTCAAGGTTGACTCAGCCTTCCATCCTTCCAAAGTCGGTAAAATGAGGATAACCCAAATTGTTGGGGGCAATAGGCTGGCTCTGTAAACCGCTTAGAGAGGGCTGTAAAGCACTGTGAAGCGGTATATATGTAAGTGCTAAGTGCTAAATCTGTTGTGGCCATACGGGGTCTGTGCAGCTAGTAGCTGATTCGGACAGCAAGGAGGCTGGTGTGATGCTGCGCCAGCAGCCTGTGCAGCTGGTACTCGAGTCGGACAGTGAGGAGGCTGGAGAAGATGTGGTGCCAGAGGCGGGGATTCAGCCAGGGCCTTCAGAACCTCCAGAAGCTCCCTTAAGTGAAGAGGACAAAGAGAGGAACCGTTTCTTGATGCACGGACGTGCAGAGCTGCCAAAAGGCAGGAGTGGCTCCTCAGGAGGAGGTCTCCTCGAGAGTAAGGGGCTAATTGGCCACTCCCTTAGCCTATTTAAGGAGGAATGCCAACTGAAGCAATTTGCAGGGAACAACTTCGTTCACATACCTTCGTGTCTTGTCTTGCTTATCTTATCAGCTTCCTGCAAATTGCTTCTGGGTATTCTGCCAACTATAGTAAGCTTTCAGTTATTATTCTTTGAATTCTTGGTGGCTGTTAATGCAGTTAATTAACAGCCGTTGTTGTAAAAGACTGGTTTATTTAGTAAACTAAGGTTTGAACGGACTTTGTGTGTGCTGCGTTCTCTGGGGTCCGTAGCTGGGGCAGAACAAAACCTGGTGATTGTATTACACCATTTTCTAGATTTGTGCAAGGGCCACTGAACCGTAAACTAACTCAATGGCAGGCTTCACACATACCGCCCTAAGCCAAGTGACAAACCAACATAACCAAGTTTAGCATTTCTTTCAAATTCAGCCATTGTTTTTCTCCTTTTCTAATCAAGGAGAGAAGCAACTTAGAACTAAGGAGAAATTTCCTGACAGTTAGAACAATTATTAAGTGGAACAACTTGCCTGCAGAAATTGTGAATGCTCCAACAGTGGAAATTTTTAAGAAGAGATTGGATAACCATTTGTCTGAAGTGGTGTAGGGTTTCCTGCCTGGGCAGGGGGATCTCCAAGGTCCCCTCCAACTATTCTGTTCTGTTCTGTTCTGTTCTGTTCTGTTCTGTTCTGTTCTATCCAGCGTATGTTGGAAATTTGATCTCTAGTTCCACTTAACAACTGTGGCAAGAATGGCCTTAACACAGGGCAGTTAACGACTGCTTTGCTTAGGAATAAAAAATTTGGGCTAAGTTGTGGTCGTAAGTTAGAGGCTATCTATATGTCCAAAGAGAGAATGATGGATTAGAAAATAAAGCCAGCCAAATGACAAAGATGGAACAGCAATGAGAGCGTGCAATAGAAAACCACTTTGTCTCTGCTACAAATTCCTAGGTCTTTCATAGTTACAAGATGTATACTTCATGTTTACAGTACAAACATGCCAGGAATTGCACTGAGCCTTTTGCAACTGTGTTTTGGGAAATGGTTTGCCACTGCAGTGCCTCACAAGACCCTGAGTTTAAATCCTTCTAACTCTCGGCTGTCTTTTCAAGATCTGTAGGTACAGATCTTACAATATCTTCCCCTCCTGGTGACGGTTGTGGTCTGCCAGCAGCCTGTGGAGCTGGCAGCGGAGTCGGACAGTGAGGAGACTGGGGAGGATCATGGGCCAGTCCTGGAGTCAGAGGAAGGCCCGGATGAGGGCTCTGTGTTGGAGGCAGAGATGTGGCCAGGGCCATCTGGGAGTGATGCGCGGACACCGGAGACTCCAGAGTCAGATAGCAGAGAGGCAGAGGAACAGGAGGAGCCTGTTCCCAGTGCACGCATGAGCAGAGCTGCCAAAAGGCAAGAGCAACTAAAGCAGAAAGGATGACTCGGGAGTAAGGCCAGGAGATGATTGGCCCCTCCCATAAGGCTTAAAAGAGCAGGAAAGGCTCTTGGGGCTCTTTGTAGGAAAGCAACGTTGCTAAATCTGTTTTCCAGTCGGCATCTCTTGTTTCTGAACTTTGTGGGGCTTTGCCAAGAAAGGCCTTTGGCAGGGTGCCAAAGAAGGTAAAGGTTTGTGATAAACCCGAAGGACTTTTTCTGAAGAACTTGTTGCGGAATTAATTTGGACTAAGCTGGGAATGAAGTAATTCTCGGCTGTTATAATAAAATAGGTTTGTTTGGGACTAATTGTGTCCTGTAATGACTAAGTGAGCCTACGTCACAACAGTGGCTTCTTCGGCAAGGCCACACATTTGTCTCTTCTGCTGTTGCTGAATTCCTCGGATTCAGCCTTGAACCCAGGTCAGACGCTCCATCCCAGTGGTCCATGTTCATCCTGCCAGATTTTATTTTAAGAATATCTATCTCCATTCCCTTCAGATTTGGTTTTTTAAATACCCAAAACGCGAGGGATAAAGCCTTACTGGTGTAGCATAACTAAATAATGCACATGGTCTTAAATGCTTGTTTGGATTTTGCGCATAGGTTTTGGAAACAAATAACGTCACCTGTGGCTTTTTTGGCTTGGGGAAAATTTGTGCTTAGGATGAGCTGGGAGAAAGAAAATTTTATCTGTCTGTCTGTCTATCTATCTATCTATCTATCTAACTATCTATCTATCTATCTATCTATCTATCTATCTATTTATATTTTTATACCGCCCTTCTCCCAGAGGACTCAGGGCGGTGCACAGCCAACAATAAAACACACCTATACACAAAATTTAAAAACAATTTAAAAACATATTAAATAATTTGGCCCCAATATCATTAAAAATAAACAACCTTTAAAATTCATGTTTAGGCCAGCCCAGCTTCTTGAAACAGTAATGTCTTGAGGGCACGGCGAAAGGTGCGTAGGTCAGGGATCATCCCTATCTCCGGGGGCAATTTGTTCCATAGGGCAGGAGCCCCCACAGAGAAGGCTCTCCCCCTGGGGCTCGCCAGTCGACATAATTTGACCAATGGCACCCTGAGGAGACCCTCTCTGTGGAAGCATATTGGCTGGTGGGAGGCTATCGGTAGCAGAAGGCGATCTCGTAAGTACCCAGGCCCTAAGCCATAGAGCGCTTTAAAGGTGGTAACCAACACCTTGAATCATACCCGGAAGACCACCGGGAGCCAGTGCAGCTCACGCAGGAGAAGTGTTTCATGGGTGCACCATGTCGCTCCCATAATCACTCGCACGGCAGCAGTCTGGACCAGTTGGAGCCTCCGAGTGCTCTTCAGGGGGAGCCCCATGTAGAGAGCATTACAGTAGTCCAGACGAGAAGTGCCGAGGGCATGAGTGACCGTGCGCAAGGAGTCCCGGTCCAGAAAGGGGCGCAACTGGTGAATCAGGTGACCCTGATAAAAAGCCCCCCTGGCCATAGCTGTCACATGATCTTCTAGAGACAGCCGTGTATCCAGGAGGACCCCCAAGTTACAAGCCCTTAATTTTCCCTTTGGTTGTTCCTCTTATTCTTAATCAGAGTAATAAGGCAAAGAATACAGGCAATCCTCAATTTACGGCCATAATTCGGAGCAAAATTTCTATTTGTAAGCAAGTTTGGTTGCTAAGTGAGTTATTCCTGATTTTATAATGTTTTGACATAGTTGTTAAGTGACTCCCTGAATCGAGTGGTTGTTAAGCGAATTTGTGTTCCCCTATTGACTTTGCTTGTAAGAAGACCATGCAAAGGTCACAATCGGTCACCCAAATTTGGATCACATGACCATGAGGATGCTGCAACAGTCATAAGTGCAAGTCATCCAGGTAAGTCAACTTTTTCAGTCTCATTGTAAGCTTGGTCGCTAAACGAATGGTTGTAAGTTGAGGACTAGCTCTAGCCTTCTATCTATTGGATGCAAACCCTATTTGTTTAGCTGATCTGATGTGAATGTCTGGGACACACTAATTAAGCAATGCCCACAGTCCTAGGCTGCATTAATCGAGAGATGGAATCAAGATCACGTGAAGGAGCCTTGGTGGAGCAGCGGACTAAAGCGCTGTTAAATAGCACTTAGTTGCCAGCTGCCTGCAATTACTGCAAGTTCGAATCTCACCAGGCTCAAGGTTGACTCAGCCTTCCATCCTTTCGAGGTAGGTAAAATGAGGACCCGGATTGTGGGGGCAATAAGATGACTTTGTATAAAAAAGAACATCGCTTAGGAGGGTCCGAAAGCCCTATTAAGCAGGTATATACAAAAGTATGAAGGCTATTGCTTAACACATTGTAATCTGCCCTGAGTCTCCAGAGAAGGGCGGCATATAAATCGAACCAATAAATAAATAAATAAATAAGTGGCTTTTTTTTTATAGACAAGTTTTATTGATTTTTTTTCTTTTCATCATACATATTTTATGAACAGAGTGCTGACCAGGTCACATCTTATATAATCAAAATCATCATTATAATATATCTTAATCTTCCCATTTTTTTCCAATATTTATCTCTTTTATACATCCTTCATTACAAATTTATAATTTTTCTCCTTCTCTTATGTCGACTTCTCCCATATTCTTTTCTTTCCATCATTTTTTATCCTTTTCAATTCTATTTTTCAATAACACCGCTTTACGCCTTATGCTTCTTCTCTATTACAATCACTCCGATTGTTTACTTTCTTCCTTCATCACGCGATCACAAGATCACGTGAAGCGTTAATACCACTTTATAAGGCCTTGGTAAGGCCACACTTGGAATACTGCATCCAGTTTTGGTCACCACAATGTAAAAAAGATGTGGAGACTCTAGAGAGAGTGCAGAGAAGAGCAACCCAGAGGATTAGGGGACTGGAGGCTAAAACATATGAAGAACAATTGCAGGAACTGAGTATGTCTAGTTTAATGAAAAAAAGGACTAGGGGAGACATGATAGCAGTCTTCCAATATCTCAGGGGCTGCCACAAAGAAGAGGGAGTCAAGCTATTCTCCAAAGCACCTGAGGGTAGAACAAGAAGCAATGGGTGGAAACTAATCAAGGAGAGAAGCAATTTAGAACTAAGGAGAAATTTCCTGACAGTGAGAACAATTTATCAGTGGAACAGCTTGCCTCCAGAAGTTGTGAATGCTCCAAAACTGGAAATTTTTCAGAAGATGTTGGCTAACCATTTGTCTGAAGTGGTGTAGGGTTTCCTGCCTGGGCAGGAGGTTGGACTAGAAGACCTCCAAGGTCCCTTCCAACTCTTCTATTCTATTCTATTCTATTCTATTCTATTCTATTCTATTCTATTCTATTCTATTCTATTCTATTCTATTCTATTCTATTCTATTCCTCGCCCTGGTTAAGTTTGCTCTGTCAAACTTAGGAAGCTGAATGAGGAGATTAATATAAAGTACGCTGGTAAAACTGGCTTGTGATATTGACTAAAAAGAAAGAAAGAATATAATATACAAAATCAACGGTCACCAGCACAACCGATTCCACATGGGACAAAGATCACGTCAATTAGTTTTTAAAAGTTTTTTTAAAAGTTTTTAAAAAGAGATTGGACAACCCACTGTCTGAAATGGTTTAGGGTAGTGTTTCTCAACCTTGGAAGCTTGAAGATGGGTGGACTTCGGGTTTCTGGGAGTTGAAGTCCACCCATCTTCAAGCTTCCAAGGTTGAGAAACACTGGTTTAGGGGCTCCTGCTTAAGCAGCGAGTTGGATTAGAAGACTCCAACTCTCTTATTCTGTGTGGTGAGCCATATTGGCTGGTATTTTCAAGTGAAAAGTCAAATCAAATTATGGCTTAATATAATGGCTCAATTCACACATTTCACGACAACAGCTGGATTCCCACCACACACATCTTACAGGCTCATTTTAGCCCAGTCAAGCTCGCTTGGGGGAAACCCCTTCTTGTTTAAATTCAGAAAAAGGATTGATTTAGAAACCCGGTTAAATATGATGTGCGAATGAGTTGAATTGGTCAGGAAAAGCGCACCTCACTGGAGACTTTCCAAGCTGCGAGGAAGGATCCCTTTGAAATACAGGCCCTGTGAGAAAGTATCTGCTTTTCTTCCCTTTCACACTGTCAAAACTGACTAAGCCAATGGAAATACATTAGTGTTTCTCTCTTCAACACCTTATTTCCAGCATAATAACGTTCACTAAATATTCACCAAGCTTCGCAATGGAGCCATGTGGTCAGGCACTCCATCCCAAGCTTGTAAGCACCTGATTAAAATCTTATTGAGCCACAAGAGCACTCTGTTAGCCTCTGCAGGCCATTATCTCATGACCCCCGCAATCCACTGACCCCCACAGGAAGGGAGGGAGGCAAAACCTGCTCAGCGTTCAACCCCGTGTAATATCCGTAAATATTTATTGGAGCAAGCCATCAAAGGCGGGGAGCTTTTAACTGTTAAGTGGTGCCATGAATCTGCTCAAGATTTCATTCAAGGTTTTATGGGGGGTTGAAATCGGTGTAGCGTGGAGGTGGCTGTAGGCGGGGGGGGGGGGGGCGATGGGAGAGACCCTGATTCTGAGATTCATTTGGGCATCCACCTTTTGAAATTCTCAGTCGTCCTAGGGAGATGGAGTCCCACCATAGAACATAGAATAACAGAGATGAAAGGACTTTTCAACCCTCCTGCTCAAACAGTCCCTATACCCGTGATGTTGAACCTATGGTACGCACGCCAGAGGTGGCACCCAAAGCCCTCTCTGTGGGCAGGGGCGCTGTCGCCAGCTGCTCTTCCAGGTTCTGTCGTGTGCATGCACACTGGACAGCTGCTCTCCTCCAGGTTCCGGCGCTGCGGCTCACGCACATGCGCACACTCCAGTTTTGGCACTCGGTGCCAAAAAGGTTAATCATCACTGCCCTATACCATTCTGGACCAATGGCTCTTCTTGAAAACCTCCAGTGATGGACCACCCACAACTTCCAGAGGCAAGATGTTCTACTGATTAATTGTTAGCACAGTCAGGAAATGTCTCCTTAGTTCTAGGTTGCTTCTTTCCTTGACAAGTTTCCATCTGTTACTTCTTGTCCTGCCCTCAGGTGGTTTGGAGAATAGCTTGACTCCCTCTTCTCTGTGGCAGCTGCTAAAGTACTGGAAGACTGCTATCCTATCATCCCTAGTCCGTCTCTTCATTAGACTAGGCATATCCAGTTCTGCCACTGTCCTTCGTACAATTTAGCCTCCAGATCCCTTCTCATCTTTGTTGCTCTTCTCTGTCCTCTTTCCAGGGTCTCAACATCTTTTTTGTGTTGTGGTGACCAGCACTGGACACAACATTCCAAGTGTGGTCTCACCTGTGCAGGATGAAAGGGTACTATCACTTTCCATCATCTTGAAACTATCCCTTGGTTGTCCCGAAGGTGCTTTTTTCAAGAAGCAACTGGACTTTCTGGGTTTTCTTTGAAGGCCTTTTGCTTCTCATCCAAGGGGCTTCTTCAGATCTGAGAAGCGAAAGGCCTTCAAAGAAAGTCCAGCTGCTCCGTGAAAAAAGCCCCATTGGGACAACCATGAACTGAATGACTGAGAATCTCCATAGATATCCCTTGGTTGACGCAATCTAGGACCACATTTTGGGGCAGCTCCAGCACATTGCTGGCTCACGCTTCTGGTCTATTAGGACATCTAAATCCAGCGGTGGGCTGCGAGGGGTTCGCAGGGGTTCGAGAGAACCTCTAGCTACGATTCTGTGCAGTTCGGAGAACCCACAAATCCCACTCTTGGCTGGCCCCGCCCACCCCTCTCAGGAGTCCCCACGCAACTCATTTTGGATGCAGGTAAGTATAGGGCGTGCGTGGAGGCTTCAGGAGGGCGAGAAACAGGCCTGCCGGAGCCAGAAATGGGCCCGTTTCTGGCCTCCAGAGGGCCTCCGGTGCCTGGGGAGGGTAAAAACCCCCCCATAGTACAGGAGGCCAATTAGGCCACGCCCACCCAGCAACCAGGCAGAGAACCCCTTGCTAACATTTTTGAAGCCCGCCTGTGCCGACTATTGAGCCAGGTAACGCCTATTCTGTACCTGTGCGCTTGGTTTTTCTTACCTAAGAGTAGAACCTCACTTTTCTCACCACTGAATCGCAATGTTTCGTCTCTGCTTTTCCACCCTGAGACCAGGGATGAAATTCTCCCAGTTTGGACCAGATCGCCCAATCCGGTAGCGATAGTGGCGGGTGGTTCGGAGAACCGGTAGCAAAAATCCCTGCGCAAGCCCCCTCCCCTCATGGCCAGCTGAGCCGCGCGATCATCAGAGGCTTTTTTTTTTACTTTTAAAAGCATTTTTTCTATAACCCTTTGGCCGAAAAAATGCTTTGAAAAGTAAAAAAAAAAAAAAAGCCTCTGATGATCACGCAGCTCAGCTGGGATTGTCAGAGGCTTTTCAAAGCATTTTTTTGTGCAACCCCTTCAGCCGAAGAGGTTGTAGGAAAAAAATGCCTTTAAAAGCCTCTGGCAATCCTAGCTGACTTGCCTGATCGTCAGAGGCTTCTAAAAGCATTTTTTTTGCAACCTCTTAAGGTTGTAGAAAAAATGCTTTTAAAAGTAAAAAAAAAAAAGTTGGCCACGCTCACCCATTCACATTACCCTCCCCCAAGCCACGCCCACAGAACTGGTAGTAACAAGTTTTAGCTATCACCCCTGCCTGTGACCCAACCCATCTTTTGTTCCCCGGTTAAATGTCGCATGACCCCCTTGGAAGCTTCCTTTCCCGCCCCCCCTTCCCCCCTTCCCCCAGCCCCTCAAGTCCTTATCAGCGTGCAAGGCCAAACATTGATCCAGCCAGAGAGATCCATCTTCCTTCCAGATGGCATGGCTCATCGCTTGGTCCCTCCAGCTGTTCCGAGCCATAGACGTGACTTTTCCCTGGGCCAGATGTGTAGCGAAGCATTCCTTCTTCCCAGGTGCTTGGACTGATGTATGTGCATTGTTACGGTCCTGGCAAAAGATGAGAACTGGGGCTGGCACCTACCCAGCCCCAAATCGCACGCCGCACGCTCTGCAGGAGGAACACCTTGAGCAGGGTGCTGACCCTTCCAGATTCCACACAAGGGCTCCCTTTTTTTATTAGCTTCACCTGACAGCTGCAAAAAAAGGGGGGGCAGATTTTGGAGTTCTCCCAAAGGCTTTCTCGAGTAACCATTCCCAAGGGAAGAAAGCTGGGGCTGAGAGAAGAGAAGAGAAGGAGAGAGAAGGAGATTGCAAAACACAGACCTTCGGATTTCGGCTTGCTCCCAGATGCTTCCAGCTGCGGCCAGGTCTTTCTCCGTCTTTGCCAGAATGAAGAAATAAACACACACAACTCTCCATTTTTGAAAGCGTGAAATCCACTGTCACAAAAATTGTTTCCATCCTTCGATGAAGCACACAGGCTACGCTCGCACAAGATGTTTCGTTTGGATGCCGTGCTCACCTATTTTCTGGGTTTACACAATCCATTTGGCCAAGGCGATCCCCTAATTAACCAAAGGGGACACATTCACGCAGATCCATACAATAGCCTAACAACAGGGGTCTGCAACCTTAACTACTGAAAGAGCCATTTGGACCCATTCCCCACAGAAAAGAAAACACCGGGAGCCACAAAACCTGGGTGGGCGTGGCCAACTCAATGTCACTCACTTCCACCAGTCACATGACACCCCCTAGCCACGCCTACCCAGCTGGTCATTAGGGCAGACAACCAGTTGTTAAAAAACACCAGGAACCACAAAATCCTTTTGACATATCTCTCTCTCTCCTCTTCCTCCCTCCCCCCACTCTCTCCCTCTCTCTCTGTATCTCTCTATGTCTCTCTCTCTCCCCCTCTCTCTGTATCTCTCTGTCTCTGCCTCAGCCACTTCTCCATTCCACGCGGTCGCCCTTACCTTCTCAGGCCAGGTGAGGAGTGACTGGGAGGAGAGGGCGAGGCCAGCCAGTGGTGGGATTCACCTGACAGGGAGCCAAAGCAGAGGGCCCAAAGAGCCGCAGGTTGCTGACCCCTGGCCCAACATAAGCTTAGCAGGTTGGGCCAAGGTAAAAGTCGTGCTTTAAAAGCTTGACCTCTTGGAAGATGTGTGAACTTCAACTCCTAGAATTTCCCCAGCCAATGCTGCTGGGGAATTCTGGGAATTGAATCCATACATCTTAAAAATAGGCTGGCTGGGAAATTCTGGTTGTGAAGTGAGGCATCAGGTGACCGGACCTGACTTCTTTGACATTTTTTGCAGGGGCTGTTGCGAACATGGAGGTTGTTTAGCAAAGCAATTTTCCCCAATGGACATTTTTGTTGGAAACTGGAGGTAAAGCCCAGAAATCGGCAAAAAGCCTCACAAACTGCGGCCATATAACCGTGGGATGTCGCAATCGGCCATAAAAGGGAGCCAATTGCCAACCAAGAGAGCCAGTTTGGTTTAGAAATTAAGGAACCAGGCTAGAAAGCAGGAGACAGTAACAGTAACAAAGTTGGAAGGGACCTTGGAGGTCATCTAGTCCAACCCCCTGCTCACACAGGAGACCTGTACTAGGGATTCGAACTGCCAAACTGCCAACCTTTCTGATCGACAAGCTCAGTGTCTTAGCCACTGAGCCACCTAGTCCCACCTTAGGCATGAAAGCCAGCTTGGTGACTTTGGGCCAATCACTATGAGACTGTGAATTCTAGTCCCGCCTTAGGCGTGAAAGCTGGCTGGGTGATTTTGGGCCAATCACCAGGAGGCTGTGAGTTCTAATCCTGCCTTAGGCATGAAAGCCAGCTGGGTGACTTTGGGCCAATCACCAGGAGACTGTGAGTTCTAGTCCCACCTTAGGCATGAAAGCCAGCTGGGTAATTTTGGGCCAATCACCAGGAGGCTGTGAGTTCTAATCCTGCCTTAGGCCTTAAAGCTGACCGGGTGACTCGGGCCAGTCCCCCTCTCTCAGCCCAACCCACCTCACAGGGTTGTTGTGGGGAAAATAGAAGGAGGAAGGTGTGTCGGATAGGTTGGCCGCCTTGAATTTCTTGTACAAAAAAATAATAATAAACGCGGAATACAAATAAATAAAATAAAATGCCCGAAATGCAATCATGTGACAAAGTGTGTTGTCTGTTGTAAATCTGAAAATGGCATGTGAGTGGCTTTTAAAAGGGATTGTTTTAACTTTGAATAGTTGCTAAGCAACTGGTCATAAGTTGAGGACTAACTATATATTGGAGCATTAACACCATTGGCTAGGTTTACACACAGGTTTAGCCACTGAACAAGCCCATCCACTCACAGACCCAAAGAAGCAGTTTTATGCAAATGCAGCCAGTAAATATTTAACATGGTCGAAGATATTGTGTGAATGCAGCCACGGAATAAATGCAGCTCCATTAGCAGAAACATTGGGATATAAGAGCTCAGGTATTCTGCAAGAACATTCACCCAGGCAATGCAGAACAGCACCCAGCTGCTAAATAGGTAAGCAACCCACATTTGTGCCCATAAATTATACATCTGGCTATATTATTATTTCTTACTATTCCTTAATCCTTTTAGCTTGAAAGGCAGAAGCAGATCTGCCTCCTCTAACCCAGTGGGCAGAATCTTTCGGTCTTTGTAACACAGAGGAGGAGAAACTATTGAAAAGTTTCTCCGCAGATTCAGCAAGTAACTCTGAAGGGTTCTGTGGAAACTCTCTCTGGCTGGGGTCACACAACACGTTCAATTCTACAACTCGTACCTTCATCCAGTGGTGAAATCCATTTTTTTTTACTACTGGTTCTGTGGGTGTGGCTTGGTGGGCATGGCAGGGAAAGGATACTGCAAAATCTCCATTCCCTCCCACTCTTGAGAGAAGGATATTGAAAAATCTCCATTTCCACCCCACTCCTGGGAGAAGGATATTGCAAAATCTCCATTCCCTCCCACTCTTGGGGGAAGGATACTGCAAAATCCCCATTCCCTCCCACTCTTGGGGAAAGGATATTGCAAAATCCCCATTCCCTCCCCACTCTTGGGGGAAGGATATTGCAAAATCTCCATTTCCACCCCACTCCTGGGGGAAGGATACTGCAAAATCCCCATTCCCTCCCCACTCCTGGGGGAAGGATATTGAAAAATCTCCATTCCCACCCCATTCTGGGGCCAGCCAGAGGTGGTATTTGCCGGTTTTCCGAACTACTCAAAATTTCCGCTACCAGTTCCCCAGAACCTGTCAGAACCTGCTGGATTTCACCCCTGCCTTCATCCCTACATCAAACAGGATAGATCAGTGGTGGGTTTCAAAAATTTTTACTACCGGTTCTGTGGGCGTGGCTTGGTGGGCATGGCAGTGGAAGGATACTGCAAAATCCCCATTTCCCCCCAATCAGCTGGGACTCCGGAGGTAGAGAATAAATGGAGGCGGGGCCAATATTTACCGGTTCTCCGGACTACTTAAAATTTCCGCTACCGGTTCTCCAGAACTGGTCAGAACCTGCTGAAACCCACCTCTGGAATAGATGTATCTAACTACACGCTCTGGTTGCTCAGGTTTACGAAGGAGAGTTTTGGGTGCCACATCACATTCCCTGACGAATAATGCCTATCCTGGCCTGATTCTTACAATGACCAAAACTGGCTTCCCACATTACATTTGACCTGCTTGCTAAACCAGCCCTCGCTGCATCCTAAACGAACTTCTGCGAGTTTATCATTGCCAGTATTTCTTGCACCACCTTGGCCAATGTTTTGCAACATGCCAGCTGGGGAATTCTGGGAGTTGAAGTCCGCAGGTCTTAAAATTGCTGAAGTTGGATGTCTCTGTAAATGAAGGTTTAACTACTGGAGGAGATTACAGGTTAAATGATGGCTCTGCCATCCACCATCATGAATGCTTGGCTCTGGGGAAATACGTACAGGAATGGCCAAAATTGTGGAAACCTTTTGGGAAAAGGGTATTTTTGAGGTTTGTTGGCTAATAATACCACTTTTGGGGGGGAGTTTCAAGATAATCCTATTCCACTGCCGGAATGGCCTGGGAATAGCCCAGACCAGGGGTCAGCAACCTGCGGCTCTGGAGCCGCATGTGGCTCTTTCACCCCTCTGCTGCGGCTCCCTGTCACTCAAAATATCACTCACAGCTGCCAATGTGCAACACTTGCCGGCACACGATTTATTGAGCTTTTCAACCCCCGGTAGGCCAACCATAGATAAATCCAAGAAAAGAAGTTTCAAAAAAACAAAACAAAACCCCAGAACGTTTATTTCGACTACATATGCTAGTTTTGTGGCTGCTCAAGCAATAGTCAGGCATGGGAAGGGTTTTGGGGCTCCCGGTGTTTTCTCTTCTGTGGGAAACAGGTCCAAATGGCTCTTTGAGTGTTTAAGGTTGCAGACCCCTAGCCCAGACCTTAACCCAATTGAAAAATCTATGGAGCCGACTAAAGAAACTTGTTAGTAAGAAGCGACCCAGCAATAAAACCCAGTTAATAGAAGCGATCCTTCAATCTTGGTTTCACATTATAACAGCTGCAGAACGAAAAGACTTGGTTCACTCCATGGGAAGATGTTGTAAGGCCCTAATTCATGCTAAAAATTACCCAACGAAGTATTAACTGACATGGTGATCATTTTTGTATAACTCGTTTTTTCTTCCTGTTTCACTTTTCTTCTTTATACTGTAACTGCCGTTCTAATAGCAAATCCTTCATAAAAGTTATCGCATTACATTCGTGATTAAATTATCTTTCCATTGATATATAATTTTATGGTACTACTACTAAAAAAAAAAAAGTGGTGTCATTAGCTAGTTTTAAAAAATACACTTTTCCCCCAAAAGATTTCCACAATTTGGGCCACTACTGTAGGCAAATCTCATCTCTGTTCTTCCATAGCTATAATTAGGGTCCTCCAGAGCCTACAAGATGTCAGGACATCACTGGCACCCTGTTGACCAGAAGATCCTGTGAGAAATCATCCTTTCCTCCCTCTTCATTCCGGAGAGACTCTCTACCCCAATATCCTCTCTGTGCCTAGGACAGGCTGTAAATGCAGAAGCCAGATAAAGTGTCAGCACCCAAGAAATCCTTCCACCGACACCTCGGGCTGCTGAGGAGTCTTCGCCCATCGAGTCCGGTAGCCCAGCTCTGGAATTTGCTGGATGTCAGCAAAGCAAGACCAGCCCGGAAGATGCTGATTGCGAGAGGAGCCGGGAGCGATAAACTCAAGGGAAAGGCCCTCCAGAAAGCATTAGCTAATGCCCCAGGTGTCCAGATAGGCATTCAGACCAGGAGCCGGTCAGTTTCTCTTTCTGATAGCGATACGGCCAGAGGCAGATGGTCCTCCCTGGGGGTGGAGATGTACCTTCTCCGCACAGCTGGACTGGCTTCGATCAGCCCCCCCCCCCCCCCCCGACTTTTCTGGGCTTAGTAACTTTTCAGCAACGGGCCAGAAACCATACACAAGCAAGCCTGAATATTGCATTGCATTGTGTTGCATTGCATTGTGTTGTGTTGTATTTTATTGCAATGTTCTCATTGTTTTCAAGCTTTGCTTCTATTTTGTTCTCAATCAAGCCACTTTAAGCCCTTCAGCATAACTATCGATCAGAATAGAGCTGGAAGGAAGAGACCTTGGAGGTTTTCTAGTCCAGCCCCTAATCAAGCAGGAGATCCTACACCATGTCAGAGAAGTGACTGCCCAGCCTCTTCTTAAAAACCTCCAATGATGGAGCAGACACAACTTCTGGTGGCAAGCTGTTCCACTGGTGAATTGTCCTCACCGTTAGGAAGTTTCTCCTTAGTTCCAGGTTGCTTCTCTCCTTGATTAGTTTCCATCCATTGTTTCTCGTCCTGCCCTCAGGTGCTTTGGAAAATAGGTTGATCCCTTCTTCTTTGTGGCAGCCTCTCAAACACCAAAATACTGCTATCATTTCACCCCTAGTGCTTCTCTCTCTCTCTCTCTCTCTCTCTCTCTCTCTCTCTCTCTCTCTCTCTCTCTCTTTTTAATTTGATTTATATGCCGCCCTTCTCCGGAGTCTCAGGGCGGCTTACAATGGGTTAAGCAATAGCCTTCATACTTTTGTATATTTTATACAGTCAGGTTATTGCCCCCACAAACTGGGTCCTCAATTTACCCACCTTAGAAAGGATGGAAGGCTGAGTCAACCTTGAGCCTGGTGAGATTCGAACTTACAGTAATTGCAGACAGCTGGTGTTAATCACAACGCTTTTTAGTCTGCTGAGCCACCAGGCCCTTTTTTCCCCCTTCTAAATTAGACAAACCCAAATCCTGCAACTGTTCTTCATACATTTTAGTTTCCAACCCTTTAATCCTCCTAGTTGCTCTTCTCTGCACTTTTTCCAAAGTCTCAATATCTTTTTTTTGTAATGTGATGACTGGATGCAATATTCCAAGTGTGGCCTTACTAAGGCTTTGTACTTAATAAGTGGTAGTAATACTTCATGGGATTTTGATTCTAGGCCTCTATTTATGCAACCAAAGATTGTATGAGCTTTTTTGACTGCTGCCGCACACTGCCGATTCACGTCTAAATGATCATCCACAAGGAATCCTAGGTCCCTCTCATAGTTACTGTTTTTGAGACAGATTTTGCCTAATCTGTACTTGTACCGTTTTTGTTTTTTCCTACTTTGGCTGTAAAACTTTGCTTTTTTCCACGTTAAATTTAATGTTGTTGGATAGGGCCCCGTTGCTCAAGTCTGTCATGATCTTTTTGAATCCCGAGCTTGTCTTCTGGGGTATTGGCTTATTCCTGCCAGCTTAGTGTCATCTGCAAATTTGACGAGTTCCCCTTCCGTTCCCTCATCTAAGTCATTTATGAAGATATTAAAGAGTACTGGGCCTAAGAGAGAAACCTTGTGGCCAGTGATGGGTTTCAAAAATTTTTACTACTGGTTTTGTGGGCATGGCTTGGTGGGCGTGGCAGGGGAAGGGTACTGTAAAATCTCCATTCCCTCCCCACTCCAGGGGAAGGTTACTACAAAATCCCCAATTCCTCCCGATGAGCTGGGAACATTGGAGGCAGATAATAGATGGAGGCGGGTCCAGTCAGAGGTGGTATTTACCGGTTCTCCGAACTACTCAAAATTTCCGCTACCGGTTCTCCAGAACTGGTCAGAACCTGCTGAAACCCACCTCTGCTTGTGGCACCCTGCTGCTTAAAATAGAAGGGACCTTGGAGGTCTTCTAGTCCAACCCCCTGCTTAGGCAGAAAACCCTACACCACTTCAGACAAATGATTATCCAACATCTTAAAAATTTCCAGTGTTGGGGCATTCACAACTTTTGCAGGAAAGTTGTTCCACTGATTAATTATTCTGTCAGGAAATTTCTCCTTAATTCTAAGTTGCTTCTCTCCTTGATTAGTTTCCACCCATTGCTTCTTGTTCTACCCTCAGAAGAATAATTTGACTCCCTCTTCTTTGTGGCAACCCCTGAGATATTGGAAACCCTGCTATCATGTCTTCCCTAGTCCTTCTCTTCATCAAACTAGACATACCCAGTTCCTGCAACCGTTCTTCATATGTTTTAGCCTCCAGTCCCCTAATCACCTTTGTTGCTCTTCTCTGCACTCTTTCTAGGGTCTCCACATCTTTTTTACATCGTGGCGACCAAAACTGAATGCAATATTCCACGTGTGCCCTTGGAATACTTCCCTCCATGTAGATGTAGACCCATTAAGGACTACTCATTGAGTACCGTTTGTCAGCTAGTTACAAATCCATCTGTACATGATCTCCAAGGCTTCTTTCCACTGAGGAAAGAAGTGTGGGTTGTACTCAGTCCTTTAACTCTTTTCCATTCTCACCTAACAGAGATGAGCTGTGCTTCCAATTTATCCCCTATGCTGGTGAGTCCATCTGTCCGCTTAATCTGTTTGCCTTCCCAAGTCATTAAGCTGATACAAAGCCTCAGTGCTTCTTCCTGCCTGGCCCTCACCTCGGCCTTCTCTTGAGCATCTCATCTCTTGATTTTTTAAAACAACACCACCACTCTGATCCTAGCAATCCGGCGTGGATGCCTGTCACACCTCCGGGCGAATGGAAGACCAGAGAAGAGAGAAAAGGTAATTAATTGCAGCCATTACACACGAGGGCCGTTCAATGGCTGGATGGCCACCATCTGCCTCCTTCTCTGCATGGCTGCAAACAGTTGCCAGGGTCAAGGGGAGAATATAATTGATTGCTGGAGAGAAATAGGAGTCCTCCTGTCTTGCTGATTGGATCGATTCCCACACAGGCAGAGTGGCCAGTCTCTTGGCTGTGGATGATTGGGCCAGCTTTTGTGACACGTGGATTCAGTTCAGGCCCTCCCTGCCGAGATGCCGAAGAGGAAGGGGAGGGGGGGAGATGTCAAGAAGGCAATGGCCAGAGCAAAGGGATGCCTCTCAATCACCCAAGGACAAAGGGCTCATCAAGCAGAAGCCAACTGAGCACAGCGACTGAGCAGCCAACCCACGAGGGCCTGTCGATTCTTTTACTAACCTCTGCCCTCCGGTTTGATCAACGGTGCCCAGCAAATGAGATTCTCCCACCTAGGTTAGGACAAGCACCCGAGCACAGCGGGTCAGTCAGCTGATCGATATTGTAAGATCGAGGCCCAAAAGCAGAATGAATGAATCAATCAATCAATTAATCGTTGGATAAAACAAATGCTCAAGAAGTTCTCCCATTTTTTTGAAGACAGAGAAACAGAGAGAGAAAAAGAAAGACAGAGACACAGGGAGAGAAAGAGATAAAAAGACAGAGAAAAACAGAGAGAGAGAGAGAAATAGACAGAGATAGAGAAATGGATAAGGAGAGAGAGACGGAGAGAGAAAATAAAAGAGAGAGACAGAGAGATGGGGAGAGAGAGAGAGAAAGAGGCGGAGAGAGAGAATAAAAGAGACAGAGATGGAGGCGGGGAGAGACAGAGAGAGAAAGAGACAGGTGGAGAGATGGAGAGAGGGAGGAAGACAGAGAGATAGAAAAAGAGAGAGAGACAGAGAGATGGGGAGGGAGACAGAGAGAGAGAGAAACCAAGAGAAAGAGGAGAGAGAAAGAGAGAGAGAAAGAACAGAGTGACAAAGACACACACACACAGAGAGACGATGGAGATGGAGATGGAGAGGGGGGGGAGAAAGAGGGACAGAGAGAGGAAGAGAGATTTTTAAAAGATTGGCAGTTCTTATCAATACTAAAAGTTTCTATTGTCACTGTAGACAATAGTGCCATTTAATAACCATCTCAAAAAAGGTTTTAAAATCAGGCACAGTCACACTTAACGATGGACACGACTTTCAGGCTCAATTATTGTTGTAAGTCAAGGATTGTGTGTTTGTGTGTGAGTTCATATTTTCATCCAGCTACAATCAAAGCTGTTCAACATCTTACACAAAATACAAAAGCACTTAAAACATCCACACTACGAGTTTCCATTAAAAAAAAAAAAGACCCAATAAAAACAGCACCATCCAAACCTAAAAATGCAAACAATCAAAACTGAAGATTAAAGATGGCATGATAAAATCCGAGAAAAATTCTTCAAAGCAGATCCGCCTTTTATACTTCCCGAAGATTGACAAGGAGGGAACCGGTTTGCTCATTCTTCATTGCCTGATTTGATTCATTCGATTTGATTCATTGCCCGAGCCGTGCCTGGAGCATGTAAAGGAGATCTGAACTCAATCATCCAGTGAACTCTCGTGGATTAAATGAGAGATGTCCAAGCGGGGACACTTTAAGACTTGTGGACTTCAACTCCCAGAATTCCCCAGCCAGCAAGGGAATTAGACACCCCTGGCCAAGATTGGACACCCCTGACTTAAAAACTCTATTTGGCTGGCCAGTTGACCATTTGCCAATAAAAAGAAAATGCATCATTGCAAAAACCCCTCCAAGAAAAGAAAGAGAAAGTTATGTCTCATTTGCATATGGTAATTTATAACTGTAGGGCCACCCTTCTCCGGAGATATATTTAATTAGATTTATATGCCACCCTTCTCTGGAGACTCAGGGTGGCTTACAATGCGTTAAGCAATAGCCTTCATACTTTTGTATATTTTATACAAAGTCAGCTTATTGCCCCCACAAACTGGGTCCTCATTTGACCTACCTTAGAAAGGATGGAAGGCTGAGTCAACCTTGAGCCTGGTGAGATTCAAACTTACAGTAATTGCAGACAGCTGAATGTTAATAACAGGCTTTTTAGTCTGCTGAGCTATCCAGGCTCCTAAACATACAATGAACAGTTGCAGGAACTGGGCATGACTAGTCTAGCGAAGAGAAGGACCGGTGGAGAAATGATAGCTGTCTTCCAGTATTTGAGTGGCTGCCACGAGAGGAAAGGGTCAAGAGGCAACTGGACTTTCTGGTTTTCTTCGAAGACTTTTCTCTTCTCATCCAAGAAGCTTCTTCAGCTCTGACTGGATGGTGGGGAATGGAAGGATTTATATTCCTTGCAGACAGCTGGTCATTTGCATTCTCTTAGAAAGTCGTTGAGGCCAATTGGAAGTTTTATCTGTGTCCTCAGAGGTCACCTGAGTGGTGCAAATGGGTGTGGAGCCTTCTTGGAACTGCTGAAAGGACCCTGTTGTAGACTGGAGATAGATGATGTCGTATCCCTCCCCTTCTGTTGAGAGAGGGCTGTTCAATTGTGAGATAGATGGCCTCTTTTTGACCCCCGCTTTCAAACCAGCGATCCTCTCTGTCAAAATATGGACTTTGCTGTCTCCAAAAGTGTGGTCTTTTGTCTTTTAAATGCAGATGGACAGCTAAATCTACTCCTGACGGGTTAGTTCTCCTATGTTAGCCAGAGTAGCAAACACAGGTATTCCTCACCTTGTAATTATTCCTTTAGCAACCATCCAAAGTTATGATGGTGCTGAAAAAAAAGTAACTTATGAGCAAGACTCACACAGATGTGGGGTCCCTGCAGTCACCTGGTTGCTATTTGGATGCTTGCACATATTTATTTCTTTATTTATTTTTAATTTGATTTATATGCTGCCCTTCTCCGGAGACTCAGGGCGGCTTACAATGCGTTAAGCAATAGCCTTCATACTTTTGTATACTTATACAAAGTCAGCTTATTGCCCCCACAACTGGATCCTCAATTTACCCACCTTAGAAAGGATGGGTAAATTTTATTATATTTTTATACCGCCCTTCTCCCGAAGGACTCAGGACGGTGTACAGCCATGTTAAAACAATAACCAGACAAAAATTTAAAAATCATTTAAAATAATTCAATCATTTTTGGCCGAATTTAAAACTCCCAGCTAAAAACCATTTTAAAACCTTTTTAAAACCCCAATTAAAATCATGGTCCCATCAGACCGGCTTACTGAAATAATAGGGTCTTCAGAGCACGACGGAAGGCGCGGAGGTCGAGAATCCTTCATATATCCGGGGGCAATTCCTTCCACAGGGCGGGTGCCCCCACAGAGAAGGCTCTCTCCCTGGGGGTCGCCAGTCAACATTGTTTGGCTGACGGCATTCTGAGGAGGCCCTCACTGTGGGAGCGTATCGGTCGGTGGGAGGCAATTGGTGGCAGAAGGCAGTCCTGTAGATATCCAGGATCCAAATAGAGGTCGTCCTCCACTTACAACCACAATTGAGCCCCAAAATTCTGTGGTTAAGCGAGACATTTGTTTTTAAGTGAATTTTGCCCCATTTGAGGAGCCTGCTTGCCATAGCTGTTAAGTGAATCACCACAGTTAGGAACATGTTTGTTAAGGGAATTTGGCTTCCCGATGGACTTTGTTTGCCGGAAGGTCTCAATCACCGGCCCGGCAACTGTCATAACTGTGAATCAGCTTCCAAGCATCTGGATTTTGATTATGTGACCATGGGGATGCTGCAACGGTTGTAAGATATAGGACTCCCTTTATTTACAATGGTTGTAGTAACCAGGGGTCATTTGATTACTAGCGGGTCAACCTATTCTCCAAAGCATCTGGAGGCAGAAGAAGAAGCAACGGATGGAAACTCATCAAGGGAGAGAAGCAACCTAGAACAAAGGAGAAATTTTCTGACAGTGAAAACAATTAACCAGCGGAACTACTTGCCTCCAGAAGTTGTGAATGCTCCAGCACTGGAAGTTTTTAAGAACAGATTGGACAACTATTCTTCTGAAATGGTATAGGGTCTCCTGTTTGAACAGAGGGCAGGACTAAAAGACCCCCAAGGCCCTTTCCAACTCTTACTCTGTTATTCTGCCATTTGCAAACAGGCTTCCGACAAGCAAAGTCAATTGGCCATGTGATTTGCTTAACAACCGTGGCTGAAAAAAGAGAAAAAAAGTTGTAAAATGGGATGCAGTGACACAATGACACTTTTAACCATCGCGCTGCTTCGTGATGGAATTTCTAGTGCTCATTGTGGTCATAAGTGGAGAAGTTACCTGTAGAGCCGTGGTGAAATCCAATTTTTTTTACTACCGGTTCTGTGGGCGTGGCTTGGTGGGCGTGGCAGGGGAAGTATGTTGCAAAATCCCCATTCCCTTCCCACTCCTGGAGGAAGGATATTGCAACATCTCCATTCCCACCCCACTCCAGGGGAAGGATACTGCAAAATCCCCATTCCCTTCCCACTCCTGGAGGAAGGATATTGCAACATCTCCATTCCCACCCCGCTCCAGGGGAAAGATACTGCAAAATCCCCATTCCCTTCCCACTCCTGGGGGAAGGATATTGTAAAATCTCCATTCCCACCCCACTCTGGGGCTGGCCAGAGGTGGTATTTTCCAAATTACTCAAAATTTTCGCTACTGGTTCTCCGAACCAGGGGTGAAATCCAGCAGGTTGTAACAGGTTCTGGAGAACCGGTAGCAGACATTTTGAGTAGTTCAGAGAACTGGCAAATGCCACCTCTGCCTGGCCCCAGAGTGGGGTGGGAATGGAGATTTTGCAATATCCTTCCCCCAGGAATGGGGAGGGAATGGGGATTTTGCAGTATCCTTCCCCTGGAGTGGGGAGGGAATGGGGATTTTGCAGTATCCTTCCCCTGCCACGTCCACCAAGCCACGCCCACAGAACCAATAGTAAAAAAAATTGGATTTCACCACTGCGCCGAACTGCTCAAAATTTCCACTACCGGTTTTCCAGAACTTGTCAGAACCTGCTGGATTTCTCCCCTGCTGTAGAGAGACTGACAACGGTAGGATGGATGGATGTCCGTTCCATGCTTGGGGGAGCTGAGAGCCGGAAGGACAATGGCCAGAGGGGAGAGGAATCCAAGCCTTTCCAAGGAAGATTCTCTGCCACTAATTCCATGCACCTACTCAAAAGTTGCTCTTTGCTTTAGGGAATAAACAAAGCACCCCTGTGTATTTCTCTCCGAAGACTTAATTGCTGCGGGGAGGATTAATCCCAGAGGCTCAATCCAAATTAGCAACTTTGATCTTAGAATGCAGCCAGCTCAGCATTCCTTCGCTGCCTATTTTGACTCCCAGAGTTGTGAAGCAGAGAGCTTACATTTTGCACAGTACATTTTAACTGATTATTCAATCAACCCGTATGGGGGGTGGGGTGGGGCATGTCAGCCTAAGAGCTTAAATCTGCTTAAATTAGGGGAAAATTTAACGAAACTGGCCAGGTTTTTCCACCAGGCTAAGCCACGGAAGAAGTAACGGCTAGCTATTTTATTTTTATTTTTTTCGTGAAATAGATGATTATTTTTCAACATAGTCCTCGATTGATAATGGTTCATTTAGTGACTGTTCAAAGTTATAGCGGCACTGAAAAAAAATGGACTTAAGACCGTTTAAGGAAAAGAGAAAGAGAAAGAGGAAAGACAAAGAAAAAAAAAGGGAAGATGGGAAGAGAGCAAGGAAGGAAAAATAAGGGAAGAGGGGAAGGAGGAGAAAGGAGAAGAAAGAGGGAAGGAAAAAGAAGAAAAGGGAGGGAGGGAGGGAAGGAGGATGTCGCACAAGTGACGTCAAGCAGGCCACTCCCGCCACGCCCCCCCACGCTCCTCCCCCAGGTCAAATACAACCCTGATTTGGCCCTCAATGAAATTGAGTTTGACACCCCCTGATCTAGTGAAAAGCACTTGATTAATCTTATATTCTATTAATCTGTCAAACTATTTACTAAGTCTGCACTACTATTAATCTTCTCATCGTTTCCACCACCCATCTCCTTCCACTTATGACTGTATGACTGTAACTTTGTTGCTTGTATCCTTACGATTTATATTGATATTGTTTCCTGATTGCTTATTTGTACCCTGTGACTATCATTAAGTGTTGTACCTTATGATTCTTGATGAACGTATCTTTTCTTTTATGTACACTGAGAGCCTATGCACCAGGACAAATTCCTTGTGTGTCCAATCACACTTGGCCAATAAAGAATTCTATTCTATTCTATTCTATTCTATTCTATTCTATTCTATTCTATTCTATTCTATTCTGACCTCCAGACTTTTCGTCGGGCCTTAAAAACGTACTTTTTTCAGCTTGCTGGCTTGGCCTGATCCCTGTAAAATTTTTTAGAATTTTTAGAGTTTTTGATATTAATTTTAAATTGGATTGTTTTAACTATCGGCCAAATTTATATTAGTTGTTTTTAAAATTTTAACTTTTGTGCAGCTTGCTTTTTATCTCTGGCTGTTCACCGCCCTGAGTCCGCAAGGAGATGGGCGGTATACAAATCTAATCAAATCAAATCAAATCAAACCTATTCTATTCTATAAAATAGGGTAGGGTAGGGTAGGGTAGGGTAGAGTAGAGTAGAGTAGAGTAGAGTAGAAGAATAGAATAGAATAAGAATAAAATAGAATGGAATGGAATGGAATGGAATAGGATAGGATAGGATAGAATAGAATAGAATAGAATAGAATTCTTCATTGGACATGATATTCTTGAACAGATTGGGTAATACACAAGCAGACACATTCACACGATATGTTAAGCTTGGTTAGGTTATTTATTTATTTTAGGTTTCATTATATGCAATGTGCAAATCCAGGATGTTGAATTAATTTACGGATCAATGCACAGATAGTCCTCGACGTACGACCTCAATTTGTGAGAGAGAAGTGAGAGATTTGTTAACTGAGCTTTGCCTCATTTTACGACATTTTATGCCACACTTGCTAAGTGAATCCATGCAGTTGTTAACTTAGTCACATGTTTGTTAAGTGAATCTGGCTTCCCCGTTGACTTGGCTTGTCAGAAGGTCGCAAAAGGGAATCGCCGGACCCAGAGACACTGCAACCGTCATTGCTATGAATCAGTTGCCAAGCGTCTGAATCACGTGACTAGGGCAATGCTGCAAACGGTTGTAAATGTGAAAAAAAAAATGGTCAGGTCACACATTTTTCAATGATGTTGTAACTTTGAATGGTCACTAAATGAACCGTTATAAGTCGAGGACAACTTGTATTCTGCAAAAACTAGAACAGTGATGGAGCGGGGGGGGTGGTGCGTGTGCATGCCTAGATCCATAATTCTATGCGCCCTGCCCCCCCCACGCTCCCCACTCTCTTGGCACACGATGGCATGGTAGGCCTGTTTTTAGCTCTCCCCAGCCCCCAGAGCCTTTCTAGGAGTCTGGGGAGGGCGAAAATGGCCTTCCCCACCCACACTCCTCCAGAGGCCCTCCAGAGGCCAAAAACAGCCCTTTTGCCAATTTCCAGTGGGACCGGAAGATATGGTTTTGCTCTCCCCAGCCTCCAGAGCCTTTCCAGGAGTCTGGGGAGGGCGAAAAGAGCCTTCCCCAACACCACCCCCGGAGGCCCTCCAGAGGCCGGAAACAACCTGTTTGCCAACTTCCAATCTGTTTCTGGCCTCCGGGGGGTGGGGAAGGCCATTTTCACCCTCCCCAGAGTCCTAGAAAGGCTCTGGAGGCTGGGGAGAGAGAAAAATGACCCTTCCCCACCACTACCCCTAAGGTCCTCCGGAGGCAGGAAACAGCCTGTTTCCCTACTTCTGGTGGGCCCAGAACGCCCGAAAATCAGCTGGCCGGTGCATGCATGTGTGCCAAAGCTGAGCTCGCATGCCCACTGATACGGCTACATGTTCCACCTGTGGCACGGGTGCCATAGGTTCAAGGACCTAGAAGGTGAATTAGATTGCAGCAAGAAACCTGGTGCAACCTGTTTTAACGAAAGTATATTGCTTCGATATCGATGGCTAAGACAGAAAACCCATCCTCTAAAAGTGGTTGGAAATGAATAAATCATCTATTTGAAGATTAAGGCCAAAAGCGTTCTTTCGTATTTAGAGGTTAGGTTGCAAAGCCCAACAATTCTGGAAGATGATCTGTTGTAAAATGAAACATGTTCTAAAGATTGGATTCTGGTTCCCAACCAGTTGTTTGAAACACTTTGCCAAACCTTCTGTTTTCACAAAGTATATTGAGCTGGCTTTGCATCGGGTAGGCGATGCCAGGCCACGCTTATGTTTTTCATTGCAAATTATATATTATTATCTCCATAGAAAAATGGCAAATTAAGTGGCCGTATTTCATTTCTCTCGAAAACCTTTACATTTGAAAAATAAAACAAAAACAAAATGTGATATAGAATTTGATTGCACTTGGAAGCCGTTCCTGGAAAACAGTTCAATGTATGGATTCATACTGGATCCGAAGTTTCTTTTAGCATAAGGTTTTAATACCATATATATATCATATATACTATATATATATGATATATATGATATGTGTGTGTGTGTGTGTGTGTGTGTGTGTGTGTGTGTGTAGGTCTTTGGTTATTTGGGTCTTCTCCCGCGTAAAATTGGAAGTGTCTTGGCAACATTTTGACAAAGTCTCATTCGTCATCTTCAGGCTGGTGTTCTCGGCTTCGTGCTCCCAGGAGCAATGTGAGATTGCAGCTGTCTCTTCCTTTTAACTGCTAGTGGGGGTGTGAGCTGATTGGGTGGGAGCTTGGCCGTGTTCTGATTGCGTGGAGGTGTGTTCTGATTGGTTAGGGGCTTGGCTGTGCTCTGATTGGATGGGGGGTTGGTTGTGCTCTGATTGGCTGGGGTGTGTTCTGTTTGGGTGGGGGCTTGGTTGTGCTCGGCTTAGTCTGAGTTGCAGGGGGATTTGAGCTTATCAAATATATATGATAAGAATGACGAATTAAACTGAGAAACTACTGTCATTTCTGTCTGGGACTTTTGCAATTTATTTATTTGTTTGTTTATTTATTTATTTACTTATATACTTAAATAAATATATATATATATATTTAATATTTTTGCTGATAATACTATAAATAAAGGGAGGCTGTTATAGATCTATTTCGAGCTTATTTGCTCTCATCAGACAGTCATACCCTTACTGGGATTTGAACCTGGACCGTCGATTTAACCCCCAAGCCACAGGTTCTTACCCAATTACCAGCTCATTTCCAGGTAGGTTATTTGTATGTTTTTTGTATTAAGTCATCCTGGATTACCACGAATGGAGGAGATATCACAAATCTCCAATTTTTGCCTTTCAGCCCAATCTCATGGGCCATCCAGACAGTATCATATAGCCGACAAGCTATTTTTCTATGTTTTTAATATTTTTGCTGATAATACTATAAATAAAGGGAGGCTGTTATAGATCTATTTCGAGCTTATTTGCTCTCATCAGACAGTCATACCCTTACTGGGATATATATATACACTAATGACAGCATATCAACTTGATATTAATAATGTTCTGAAGATCTAAATGGCTACAAAAATTCCAAAATGCAGCCTTTGTTTTACTCTGGAATTGCTAAGTAATTTTATAACCCTTGCGATTCTCTTTTCTCTTTATTTGTCTTATGTTCTTTCTGTCCTCTTACAATATTTTGGTTGTTTTTACTTTCTTAGTTTTTTTTTTTCTTTTTTCCTGGCTCTAATCGTGTTCCCATGATTCTAAATTTTTTTATCAATGAAATCCAATTGCGTCCATGGCTACTATCAATAGCAAGGGTCCAACCGTATCACAAAGACATGTGGGATCTAAAATTAGCACACTTGATAAGGAAAGCACTTTTTGGTCCCATGACATTTCTTGTGATTTTAAAGTGTAACGGCATGCACACATCACTTTAAAAAAAAACTGCAAAAAGGGCAGATTTGAGATGATTACACGCACAGATGGAGCCAAATCCTAGTTAAACAGTGTTCGGGGAGTGTGCATGTAAATCAGTACAACGCAACCCCAGAGGAGTTAGGCTACATCGTTTTTGGTTATCTTTGCTTTATGCCAATTCTCTATGGCCCACTGCAGGAGATACAAAAAAAATGGAGAGAGAGATAGAGAAACCTCCGGCGCACTGAAAGAATTTATGGCCGTAGGCTTTTATCACTGGAAATCATTTTAGCTGTTCTCCTCCTCTAATCAGAACTGAAGGAGGAGGAACCGAGAGGGAACAGAACGGGAAAAGAAGTGACTGGATGGGAGAGAAGAAGGAGAGAAGGAGAAATCCCATAGCTTAGGGGTGGGGTTCAAACATTTTAGCAAGGGATTCTGTGCCTGGTTGCTGGGTGGGTGTGGCCATGGTGGGCACGGCCTAGTCAGCCTCCTGCAGCATAGCAAGCGGAGTGTTTTTGCCCTCCCCAGGCTCCATAGGCCCTCTGGAGGCTGGAAACAGGCCTGTTACTCATCTTCCTGAACTTCCGGTAGGCCTATTTTTTGCCCGACTCTCCCCGACCCTCCGTGCACGCAGGCCACGTGGGGACTCCTGGGAGGGGCACGGGGGGGTGGGCGGGGCCAGCCAGGAGTGGGATTTGGGGGTTCCCCAAACTGCACAGAATCTTACCTAGAGGTTCTCCCAAACCCCTGTGAGCCCCCAGCAGCCTACCCCTGCCATAGTTGGAGAGGTGAAGAATTCGGTGGACACCTGCCATATTGGAAAGTATGAACTGGGAGGGGTCCTTGGTGCTCTCTGAGTGTGGTTGTTTTCTTGTTTCATTACCTAACTCGGAGACCTCATCAGAGCTAGAAGGGAGTGAGATTTGCAGAAAGGAGGAGAAGAATTGTGAGGTCCTCGGTGCTCTCTGAGCTCGGTTGTTTTCTTTTCCATTACCCAACTAAGTAACATCATTAGTGCTAATACGGAGTGGTAGGTTTGATCTCAGTTTATATTCTAGTGTCAGCATTGGAGGGGATGATCTTAGAGGTTCTTTTGTTGGGCTGTTTACTATTAGTTGATTGGGGAATTGTTTACTTCTTAATTGTTGGCCTGATGTTAATTCTGGAGTTAATCTATGCTCATCTGGGTGCCAGTTGCTAGAAGGGAGGTGTTTTGGTCTATTTTATTCCCTTTTTGGCTTGTTGATTGTCTCTTTTGCATAGTATGTAGATACTGTTTATGTCTATGTGTCCGTTGATGGCTAATTTGACCGAGTGACCTGCTTCTAAAAATTCCCTGCTGTTTTTGGATTTGACTTGGTCAAGGATGGTCCCCGTTTCCCAGCTGAAACTCTGGCTATGTCTGGTCCATATGTTGAGAAATTAAAGAGCTTTCATCATATTTTCTGACTGCTAGAGTCAGTTGTGAACAGTAGCTTTTGGGGCATTGAAGGCAAGTTCTGTCTTTGTCCCAGACAAAGCAGCTGCTATGTCTCTGGTCTTCAGACAATAGTGGGTTTTATTTGCTCAGAGCCCCTGTTTGGTTTGGGTTTTTCCCCTGCATGGGAAACCTCTCCTGGGACCAGTCCAAGCCTGCCCCAGCTTTGGCCATCCTCCCCAAATCAAAAGGCCCAGCCAACTCCATCCATCCCAGAGGAGACCAGGGAAAGCAGTTGACGAGAGACCTGAGCTGTTAAAATGGCCATCAACAAGTCATACTTCACAACGGATTAGAGGGAAGTAATAAGAAGGATTATCTGAACTTTTGGGTTATCAGGGGAGGATTAGTCAGGCTGCTGGTGGGGACCCTCTAGGAGGGAAGAGGGTTGGGGAGGGGGAGGAGACCACAAAGGACCTGGCATCTGTCCTACAAACTATCCCTTCAGTTACAAGAATGGGCAAGTGGAAAGCTGATCCCAAAGTATTAACAAGAGGAGAAGAGAGGGAAACTGCCTTCAGGCAGTGGAGACAAAAGCTGCGTTCCTGAATTGATTCATTTGTCTACCTTCAAGGAAGGCACTGGACCTGAAAGTAATCAAAGGGGTGGAGTTTGAAAGAGGGGGAGGAGGGGGAGGAGAAGAAGGAGGGAGGAGGAAGGAGGAAGAAGGAGGAGGAGGGAGAGGAGGAGGAGGAGGAAGAAGGAGGGGGAGGAAGAGGAGGAGGAGGAAGGAGGAGGAGAAAGAGGAGGGGAGGTGGAGGAAGAGGAGGAAGAAGGAGGAGGAGAAAGGGGAGGAAGAAGGAGGAGGAGGAGGAAGCAGAAGAAGGGAAAGAAGGGAAAGAGAAGGAAGAAGGGGAAGAAGAAGAAAAGGAGGAAGAGGAGAGAGGGAAAGAATGGATAACCAACTACATGACTTGGAAAATCCTCTACCTCAGTGTTTCTCAACCTTGGCAACTTTAAGTAGTGTGGACTTCAGTTCCCAGAATTCCTCAGCTAGCATGACTAGTTGGAGAATTCCAAACAACTGGTTGCAGGAAACCCTACATCATTTCAAACAAGTTGACTGTCCAGTCTCTTCTTTGAAACCTCCACTGATGAAGCATCCACAACTTCTGAAGGCAACTTCTGTTCCTCTGGTGAATTGTCCTCACCGTTGGGAAGATTTTCCTTAATTCCAGGTTGCTTCTCCCCTTGGTTGGCTTCCATTGTTTCTTGTCTTGTTTTCTGGTGCTTTGGAAAATAGGTTGACCCCCCTCTTCTTTGGGGTACCCCCTCAAATACTGGAATACTGCTGTCTTGTCACCCTAGGCCAGGGGTGTCAAACTCCATTTCGTTGAGGGCTGCATCAGGGTTGTTCGTTGAGGGCGACTTCAGGGGGGATGGGATGGGTGTGGCCAGCTTGACATCACTCATGTTGGGGCGCCTTTGGTGGCCTGAGTGCTCTGCCACGGAAAACGGGCTCCTGAACTCCGTTTTTGGCTGTAACGGTCTCCTGCAACTCTCTGCCAGGGAAAACAGAGCTCAGGAGAGCTGCGTGCAGCTTTCCCAAGCTCTGTTTTCCCTCACAGAGGCACCACAGTCCAGTCCTTCCTTGATTCCAGGGCAGCCCCACAGGCCAGATCTAAGCCGCATCTGGTCTCCGGGCCTTCAGTTTGACACCTCTGCCCTTGGCCTTCTTTTCCCTTTAGACAGAATTTAGACAGGCACACCCAAAAGCCAAAGTTATAACTAATCAAAGGTAAGGTAAAGGTAAAGGTTCTCCTCGTACATATGTGCTAGTCGTTCCCGACTCTAGGGGGCGGTGCTCATCTCCGTTTCAAAGCCAAAGAGCCAGCGCTGTCCGAAGACGTCTCCGTGATCATGTGGCCGGCATGACTAAACACCAAAGGAGCACAGAATGCTGTTACCTTCCCACCAAAGGTGGTCCCTATTTTTCTACTTGCATTTTTTATGTGCTTTCGAACTGCAGAAGCTGGGACAAGCAATGGGAGCTCACCCCATTACGCGGCACTAGGGATTTGAACCACTGAACGGCCGACCTTTCGATTGACAAGCTCAGCATCTTAGCCACTGAGCCAGCGCATTCCTTTGCACCACCGTGTCCCAATCAAAGGTAATCTGTTGTAATTGTGCAATTGCTAGATCTTTAACAAATCCATCTGGTTTTGGGAACGCAGCCCCTCGCCTACAGTCGTTCTGAAGCAGTCAGATAAAAACCTCACAGGCGTATTAATCTATCACACACAACTTGGTTGTTGTTAACCTCAGGAAGGACAGCTCCATAAGCAAGGCACCATTTATTGCTGGAGAAAATTTAAAACAGCCTCAGCCGAGCGCTAGGAGTATTCAAAGAGGCCCCATTACATGTTACACTTCCTGGAAAGCAAATAAATACACTCCACGTTGACCAAACCTCTCTGTGCAATTGAGAAGGCTAACATCGGAGACAGGAATATTTGTGTCTGGCATGACATGAGAATATCGCCATAATAGATATGTCAAATTGTGGCAGAATTGCTGTGATCAATGAAAGACAGCGATGGCCGAGTACCAACAATATAGAATAATAAACCAGAAAAAATGAGAGGCAGAAGGAACGGCGAGACCGGAGTACTCATCGCACAGAATAATAAACTGAAAGAAAGAGGAGGCAGAAGCGCAAGAGAACAGACGATAACAGTATAAACTATGGTAATAAGATTGGATTTCTCAGAAAAATTGCCGCTCTCAATAGAAAAGGGGTCCCCGGAGAATTTTATTACGTGCAACTGTAAATTGTTGTTTTCAAGTAATGCAATTGTTGGTTGGCTGCAAGAAGGCAGGCTAAGATAACAGAATCACAGAGTTGGAAGGGATCTCGGAGGTCTTCTAGTCCAACCCCCTGCTTAAGCAGGAAACCCTATACCATTTCACACAAATAGTTGTCCAATCTCTTCTTAAAAACTTCCAGGGTTGGAGCATTTACAACTTCTGGAGGCAAGTTGTTCCATCGATTAATTCTTCTAACTGTCAGGAAATGTCTCCTTCGTTCTAGGTTGCTTCTCTCCTTGATTGGTTTCCATCATCTGTTGCCAGGGGTGAAATCCAGCAGGTTCTAACAGGTTTTGGAGAACCGGTAGCGGAAATTTTGAATAGTTCAGCAAACCGGCAAATACCAACTCTGGCTGGCCGCAGACTGGGGTGGGAATGGAGATTTTGCAATATCCTTCCCCTGCCACGCCCACCAAGCCACACCCACAGAACCGGTAGGGAAAATTTTGAATTTCACCCCTGTCTGTTGCTTCTTGTCTTGCCTTTGGATGTTATAGAGAATAGCTTGACTCCCTCTTCTTTTGGCAACCCGTCAAATACTGGAAGACTGCTATCATGTCACCCCTAGTTCTTCTTTTCATCAAACTAGACATACCCAATTCCAGCAACTGTACTTTATATGTTTTAGCCTCCAGTCCCCTAATCATCTTGGTTGCTCTTCTCTGCACTCTTTCTAGAGTCTCCACATCTGGTGGAGCCTGGTGGCTCAGCAGACTAAAGCATTGTGTTTAACACCAGCTGTCTGCAATTACTGTAAATTTGAATCTCACCAGGCTCAAGGTTTACTCAGCCTTCCATTCTTTCTAAGGGAGGTAAATTGAGGACCCAGTTTGTGGGGGAAATAAACTGACTTTGTATAAAATATGCAAAAGTATAAAGGCTATTGCTTAACTCATTGTAAGCCGCCCTGAGTCTTCGGAGAAGGGCGGCATATAAATCAAATTTTTTTAAAAAAATATCATGGCTACCAAAACTGGCTCCAGTATTCCAGGTGTGGTCTTGTGAAAAATGGTTATAAATCCCATTTTTCAGTGGCATTGTAACTTTGAACTGTTGTCAGTCAAGTCCTGTATTCTAGATGTCTGCAGATTTTTTTTTCTCCAGATTTTACAGCTCTCCTTCAGCTTTTGAAGTTCCTTTAATGAGAGTTAATTTGACACTTTGCATAGACAGGAGCATTTTTATGTTAGGTACCAGGAACATGTGAAGTTTGCATCCCAGATTAACTTCTGATGAACTGTGACTCAGATTAAGCTTTGGCCAATTACCCTAATAAGTCCCAGCGGGGGATGCTTTTAATTTCCTGTGGATGAAAGATCTGCTTTCTCTAAGTGCCAAACTGCCAACCCCAGGAAACCATCATCCCTCCTGCCCCTCCCAATTACTAACCCCCTTAAGGGATCCACCCCTTCCTTGGAGAACAATAACTAAACTCTGTTACCACACCGCTCCATATGAAAAGTCAGCCTATAAGAACTGGAAAGAAACTTTTTGAGAAAGAGTCTGGCTACAGCTCAGATCGGAAATGCACTAAGGCTTTTATCCAAGGTACTTAAACCTGCTTAAGGCATGGCCAAGGTGGCTGCATTCACACATGCTTAATTAGAGTTCTAACAGAGAGGGTGGCTTTGGCTTATTCGGAAAGTTCACCTGGAAAGCTTATGGTTCATAGCATCACACAGACCCAGAAAAGGGCTGCTGCAGGAGCTGTAAGCAGATAGGTGTAGCTCAGGCCTGTGGGGTGCTTCGAACTGGCTTACAGGGCCATTCTGGAAACAGCAAAGGACTGGCCCACAGTGCCTCTGCCAGTGAAAATGGAGCTCCATTTTCGCTGGCAGAGGATTGCAGGAGGCCATCCCAGCTGAAAACGGAGCTCGGGGAGGGCTCCATTTTCGCTGGCAGAGGGTTGCAGGAGGCCATTCCAGCCGAAAACGGAGCTCGGGGAGGGCTCCATTTTCACTGGCAGAGGGCTGCAGGAGATCATCCCAGCCGAAAATGGAGCTTGGGGAGGGCTCCATTTTCGCTGACAGAGGGCTGCAGGAGGCCATCCCAGCCGAAAACGGAGCTCGGGGAGGGCTCCATTTTCACTGGCAGAGGGCTGCAGGAGATCATCCCAGCCGAAAACAGAGCTTGGGGAGGGCTCCATTTTCGCTGGCAGAGGGCTGCAGGAGACCATCCCAGCTGAAAACAGAGCTCGGGGAGGGCTCCATTTTTGCTGGCAGAGGCTTGCAGAGGCCATCCCAGCTGAAAACGGAGCTCGGGAAGGGCTCCATTTTCACTGGCAGAGGGCTGCAGGAGATCATCCCAGCTGAAAACGGAGCTCAGGGAGGGCTCCATTTTCGCTGGCAGAGAAATCCCCATTCCGTCCCCAATCCAGGAGAAGGTTACTGCAAAATACCCATTTCCTCCTGATCAGCTGGGACTTGGGAGGCAGAGAATAGAAGGGGGCGGAAGCAGTCAGAATTATTACTACTGGTTCTCCAAACTACTCAGAATTTCCGCTACTGGTTCTTCAGAATTGGTCAGAACCTGCTGAAACCCACTTCTGGCGCATGCACAGAGTGTGAAAAATGGGACGTGATGATATCCGGGTGGATGGGAGGAGCATCCGCTGCCGCTGCTATGGTTTGCCCGAACTGGATAGAACCCATTGAATACCACCACTAACCCCGGGGTCACATGATCTCCTTCTGTGACCTTCTAATAAGCAAAGTCAATGGGGAAACCAGAGTCCCTTAACAGTGGTAAAATGGGGCAAAAGACTCACTTAACCAATTTCTCCTTTAGCAAGAGAAACATTGGACTCAATTCCGGTTGTATAAGTCGAGAACTATCTGTTATTACCAAGTCTTCCTAAATGTATACTTTTTTTCTCTTGCAAAATAAATCAAACTCTGGTTTTCCTAAATGCCACAATAAAGCTGCTCTTTTAAAATGATCAATTGTCTTATATAAAGCATGCTGCTTTCGGGGAGAGCGGGGTTCAGAGATGGGTTTCAGCAGGTTCTGACCAATTCTGGAGAACCGGCAGTGGAAATTTTGAGTAGTTCGGAGAACCGGTAGTAAAAATTCTGACTGGCCCCACCCCCATCTACTCTCTGTCTCCCAAGTCCCAGCTGATCGGGAAGAAATGGTGATTTTACAGTATCCTTCCCCTGCCATGCCCCCCAAGCCACACCCCCCCAAGTCACACTCGCAGAACCAGTAGTAAAAATTTTTGAAACCCACCACTGGAGGGGTTGTAACTGAATCGGAAATAAAGTGATTGCTGGTCATCTGGTCCCACTCCAGAGCAATGTTTTGGCCATTCCACTTCCACCCGCCCAGATTAACTTTGCACTCTCTTATTTCTACAGACGTCTGCATGGGTGCGTCTCACCCCCAACGGCTGCACTACAAGGAGCTTTATGAACGTGCTTTCCAGGCAATTCCCCCCAAAGACAGCAGATGGGTGGTTGCATGGATCAGCCCTGGAAACCCCAAGAAGAGGGCCCACCTGTACAGAGCAGGCCAGATGTGAGTCACCGAATGAGTCAACACTGGGAGCAAACATGAACCTGCTTTTAAAATTCCCCATCCCTGCCTCCGCTGGAGCGTTCAAACACGGTAAGAGCTTTGGAAAAGTCAACAGACTTTGCGGCCTTGGGAACAAGGCATGGGGGGGGGAGTGGGAGTTAAGAGGGCTGGAGAGCTGCCACCTGCAGAAAGACTCACGGGAAGTGGCACCTGGATAACGCTTGGCGATGCCTAGCCGTGCCTTGAGTGCCTCCTGTTGCTGAGATACGTCTGACTCTTAATGACTTTGTTTAGCTGCCACCTTTGTGGGTTGATGGACGTGCAGCTCTAGTTAGCTTCTGAGTTCCAGACAGGCCCTGAGGGAAGCTCGGTTTAGCTGGGGTTGCAAGCAGAGTCCCAGATAACGGATGTAACAGATTAACAGAGTTGGAGGGGACCTTATAGGTCAGTGATGGCTAACCTTTTTGCCATCGCGTGCCAAAAGCGGGGGGAGTGCCGGGTGGTCGCATGTTTGCGTGCCCACACCCATAATTCTATGCGCCATGCCCCCCGCACATGCGCACACAACCCCCCCAATCTCCCGCTTTTGGCATCTGATGGCATGGTGGATCCGGTAGGCCCGTTTTTCGCCCTCCCCAGGCTCCAGAGGCTTTCTAGGAGCCTGGGGAGGGCAAAAACAGCCTTCCTCACCCTCCTGGAGATCCTCCGTAGGCCGGAAACAGCCCGTTTGCCAACTTCTGGTGAGCCCAGAAGGCCCGAAAATCAGCTGGCCAGCGCATGCATGCTGGAGCTGAGCTAGGGCAATGCTCGCGTGCCCACTAATATGGCTCCGCGTGCCACCTGTGACACGCATACCATGGGTTCCCCATCACGGTTATAGGTCATCTAGTCCAACCCTCCCATTCAAGCAGGAGACTCTACACCATTTCTGACAGATGGCAGTCCAATCTCTTCTTGAAAGCCTCCAGTGATGAAGCTCCCACAACTTCCGAAGGCAGCTTCTGTTGTTCTCACTGTGAGAAAGTTCCTCCTCATTTCTAGGTTGAATCTCTCCTTAGTCAGTTTCCATCCATTATTCCTTGTCTGGCTTTCAGGTGCCTTGGAAAATAGCTTGACCCCCTCCTCTCTGGGGCAGCCCCTCAAATATTGAAATGCTGCTATCATGTCTCCCCTGGTCCTTCTCTTCACTAGACTAGCCCTGCCCAGTTCCTGCAACTGTTCTTCATATGTTTTAGCCTCCAGTCCCCTCATCATTCTGGTTGCTCTTCTCTGCACTTTTTCTAGAGTCTCAACATCTTTTTTATAGTGTGGTGACCAGTGGTGAAATCCAATTATTTTTACTACCGGTTCTGTGGCTTGGTGGGCATAGTGTGGCTCTGTGGGCATGGCTGGGGAAAGATATTGCAAAATCTCCATTCCCACCCCATTCCTGGGGGAAGGATATTGCAAAATCTCCATTCCCACCCCACTCCGGGGCCATTCAGAGGTGGTATTTGCTGGTTCCCCGAACTACTCAAAATTTCTGCTACTTTGGGATATGTTCAACTGCCGTTTCTTTGTTTGCCAGGCGTCAAAGTAATAGCTGGAACTTCCAGGAATAAGTCTGCCCTCTTAACCAGATCAGTAAAAGTCCCAAACAATGCTAAAGATTGGTGAGAGGTAATCATGATCACATTTTTCGTGACTTTGGAGGGAGGGGGGGTCAAGAGAAAACACAATTTGTTAGCTATTTAAGATTTAGCAGCTTAAGGGAGCCCAGAAAATGGGTAACTCGATAATTCGAATACAGAACGGGAGTGAAATCCAGTAGATTCTGACAGGTTCTGGAGAACCGATAGTGGAAATTTTGAGTAGTTCGGAGAACCGGCAAATACCACCTCTGGCTGGCCCCAGAGTGGGGAGGGAATGGGGATTTTGCAATATCCTTCCCCCAGGAGTGGGGAGGAAATGGGGATTTTGCAGTATCCTTCCCCTGCCACACCCACCAAGCCATGCCCACCAAGCCACGCCACGCCCGCCAAGCCATGCCCACAGAACCAGTAGTAAAAAAAATTGGATTTCACCACTGCTGGACACCCATTAAAACTGACCCCACTCAGAGCATAGAACAATTTAAATAAGCAGTGCAAGATTGGAAGATGTGGAGAGACCTCGCCCATAGAATTGCCAAGAGCCAGACATGACTGAACGGTTAAATCATCATCACCCCTTCGCCAAAAAGAGGAATACCTTTCTCCATGGGGCAAAGAAATTGGGTAGGCTTTAAAGCAGAGGTGAGGAATCAATCATGGTCCCTTTATGACTTGTGGACTTCAACTCCCAGAATTCCAGAGCTCTGGAATTCTGGGAGTTGAAGTCCACAAGTCTTAAAGACTGCCAAATTTGAAGACCTCTGCTTTAAAGAATCTGTCGATTCTCCATTTCAGCTCAGCGGCTCTACTGCACCATGTTCTGCAAGGGAGCCGAAGGCTGTGGTGATTCCAATCAAAATATTACCTTGTTGAAAGACGGGTGGTAGATCTGTCTTGCTTGTTAGCTGATGCCACTGAAAGCGGCCCCTGCCCCCCCTGGGCCAAGCCTCTAGGGATGCTTCTCTCAATTGGGCCCTCTGTCCCATTTGTAACCAAAGCCGACCTCCATCCCTTTTGTGCTGCAGATAATAAGAGAGGTGGCGGGGGCCTCTGGAATGACTCATAAGACCTTTCAAAGCCCCCATTGTCCTTTTCAAAGATGGATTCCCCCAAGGATCTTCTTCCATCCTTCCACACAATGCCCACCACTGACTGCACGTCCCTCCCCGGCTGACATCTTTCTGTCCTCAAAAAAGTCGAGCGAAGTCCACAGAGAGGTTGAAGCTGCCTCTACGGTGTCTCCCTTAGGATGAGCAGACTTCAAGGCTTGTGCATCAGAAGACACCTAACCCAGAGAAGGAAGATTGCAAGATCGGAGATAAAGGTTGCCAGTGTGGGTCTCCAGAGGCTACGCTCAAAAAAAGGTCAAGATTGATTAGGGGTACTGGAAGCTAAAACGTATGAAGAACGGTTGCAGGAATTGGTATGTCTGATTTAATGAAAAGAAGGATTAAGCATGACATGATCGCAGTGTTCCAATATTTGAGGGGCTGCCACAGAGAAGAGGGGGGTCAACCTATTGTCAGGCCTGGAAACCATCTTTTTCGTTGGATCTTGAGGCCTGCCACATTTACTACTACTGTGGGAAACTGGGAGGGGGGATTGTATGGATTGTATGTGATATGTAGTCATCATAACATTCCTTTCTCAGAGAGTCAAGGACATCTTGCCCTGCACCTGGACAGCTGAAATCGGGAGGCATCTCCAGTTGGGACGGTGCTTGGATTGGACCATGTGATGGATTTGTGGGTGTTGGGCAGGGACTTTAACTTTCCTTTCGGTGGAGAAAATCTGGAAGCTCTCAGATTCGGGTTTTCCCAGTTGTGCCAATATGACATCTCTAACAGTGAGAACAATTAATCAGTGGAACAACTTGCCTCTAGAGGTTGGGTGCTCCATCACTGGAGGCTTTTAAGAAGAGATTGGACAGCCATTTGTCTGAAATGGTATAGGGTTTCCTGCTTGAGCAGTGGGTGGACTAGAAGATCTCCAAGGTCCCTTTCAGCTGTGTTATTCTGTTATTTGTTATTCTATTATTCAAGATGGCACTCACAGCACTGCGATGATGGCATTTGTTAACAGGCAGAGTTGCCTTCACACTGTTGTAGCTGCCATCTTGGTCTTTTTGAGCATAGATACCTCTGGCTAAGTCCACTCAGTGTCACCTTGATTATCTGTCAAAAGATGGGCAGTTTGGCGGTTTGAATCCCTAGCGCCGCGTAACAGGTTGAGCTCCCGTTACTTGTCCCAGCTTCTACCAACCTAGCAGTTCGAAAGCATGTAAAAAATGCAAGTAGAAAAATAGAGACAACCTTTGGCGGGAAGGGAACAGCGTTCCGTGTGCCTCTGGCATTGAGTCATGCCGGCTACATGACCACGGAGACATCTTCGGACAGCGCTGGCTCTTCGGCTTTGAAATGGAGATGAGCACCGCCCTCTAGAGATGGGAACGACTAGCACATTTGTGCGAGGGGAACCTTTATCTTTACCTTTACCTCTGGCTAAGCCCACTCAGTGTCCCCTTGATTAGCGTGTACTGACATGGTGCACAAGCTAAATTTTTGCATGGCCAAGCGCTGTTCCCTTCCCCTTCAAGCTCTGTGTTTCACGTAGTTATGGTGAAAGCCCCGGGTGAAGTTCTCCCCCCCTCTTCCCTGACTCCATTCCACCTATCACCCACCCCACCCTTCTTTTCCTACCACGTCCATCTCTGGTGCCCTGCCTTGGAGTGAAATCCAATATCTGACCTACGCAGAGGGAATAAACTCTTTTTGACCTCCCACAGGCCGTATCAGAAATTTCAGAAGAGGCATCCAATTGCAGGAAGCACAAACAGCCAAACCCTGCCCATACCTTTATTATATGTGTTTCTCTCAGCTTTGTCTCCAATGAAAATAATCCCTTCCGTGACTGTTTTTCCCTATAGCTGAGATAAAAAGGCTCTGTGCCCGTCGGGCATTGGCAGAAGACTCTCCTGGCATGAGATACCCTGTGCGCCACTGCTGATCCCTTTCCCAGTGTTGACTGTTTCCAGTCACTGCCAGGCCTGTGACCTCCTTCTAATGCCCTAGCGTAGAGTTCCCCAACGTTTTCAGCTTTGTGGACTGATGAGGGGGGGATGATTCTGCGCAGGGGTGGGCTTCAAAATTTTTAGCAAGGTTCTCTGCCTGGTTACTGGGTGGGCGTGGCCATGGTGGGCATGGCCTAGTCGACCTGCACTATAGTTTGAGGGGGGGCAATTTGCCCTCCCTGGGCTCCAGAGGCTTTTCTCGAACCTCTGGGAGCCTCTGGGAGCCTCCGGGAGGGCGAAAATAGCCTCCCCAGGCTCCAGAGGCCCATTTCTGGCCTTCCAGAACTTCCAGTAGGCCTGGTTTTTGCCGTCCCCGAGCCTCCAAGCGTGCTCTGCACTTACCTGCATCCAAAACGGGCTATATGGGGACTCCTGGGAGGGGCCAGCCAAAAGTGGGATTTGGGGGTCCTCCAAACTGCACAGAATCTTAGCTAGAGGTTTTCCCAAACCCCTGCAAACTCCCAGCAGCCCACCCCTGGTTCTGCATGCCAGTGGGCAAGCGTGCATGCCCTTTAACTTTACTTTAACTTTACTTTAACTTTACTTTAACTTTACTTTAACTTTACTTTAACTTTACTTCACATTAGTTTTTTATATTTTTCTTTTTTCTTTTCACTTTACTCTTTACTTACTGTACTTTATACTTTACTCTTTACTTTTTACTTTACTCTTTACTTTATTCTTTACTTTGCTCTTTACTCTTTACACGTTACTCTTCATTTTACTTCTTACATTTTACTCTTTACTTTATTCGTTATATTTTGCACTTTATTCTGTATACTTTACTTTTTACTTCGCTCTTTACTCTTTACCCTTTACTCTTCATTTTACTCCGTACACTTTACTCTTTACTTTATTCTTTACAGTTTGGAATATATTCTTTATTCTTTACTTTTTACTGTATTACTTTATTCTTTATACTTTACTCCACACTTTACTCTTTACACTTTACTTTTTACTTATAATATTTAGTGCCTTCAAGTCAATGTTGGCTCAAGGCAACGGCCTGAACAAGTCCCGGCAGTTTTCTTGGCAAGATTTTCGGAAGTGGTTTGTCCTTGCTTCCTTCTTCCTGGAACGGAGACAAAGGGATGCCCCAAAGTCACCTACCTGGCATCATGCCTAAGCAAGATCAGAATGACAGTTTCTCAAGTACCTACTATACTACCTTGGCTCTCTATTAGATTATTTTCTAATAAACGTTTTGTGATTATTATCACTGCGTTAAAAATTTGGTGGAGTGGAATGTCTGTGGAGATTCTCAATCACCCAGGTCATGGTTTACCCAAAGATGCTTTTTTTTTTTAAAAAAAAAAAAGGCAATTGGACATTTTTGGTTTGTTTTTTATCCTTTGAAAATGTTTAGCTTCTCATCCAAGAGTGGAAGAAGATCTTCTTCCAGTTTTCCCACTAGGGTCACCAAATCTCTGGTTCAAGGACCACCAGGCCCCCAGCTGAAATTCCTCTGGATAGCAATAGCACTTAGACTTATATACCACTCCACAGTGCTCTACAGCCCTCTCTGAGCAGTTTACAGAGTCATCCTATTGCCCTCCCGCCCCAATAATCTGTGTCCTCATTTTATCAACCTCGGAAGGATGGAAAGTTGAGTCAACTTTGAGCCAGTCAGGATCGAACTGCTGGCAGTGGGCAGAATTAGCCTGCCTTACTGCATTCTCACCACTGCGCCACCTCGGCTCTTACGTACCTACAAAATATCAACAAAAACACAATGCTGTGTTATCTTTTCACAGCACCACCGTATTGCCTGCCTTCTGCCAGTCTACACTTTTATTGATGTAAAAATAAACACAATTTATTTATATAAATGCAGTTTTAAAAAGCAGGGCATAGATCAGCGGTGGATTGCCCCCGGTTCGGACCGGTTCTATAGAACCTGTAGTAAAACCGGAGAGAGGCTCCACCCACCTACCCCGACATCATCAAAACACTTCTGCACATGCACAGAAGCTTCTCGCGCGGCTCCGTTGCAAACTGGTAGTAAAGGTAAGTAAAACCCATCCCTGGCATAGATATCAGAATATCCGAACTCGAAGGGACATTGGAGGCCTTCTAGTCCAACCCTCTGTTCAAGCAGGAAATCCTGTAACATTTCGAACAAATAGCTGTCCAATCTTTTCTTAAAAATGTCCAGTGTTGGAGCATTCACAACTTCTGGAGGCCAGTTGTTCCACTGATTAATTGTAATCACTGTCAGGAAATTTTTCCTTAGTTCTAGGTTGTTTCTCTCCTTGATTAATTTCCACCCATTGCTTCTTGTCCTGCCTTCAGGTGCTTTGAAGAATAGGCTGTCCCTTCTCTTCTTTGTGGCACCCCTCAGATAATGGAACGCTGCTGTCATGTTACTGCTGCTTGATATCAACGAAGAGTTTTTGATAGCTTTTGTTTCATCTTTCTTTCCAGATAAACTTCCAGAGAGCTAAATTCACATGTTATGCAAAGTTTTAACTACAGTTTGTTGAACAAACCAAAATAAGTATATAGGCATGCAAAGTAACAGGCTTCTTTCAGTTGCTTCTTGATTTGTTGCTTCCTTTCTCCTCCGTTTTAAGCATTCTTGTCTGTAGCTCAATGAATAGTTGAGAGATTTTCATAAACCAACCAAGTAAATCTGTATTTCGCAAAGCCATGCTTAAAACCAATACACTAGTATCTGGCAAAGGATTCAAGATGGGATTTCTGTCTTAAAATAGAGCATTATTTATTCATTGATCCCATCAACACATCTTGCACATAATTTGATTTATATGCCGCCCTTCTCCGGAGACTCAGGGCGGCTTACAGTTGGTTTCCATCCATTGCTTCTTGTCCAGCCTTCAGTTGCTTTGGGGAATAGATTGCCGCCCACCCCTCCCCCAGGGGTGAAATGATCCCGGTTCAGACCAGATTGCCCAATCTGGTAGCGATGGTGGCGGGTGGTTCGGAGAACCAGTAGCAAAAATCCCCCCCCCCATGCCCAGCTGAGCCCCGCCCCCATGCCCAGCTGAGCCCCGCGATCATCAGAGGGTTTTTAAAATTTATTTTTAAAAGCATTTTTTTCTACAACCTCTTCGGCCGAAAAAATGCTTTTAAATTTTTTTTAAAAGCCTCTGATGATTGTGCGACTCAGCTGCGATCATCAGAGGCTTTTAAAAGCACTTTTTTTTTACCACCTCTTTGGCCGAAGAGGTTGTAAAAAAAATGGTTTTAAAAGTTTTTTTTTAAAAAAAAGTTGGCCACGCCCACTCAGTCACATTACCCCACCACCATCAAGCCATGCCCACAGAACCGGTAGTAACAAATTTTACATTTCACCACTGAACAACGCCCCCCTCCCCCTCTTCTTTGTGGCAGCCCCTCAAATCTTGGAACACTGCTATCATGGCCTCCCTAGTCTTACTTTTCATTAAACTAAACCTACTCAATTCCTGCAAGAGGTTGTATCTAAATCCAGAAAGGAGGTGCATAAAGCCAAAAACTTTGTCTGGATTTAAACACCACTTCCCCGGGTGCTGGCTGGGCAACGCTGCCAGGCTAAAGTTTCCCAGTGTGATTATACTGAACAAAGAAATGCATTGTGGGCAAGGTTTATATTATTGAGATATTATTCACTGGAAGGTCACACGCTTGGTTGCTTATCGGCAGTTTGCAGCTTGGAAACAAACAGGAGTTCAAGGTGAGATCAAAAGGAAGTTAGCTTTGCGGTAATTGACGTTTTGATCTCACCTGGATTAATTTACCTGTTCCCAGGATCTGGGCATCGCGACAGGTGTATCTGGCACTGGATCACTTGTTTCTCAGTTGCCTTTGCTCCTAGTAGTTTCCCCAGCCACCCATTGTCTCTCTTCTCCTGGGGTCATTGAAGACTTCAGGACTTCAAATGAGAGAGACTGAATCCCTTTCTTCTGTTTTTGGCTAATTTGTCTATGTGGAATCTGCCCGTAAAGCGGTCTTTCTCAATCTTGGCAACTTTAAGATGCGTGGACTTCAGCTCCCATAATCCTCCAGCCAGCAGCCTCTTGGCTTCTGCATATCTAACAGAACAGAACAGAATAACATATTTGAAAGGGACCTTAGGTCATGCAGTCCAAAACCCTGTTGAAACAGGAGACCCTACACCATTTCTAACAGATGGCAGTCCAGTCTCTTCTTGAAAGTCTCAAGTGATGAAGCTCACACAACTTCTGAAGGCAACTTCTGTTCCACGGGTTGATTGCTCTCACTTTCAGAAAATGTATTCTTAGTTCTAGGTTGAATCTCTCCTTTAACAGTTTCCACCCACTATTCCTTGTCTGGCCTTCAGGTGC
>JAUDYJ010000005.1:8071135-8133635 GCA_030761175.1 Masticophis lateralis | reverse complement strand
GGACTGACCGGTTGGATCGCCTTGCAGCCCAAGGGACTCGCAGGAGTCTTCTCCAGCACCATAGGCCTCAATTCTTTGGTGCTCAGCCTTCCTTATGGTCCAGCTTTCCCTGCCATACATTGCCACTGGGAAAACCATAGCCTTGACTATATGCACTTTCACTGGCAGGGTGATGTCTCTGCTTTTTAGTATGCTGTCTAGATTTGCCATGGGGCAAAACTCACTTAACTAATAGTCTCGCTTAGCAAGAGAAATGTTGGGTTCCATTGTGGTCATAAGCCAAGGGCCGCCTGTACCCAGACCTGTATAGTTCATTTCAATGCAGAGTTGTCTCCATTTTTTTATTTTTACTTTAAACCTGAGATCTGTTCAACCAGAATTCCCTTGCAGGCGTGACCCTTTGGCCACTGAATGACAGCCTTTTCTCCTCTTTGCATCTCTTTGGTTCTCATCTTCGCAACGTCCTTGTTCTTTACCTCCATCAGCGTTGCCTTCTGTTCTTCCTCCCTGCGCTCAGCTCTCTTAAGGGCCATCCCCAAAAGTAAAGCGTTCTGGGGAAAATATTGTGCTTATTAAGGATAAGTTATTTCTGTTGCAGAGTTCAGGAGGCCAGCGCAATGAAGCAATCGCTTCAGAGAGTTCCTCCTGGGAGCTTCAGAACGGAGAGCCGAATGTACGTAGGCCAAGCACAGCCTGTTCAACAGCAACTTCCCACCGGGAAGCATAAAATGCTTCCACTCATTGTCCCAGCTGTAAATTATCTAGCAAGTAGTATAACACACACATACGTTCGAACAGCAGAGAAAGCTCTTGGGGACTCGCAGTGCGAGTGCACTTCGAACGGCTGCTTTGGATAGAGCAGGGAGATGGATGGGCTTACTAATTCGATCAGGAGGGGCAGCTGAAAGTGCATTGCGCGCTGTTCTAACAGGAGAATCCAGGTAAAGGTTACGGATAGCGCCAGTGGTGAAATCCATTTTTTTTTTTACTACCGGTTCTGTGGGCGTGGCTTGTTGGGCGTGGCTTTTTGGGCATGGCAGGGGAAGGATACTGCAAAATCTCCATTCCCACCCCACTCCAGGGGAAGGATTCTGCACTCCAGGGGAAGGATACTTGAGAAGCACCCGGAGGCTCCAACTGGTCCAGAATGTGGCCGCGCGAGTGATAATGGGGGCAAATCATCGCTCCCATGTAACACCCCTCTTGTGCGAGCTGCACTGGCTCCTGGTGGTCTTCCGGGCGCGTTTCAAGGTATTGGTTACCACCTTTAAAGCTCTCCATGGCTTAGGACCTGATATTTACAGGACTGCATTCTGCCACCAATTGTCTCCCACCGCCCGATACGCCCTCACAGAGAGGGACTCCTCAGGGTGCCGTCGGCCAACCAATCTCTACTGGCGACACCCAGGAGGAGAGCCTTCTCTGTGGGGGTCCAGCCCTATGGAACAATTTGCCCCCGGACCTACAAAGAATCCACAATCTCCGTGCCTTCCGGCGTGCTGATGGAACAATGATTTTAATTGGGTTTTTAATGGTTTTAAAATGGTTTTAGCTGGGAGTTTTAAATTTGGCCAATAGGATTGAATTATTTTAAATGATTTTTAAATTTTGTCTTGTATATGGTTTTATCACGGCTGTTCACCGCCCCGAGTCCTTTATTCTATACAAATAGAATAAAATAAAATAAATAAATAAAATAAAATAAATAAAATCCCCATTCCCTCCCCACTCCTGGGGGAAGGATATTGCAAAATCTCTATTCCCACCGCACTCCGGGGCCAGCCAGAGGTGGTATTTGCCAGTTCTCCAAACTGCTCAAAATTTCCACTACCAGTTCTCCAGAACCTGTCAGAATCTGCTGGATTTCAGCCCTGGATAGCGCCAGTGTTGGCATTCAGCCGGTTCTATCCGGTTCAAGTGAATCGGTAGCGCCCACCCGCCTGGACGTTATCATGTCCCGTTTTTGACCCTCTGCGCATACGTGGAAGGCTCACATTTGCAAACCGGTAGCGAAAGTAAGTGAATACCATCCCTGGATAGCGTGTATAGGGAGGTGTTTTGAGTTTCACCTGGATGACTGGCCCTGTTTCCAAAGGATCAGTATTGATTGCTTGTCCCACAATCAACCAGATGTTCAGACGGGTTTGGGCATGTTTTCTGCACCTCGCGAGTCTTTCCCAAGGACCCGGCATAGACAGATGACGATTTTGATATGTTAAAGCAGGGGTGTCAAATTTGATTTCATTGAGGGCTACATCAGGGATGCATTTGACCTCAGGGGGGCCAGGGGTGTACGGCCAGGGGGTGTGGCCAGCTCCACGTCACTCATCAAGGCTCTGTTTTCAGCCGCACGCTGCCTGCCCAGCAGTGATGGGGTTGCCCCCGGTTCGGACCGATTCGCAAGAACCGGTAGTAAAACCAGCAGGAGGCTCCACCCACTGACCACGGACGTCATCAAAGTTGATCTGCGCAGGCATGATGCGAACCTGTAGAAAAGGTAAGTAGAACACAACCCTGCTGCCCAGGCTCCATTTTTGGCCGCAACGGCCTCCTGCTACCCTCTGTAGCGGGCCTTCACAGCCAAAAATGGAACCCAGGTGGGCTGGGCACAGCCTCACCGAGCTCCGTTTTCACTGGCACAGGCTCTGCGAGCCAGTCCTTCACTGTTTCCAGGGTGGGCCCGCAAGCCAGATCTAAGCATCCCACAAATCGGATTTGGCCTGCAGGATTAGGGTTAGGGTTAGGGTTAGGGCTAGGGCTAGGGCTAGGGCTAGGGCTAGGGCTAGGGCTAGGGCTAGGGCTAGGGCTAGGGTTAGGGTTAGGGTTAGGGTTAGGGTTAGGGTTAGGGTTAGGGTTAGCTGAGTTTAACACCCCTGTGTTAAAGGTATCATCACAGAGTAACAGACTTGGAAGGGACCTTGGAGGTCTTCTAACTCCCCTGCTGAGGCAGGAAACCCTACATCATTTCAGACAAGCGACTGTCCAATTTCTTCTTAAAGACTTGCAGTGATGGGAGCGCCCACAACTTCTGAAGACAAGTCGTTTCACTGGTTAATTGTTCTCAACGACTAAGAAATTTCTCCTTGTTTCTAGGTTGGTTCTCTCCTTGATTAAGTTCCCATCCATTGCTTCTTCTCCTACCTTTGTATAAATAATCTAATTTCCCAGCCATCGTGTCCACACCTCTTTAAAAATGTTGTTGAGAAAAGACTGATCTCGAGTATTTCACCATTTGGGGGGGGGGGGGGCACCTTCTCTATTTGCAGCCTTCTTCTATTCATTTCGAGGTTATATTTTGAGGTTGTATTTCTCTAAAGCATTGAAACGGCACTCATATTTCTTTGAAATGAAGCCATGCGTGGGTTTCTAATGAACTGAGAAATTTTGCTAGGCAGTTCATAACTCACTTCTTTCTTCTGTGAAAGGGAAGCTCTGATACACCCTAGAGTAAGGTCTGCAAGACCCCCTCCACCTCCAGTTTTGTAAGGCTGACAATGAAGAGCTGGCTTCACACCATAAACCAAATCTGGTTACTGAAGACATCTATCTTCTGGGTTTGGATAATACGCTGAATCATAAATGAGCTGAGTCTAAATGACTTGCTTAAACATGGGGCACGCTGGCGAATCACAGTATATGGCAGAATGCATGGCCTGTCGTGCGAATCCCGCTCTCGTTCACGCCTGGTCTGGGTTTATTTTTGCAGTCAAGGAAGGAAAGGTTTATCAGGCAAGCATGGCAGCTCCTCAAAAGGCTGTATTTTACTTGATCGTGCACGTAGCTTGAAGCTTGGTTCTAGCATTTGAGCAGCTATGTGTTGTCTCAATAGAGGACAATAGTTGGAGCTCAGGGTTGACATGACTAGGTAACGTCATCAGTCTAGAAGGGAGTGAGGTTTGCTCTCAATTTATATTCTTGTGGCTCGCCGTGTCAACATTGGTAGGAATAGTTTTGTTAAGGATATTGTTGTGTTAACCAACCAACAGTGGGTAGAGCACAGGAAAACGGTGCTGAGAGCAATGAATAAGATACATACAAACTGGTTTATCAAAGGTTTTTACTTTATAATGAAAAAAACAATCTCACAGTCTTTAATCAATTCAAGTCTTTGCCAGTTAAATCAGTCCAGTGATAACAAAAATCTTCTTACCATACAAAACAACAGTAGGTAACAATAGCAAGTTCACGCTGGTAACAAACCACAATGGTAGCATATCCATCCACGATGAGACCACCTCCACACACGATGGTAGCATAACATCAATGACTACATTTCAGCTCCCTTCTTAAATACGGTTACAACAGAGCTGATCCAATTAGGATATAATGACTCAGCATTACAATGACTCTTAAAGTCATATAATACATATTCATGTTAAAGTCATAGAACACATATTGTCCATATATTGCCTGGACAACCTGTTAGGCTTATACCATATTCTAACAGGTCTTGGTGATTCTTCGGTAGCGTTGTTAGTGTCAACCAGGTGGGCTTGAGTAGTTTGGAGAACCGGCAAATACACCTCTGACTGGCCCCAGAGTGGGGTAGGAATGGGGATTTTGCAGTATCCTTCCCCTGCCATGCCCACCAAGCCACGCCCATCAAGCCACGCCCACAGAACCGGTAGTAAAAAAAATGTGGATTTCACCACTGTGACAAGGGAATATCATCACTGCTAGGAAGGAGTGCTGTTTCATCCCAAAAGGTCTCAGCACTCCCTACTAGCACTGATGATGTTACCAAGTTAGGTAATGAAACACCTGTAAGAAAACAAGCAAGCTCAGAGAGCACCAAGGACCCTTTATCGTATGTTATAGATTTTTTTTTTTCCTCTGAGGTTGCTGGGTCTTATTTAGGATGATTTGGAGGGCTTTAGATGGATTGTGTGCTACACTCGGCCATGTGGTTGTAATAGTCTGTTGGCGGTTTGTCAGATGTTTTTGATGTATGGCAGTGTTTCCCTTTTTACAGCTTGTTTTGGTTGTGCTGGGTTGGGTTGATGGTCAGGCACTTTTGATGAAGTTGCACGGATATTGGTTTTGTTGGAACATGTTGTACAGATGATCTTTTTCTGATCTTCTGGGTTGCTCTCATTGTCTCTTTTATTATGTTGTCTCTTCTGTTGTCTCTTTTCATTTGAGAAGGGAGGGAGAGGTGGAAGGAAGAGAAGAGAGAAGGAATAATGGATGGAAACTGAACAAACTGATTATGGAAACTGATTATGGGAGCAACACGGCGCTCCCGTGTAACATCTCTCCTGCGCGAGCTGCACTGGTTCCCGGTGGTCTTCCGGGTGCGATTAAAGGTGTTGGTTACCATCTTCAAAACATGGCTTATGACCCGTTTACTTACGAGATCGCCTTCTGCCACCGATGGCCTCCCACCAACCAACACACTCCCACAGAGAGAGACTCCTCAGGGTGCCGTCGGTCAAACAATGTCAACTGGCGACCCCCCAGGGGGAGAGCCTTCTCTGTGGGGGCACCGGCCCTCTGGAATGAATTGCCCCCGGGGATACGTATGATTCACGACCTGCGTACCTTTCGCTGTGCTCTTAAAACCTTACTATTCCAACAGGCTGGGCTGGCTAAATAAGGAATTGGAATGGGGTGTCTTAATCTTTGAGTTTTTAATTTGGGGCCAAATTATTTAATCTGTTTTTAAATTGTTTTTAAATTTTGCATTATATGCTGTTTTATTGCGGCTGTACAGTTCTTCGGGAGAAGGGCGGTATAAAAAATTTAAATAATAAATAAATAAATAAATAAATAAATAAATAAATAAATAAATAAATAAATAAATAAATAAATGTTTATTAAACAAGGAGAGATTTAACCTGGAAATAAGGAGAAATTTTCTGACAGTGAGAACCATCAACCGATGGAACAGAAGTTGCTTTCAGAAGTTTTGGGAGCTCCATCACTGGAGGCTTTCAAGAAGAAATTGGACTGCCATTTGTCAGAAATGGCGGAGGGTCTCCTGCTTGAACGGGAGGGGTTGACCAGGTGGGAGGGGGTGGGGGGGCGGTGTTCCCAGAAATCTCTTCTAGTTCTTTAATTGTGTAAATCTTTTTGAGAGGCTTTGAGACCTTCTGGGATGGTATTCACACAAACATTTAACTGAGATAGTCAGAGAGATGGGGGCTCCTTTTGCATAATGGATCATCCACCAGAGGACATTATAAAACCCACTCTCTCTCTATTCCCCACCTTTTGCACCTATCTACAGACCCACAGAAACCCACAGAGGTTTCTCACCAAGACTGACAAGCCTATTTTCCCTAAATTAGCTAGAATCTTCCCGTTAGAAAAATGGCAAAGATTTAAGAGCCTGGCTGGATTTCAGAGATGGGTTTGTGTTGTATAATTTATTGGCTGGATGAGAAGGGCAAGGAAGCTCATGAAATACAGGGCCGGTCTCCCCAACCTGCTGCTGGCTTTTCTAATGGGAGGGAGGGAGGGAGAGAGAGAGAGAGAGGAAGACAGAGAGAGAGAGAGAGGCGCAGAGACAGAGAGACACACACAGAGAAAGAAAGAGACAGAGATAGACGCAGAGACAGAGAGACAGAGAGAGAGGGAGACAAATAGACAGAGAGACAGAGACAGAGAGAAAGAGACAGAGACAGAGAGAGGGAGAGACAGAGAGAGAAAGAGACAGAGATAGACGCAGAGACAGAGAGACAGAGAGAGAGGGAGACAGAGAGACAGAGAGAGAGGGAGACAGACAGACAGAGACAGAGAGAAAGAGACAGAGACACAGAGAGGGAGACAGAGAGACAGAGAGAGACAGAGACAGAGACAAAGAGACAGACAGAGAGACAGAGACAGGGAGAGGGAGACAGAGAGACAGAGATAGACGCAGAGACAGAGAGACAGAGAGAGAGGGAGACAGAGAGACAGAGAGAGAGGGAGACAGACAGACAGAGAGAGAGACAGAGACAGAGAGAAAGAGACAGAGAGAGGGAAACAGAGAGACAGAGAGAGAGGGTGACAGAGAGACAGAGAGAGGGAGACAGACAGACAGAGACAGAGACAGAGAGAAAGAGACAGAGACAGAGAGAGGGAGACAGAGAGACAGAGAGAGACAGAGACAGAGACAGAGACAAAGAGACAGAGAGACAGAGACAGAGAGAGGGAGACAGAGAGACAGAGATAGACGCAGAAACAGAGAGACAGAGAGAGAGGGAGACAGAGAGACAGAGAGAGAGGGAGACAGACAGACAGAGAGAGAGACAGAGACAGAGAGAAAGAGACAGAGAGAGGGAGACAGAGAGACAGAGAGAGAGGGAGACAGACAGAGAGAGAGAAAGAGACAGAGATAGACAGAGAGACAGAGAGAGAGGGAGACAGACAGAGAGAGAGAGAGGGAGACAGACAGACAGAGAGAGACACAGAGACAGAGAGAAAGAGACAGAGAGAGGGAGACAGACAGACAGACAGAGAGAAAGAGACAGATAGACGCAGAGACAGAGAGACAGAGAGAGAGGGAGACAGAGAGACAGAGAGAGAGGGAGACAGACAGACAGAGAGAGAGACAGAGACAGAGAGAAAGAGAAAGAGACAGAGAGAGGGAGACAGAGATGGGGTGCTCTCATGACCCAAGAAAGCTCCAGAGGGCTGGAGCAAAAATGGGAAATGCCAGGCTTGCTTAGGTGAAAAGGAGGCCCAACGGGAGTTTTCAGAGGCTGCAACAACAAAGAATGATTGTTAGGTAGCTTGGCAGCATTAGAAGTGATGTCCATGATAATAATAATAATAAAAAAGTGCTGGAAAAAAACAGCTTTAGGTTTTGCGTTCACACACCTGGATTTTATTTTATTTTTTTATTTTTTTTAAATTTGATTTATATGCGGCCCTTCTCCGGAGACTCAGGGCGGCTTACGATGCGTTAAGCAATAGCCTTCATACTTTTGTATATTTATATTTATACAAAGTCAGCTTATTGCCCCCACAAACTGGGTCCTCAATTTACCCATCTTATAAAGGATGGAAGGCTGAGTCGACCTTGAGCCTGCCTGGGATTGAACTCGCAAATTTTATTTTATTTTATTTTATTTTATTTTATTTTATTTTATTTTATTTTATTTTATTTTATTTTATTTTATTTTATTTTATTTTATTTTATTATTTTATTTTATTTTATTTTATTTTATTTTTATTTTATTATTTATATTCTGCCTTTATTATTTTTATGAGTAACACAGCACACACAATATTCCTTCTCTTCCTATTTTCTGCACCACAACAGTCCTGTGAAGTGAAGTGAACTGAGCTGAGCTGAGAGAGAATGACTGGCCCAAAGTTACCTAGCCAGCTTTCATATCTAAAATGGGACTAGCACTCACAGTCTCCTGGTGATTGGCCCAAAGTCATCCAGCCAGCTTTTATGACTAAGGCAGGACTAGAACCAGGAGTGGGCTGCTAGGGGTTCGCAGGGGTTCGGGAGAACCTCTATCTAATATTCTGTGCAGTTCGGAGAACCCCCAAATCCCACTCCTGGCTGGCCCTGCCCCCTCACCCTCCCAGGAGTCCCCGTGCGGCCTGTTTTGGATGCAGGTAAGTGCAGGGTGCGTACAGAGGCTTGGGGAGGGTTAAAAATGGATCTACCGGAAGGACGGGAAGGACGGGAAAGGGCCCAGAGAGCCCCTGGAGCCTGGGGAGGCCGTTTTCACTCTCCCAGAGGCTTGAGGAAAGCCTCTGGAGCCTGGGGAGGGCAAAAACGCCCCCCCATGGTGCAGGAGGAAGACTAGGCCACGCCCTCCATGCAGCCGGGCAGAGAACCCCTTGCTAAAATTTTTGAAGCCCACCCCGGACTAGAACTCACAGCCTCCTGGTGATTGGCCCAAAGTCACCCAGCTGGCTTTTATGCCTAAAGTGAGACTAGAACTCACAGCCTCCTGGCTTCCAGCCTACGTGCCTTAACCACCAAACCAAACTGATTCTCTTAATTTGTAGGTGAAGGGGTTCTCGGGCCTTAAATCTGGATTCCCCATCCATTTTGCCTGTCAGAAGGTCACAAAAGGTGATCACGTGATCCGGGATATTGCATCCATCATCAATATGCGCCAGTTGCCAAGCGTCTGAATTTTGATCACATGCCCATGGGGATGCTGCAATGGTCATAAGTGTGAAAACCGGTCGTAAGTCACTGTTTTCAGTGCTATTGTAACTTCGAATAGTCACTAAACAAGTGAGAACCAAATAAATTAGAGGAAGAAAAGAAAAAAAAATTTTTTACATATGATGATAAGAGCCTTGGTGACGCAGCAGATTAAAGTACTGTTAAGTAACACCAGCTGCCTGCAATTACTGCAAGTTCGAATCTCACCAGGCTCAAGGTTGACTCAGCCTTTCATCCTTTCTCAGGTGGGTAAAACGAGGAGCCAGTTTGTGGGGGCAATAAGCTGACTTTGTATAAAATATACAAAAGTATGAAGGCTATTGCTTAAAACATTGTAAGCTGCCCTTAGTTTCCTGAGAAGGGGGGCATTTAAACGATTAAAAAAAAAAAAAAAGCCTTCCATCCTTCCGAGGTAGGTAAAATGAGGACCCAGATGGTGGGGGCAATAAGCTGACTTTGTATAAAAAAGAATACCGCTTGGGGAGGGTGGCGAAAGCTCTACTAAGCAGGTATATACAAAAGTATGGAGGCTATTGCTTAACACATTGTAAGCCGCCCTGAGTCTCCGGAGAAGGGCGGCATATAAATTGAATTAATAAATAAATGATGTTTATATCCCTTTAAGTCGCCTTGAGTTGCCATGGGCAAATAGACAGCAATATAAATTTACTAATAAATAAAAATAAATAATACATATAATTACACCAATAGAATAGAATAGAATAGAATAGAATAGAATAGAATAGAATAGAATAGAATAGAATAGAATAGAATAGAATAGAATAGAATAGAATATAGAAAATGAATGGAAGGGAAGGGAAGGGAAGATAGATTAAAGAATAGAGTAGAGTAGCGTAGAATAGAATAGAATAGAATAGAATAGAATAGAATAGAATAGAATAGAATAGAATAGAATAGAATAGAATAGAATAGAATATAGAAAATGAATGGAAGGGAAGGGAAGGGAAGATAGATTAAAGAATAGAGTAGAGTAGCGTAGAATAGAATAGAATAGAATAGAATAGAATAGAATAGAATAGAATAGAATAGAATAGAATAGAATAGAATATAGAAAATGAATGGAAGGGAAGGGAAGGGAAGATAGATTAAAGAATAGAGTAGAGTAGCGTAGAATAGAATAGAATAGAATAGAATAGAATAGAATAGAATAGAATAGAATAGAATAGAATAGAATAGAATAGAATATAGAAAATGAATGGAAGGGAAGGGAAGGGAAGATAGATTAGAGAATAGAGTAGAGTAGAGTAGAGTAGAGTAGCGCAGAATAGAAGAGAAGAGAAGAGAAGAGAAGAGAAGAGAAGAGAAGAGAAGAGAAGAGAAGAGAAGAGAAGAGAAGAGATCTGGAAGGGGCCTTGGAGGTCTTATAGTCCAGCCCCATCTTCATCTTTTTCATCCTTACAAACCATCTCAACTCCCTTCATTTTTCTATAGAAAGGAAAGATTTTCTAAGTGTGCTAAACTTCACGCTTAACTTTCTTTAGAAAGCTCTCAGGAAAATATTGGGATTATGACCAATTCTAATTTCCAGAGAATTCTTGGCAAATTGCATTTTCCCTTAAGAAGATCGTCCTTCCCTGGCAAACGTCCAATGTCGTTTTTAATGTCACAATTTCAGATTTTGCATGACATTCACATAGGACGAGCGAGAGGCCTAGGCACATGTTTGAAAAGAAATACATAATTCAGATGCAAGGAAGATATATGTGTTTGCTCATGCATTGACCTAGATAAGTAAAGTTACCATTTCGGTTCCTTACCGTGGGAAAATCTGGGTGCTTGAAGCAAAATCTAATTCTCAGGGATTTGGTGGGAAGAGGAAAAAGATGGATTCTGGATCCGTGTATTTTTTTTTCCCCCAAGGACGGGGGCAGCAAATAGAGAAAAAGGACTCGGAAAAATCAAATGATGAAATGCTCTGCCTCCTTTCCCAAATCTGTTGCTAAGCACTTCGGTCTCTAAATGAAAAATCATGTGACTGTGATGGATTTACAACCTCAATCCTCCCGTGGTTGTTAAGAGAAACACGATGGTTATTAAGTAAGACAATGGTGATTTCACATTTGCATTCTCTATTACCGTGTTTCCCCGAAAATAAGACCCTATCTTCAGAAATGGGTTTCAGCAGGTTCTGACCAGTTCTGGAGAACCGATAGCGGAAATTGTGAGTCATTCGGAGAACCAGTAGTAAAAATTCTGACTGGCCCCGCCCCCATCTATTCTCTGCCTCCCGCATCCCAGCTGATCAGGAGGAAATGGATATTTTGCAGTATCCTTCCCCTGGAGTGGGATGGGAATGGAGATTTTACAGTATCTTCCCCTGCCACGCCCACCAAGCCATGCCATGCCACGCCCACCAAGCCACGCCCACAGAACCGGTAGTCAAGATTTTGAAAACCCACCACTGGTGCAGAGGCCCATCATTCTGGCACTCAAAAGAAGAGGGATTAAATCCACTTCAGCCCACTGCCTCTGCTGCCATCTGACTCCCTCTTAGACACCATGACTTCTCCTCTCCTCCTTCCAAGGTCTAAAGCAGGAGAGAAATCCCCCACCCCACCCCAGTTCTATCTGGCTTGCTAAATTGATAGCACCAGCAGCAGGAGGCTCCGCCCACCTGCCGGGACATCATTATGTCCCGGTTTTTTACCATCTGCACACTGCACATGCACAGAAGAGGCGCACAGGTGCTCCCACATGCTCCCGTTCCTGAACCGGTAGTGAAGGTAAGTGGATTTCACCGATGTCTACAAGGTAAAGGTAAAGGTTCCCCTCGCACATATGTGCTAGTCGTTCCTGACTCTAGGGGGCAGTGCTCATCTCCGTTTCAAAGCCGAAGAGCCAGCACTGTCTGAAGACGTCTCCGTGGTCATGTGGCCAGCATGTCTAAATGCTAAAGGTGCACGGAACGCTGTTATCTTCCCACCAAAGGTGGTCCCTATAGTTGCATTTTTTTACGTGTTTTCGAACTGCTAGGTTGGCAGAAGCTGGGTAAAATAACGGGGGCTCAACCCATTACGCGGCACTAGGGATTCGAACCGCTGAACTCCCAACCTTTCAATCGACAAGCTGTTTCATCTAAACTTAGCCAAAGGCTGGAAGGCAACCAACTCTCCCTGTACTTTGAATAGGAGAGCCCCTTGGCTGATCTCACACACACACACACACACACACACACACACACACACACACATGGCTGGCCTCAGCTGCCACTCCAAGGACACTGCAGATCAGGCACGTGGTCCTTGGGTTGCAGGCCACGTGCCTGAGCCTTTGAGGAGAGCAAACGGGCCTGTATCTCTATCCGGCTTGTGTAACCTTGAGATAAGAGGGACCCGACAGTTGTGTGTAACTGGAAGGAAGCTGGGGAGGGGGAAAGACCAGGAGTCTTCTGACCAAGGTTTGCTCATAATCTGATCTGCAAAACTTCTTTTTGTTCCACCATCACTGCCCACTTCCACCTATAGAAGGCATCTATAGAAGATGGCACAGCTTATTTCTCATTAGTTTTGCAGGACATCTGGTGGGGGCTTATATGAAAAGGTTCTGAAGTCAACCTGCCCCAACCTGCAACCAGGATTGGCAGAATCAACTGCCAATCTGAAGTGAGTTGCCCCAACCTGCAACCAGGATTGGCGGAATCAACTGCCAATCTGAAGTGAGTTGCCCCAACCTGCGACCAGGATTGGCAGAATCAACTGCCAGTCTGGGGTGAGAGGTCATACAACCAATCCTCCCCAATCCTCAACCAGCTGATTTCAGCTGATGAAAATCCTAGCTACAGGTAGTCCTCGATGTACGACCAGAACTGAGCTCAACATTTCCATTGCTAAGCAAGATAATTGTTAAGCGAGTTTTGTCCCATTTTATGACCTTTCTAGGCACAGTTGATAAGCAAATCATTGCAATTGTTAAGTTGGTCACATGGTTTGGTTCCAATCTGGGATTTGAATAAAATATCTGGATGTGGCTAAGCCTCCAAAATCTTTTTCAACAAAAATGATTGCAATAGTCCTTGACTGACAACCATTCATTTAGTGACTGATCCAAGTTACAGTGGCTGGTCCTCACACTTACAACTTCACCCCCACGGGTCACATGATCAGAATTTGGGCACTTAGCAACCAGAGATGTATTTACAATGGTTACGGCATCCTAGGATCAGGTGATCATCATTGGTGATCTTCCCAATCAGCTTCCGACACACAAACTCAAGGAGGGAACTAGATTCGTTTAACGACCATATGATTCACTTAACGACCGCACCGATTTGTCTAGCAAACGTGGCAAAAAGATGAGAGCAAAACTCATTTAACAACTGTTTTGCTTAGCAATGGAAATTTTGGCCTCAATTGCGGTCGTAAATCGAGGATCACCTGTATCACAGTGGAAGACCCACACTACCCCACAGACAACCAACAACAACCTCTTTGGCTATTGTTAAGAGATGAGATTCTCCCTGGGGGTAGAACCAGTGGTGGGTTGCTCCTGGTTCGCACCGGTTCACAAGAACCGGTAGTAAAAATTTGTAGTAGTTTGGAGAACCGGTAATAACATTGGCTGGCCACACCCCCGAACTGGTCCCCGGCCAGGTTGCCCCTCGCTTATTCCACCCACCTCATCAATGGCTTTTTTTTTTCTTTTAAAAGCATTTTTTCTACAACCTCTTCAGCCAAAGAGGTTGTAGGAAAAAAAATGCCTTTAAAAGCCTCTGGCGATCCCAGCTGAGTTGCCTGATCGTCAGAGGCTTCTAAAAGCATTTTTTTCTGCAACCTCTTAAAGTTGTAGAAAAAATGCTTTTAAAAGTAAAAAGTAAGTAAAAAAAAAAGTTGGCCACGCCCACCCAATCACATTACACCCCCCTACAAAGCCACACCCACAAAATAAGCCACGCCCACAGAACCGGTAGTAAAACATTTTAGAACCCACCCCTGGGCAGAACTGTAGATGGAGACAGTCTTCTCAGCTTGGTTAAGCCTTTGTTGTCCCTGTAACTCAAGATAAAGCTCCTGCTGGCCCTTTGAAGAGAGATTTTATATAAAGCACTTTCCAGAGCACTTTAATCTTTGCAGGCAATGGCTGGCAAGGCTGGCTTAGTAAACACCCAACTTGGTGGGTCAAAACTGGGCATTTAACAATGCCACCTTCCGTCCCCTTGGAGCTGCCCTTCTTCCTTCTCTTTTCCCATCGCCACAGAATTCCGCAAGGGCATGAAAAGACTGATACATTGTGCTGCAGATACATAGCCAGTTATTGGTTATAACGGTGTTTCTCAACCTTGGTGACTTTAAGGGTGGATTTCAACGCCCCGAATTCCCCAACCAGTGTGGGAGTTAGCAAGCTTAGTAAATTGAAGATTGGAAGACTTCAACTCCCAGAATTCCCCAACCAGCGAGGGGGTTAGCAAGCTTAGTAAATTGAAGATTGAAAGACTTCAACACCCAGAATTCCCCAACCAGCATTGAGTTAGCAAGCTTAGTAAATTGAAGATTGGAAGACTTCAACTCCCAGAATTCCCCAACCAGCGTGGGAGTTAGCAAGCTTAGTAAGTTGAAGATGGGAAGACTTCAACGCCCAGAATTCCCCAACCAGCGTGGGAGTTAGCAAGCTTAGTAAGTTGAAGATGGGAAGACTTCAACGCCCAGAATTACTCAACAAACATTCTGGCTGGGGAATTCTGGGAGTTGAAGTCCACTCATCTTAAAGTTGCCAAGGCTGAGAAACACTGGACTACAACATTGCAATCCTGCCAGACCTGCTGCCTCTGCCTGTCTGGCAGAGCCAGCAAATTGATCACCATACCACCATTATCCTGGAGTATACACTACCGGGTAGTCGTTGACTTACAACCATTCATTTTTTTTTACCATTCAAATTTAGAACAGCACTGGAAAAAGCGACTGATGACTTTTTCACACTTATGAAAGCATTCCTATGGTCATGTGACCAAAATTGGGACACTTGGCAACAGCCTCATATTGTTGTGGTCCGCCAGCAGCCTGTGGAGCTGGCAGCAGAGTCAAACAGTGAGGAGACAGGGGAGGACCATGGGCCAGTCCTGGAGTCTGGGGAAGGCCCAGACGAGGGCTCTGTATTGGAGGCAGAGTTGGGGCCAGGGCCATCTGGGAGTTATGTGCGGACTCCGGAGCCTCCAGAGTCCGACATCAGGGAGGCAGAGGAACAGGATGAGCCTGTTCCTAGTGCACGTATGCGCAGAGCTGCCAGAAGGCAAGAGCAGCTAAAGCAAAAGGGACGACTCAGGAGTAAAGCCAGGAGATGATTGGCCCCTCCATAAGGCTTAAAAGAGAAACAGTGGCACTTGGGCCTTTTGCAGGAAAGCAACGTTGCTAACTCTGTTTCCACTCAGCATCTCTTGTTTGTTTCTGAACTTCGTGGGGCTTTGCCAAGTAAGGCCTTTGTCAGCGTGTCAAAGAAGATAAAAGTTGGTGGTTATCCTGAAGGACTTCTTCCAAAGGACTTGTTTTGCAACTAATTGGGACTCAGCTGGGAATGAACATAATTCTCAGCTGTTACAATAAAATAGGTTTATTTGGGACTAATTGTGTCTTGTAATGACTCAGTAAGCCTCGGTCACAACACATATTTATGATGGTTGCAATGTCCCTGGGTCACATGATCCCCTTTTGCAGAGGGGGTATTCAGAAGGTTCTGACCAGTTCTGCAGAACCAGTAGTGGAAATTTTGAGTAGTTCGGAGAACCGGTAAATACACCTCTGACTGGCCCCGCCCCCATCTATTCTCTGCCTCCCGAGTTGCAGTTGATCAGGAGGAAATGAGGATTTTGCAGTAACCTTCCCCTGAAGTGGGGTGGGAATGGAGATTTTATAGTATCCTTCCTCTGCCACGCCCACCAAGCCATGCCACGCCCACCAAGCCATGCCCCCAGAACCGGTAGTAAAATAATGTTGAATCCCACCACTGCTCTTTTGGGACCGTCTAACAATCAAAGTCAAGGGGGAAGTCAGATTCACTTAACAACTGTGTTACAACTGCAGTGATTCACTGAACGACGGTGGCAAGAAAGGTTGTACAATGGGACAAAACTCACTCAACAACTGGCTCGGTTAGCAACAGGCGTTTTGGTCTCGCTCGTGATGGTAAGTCAAAGGACTCTCTGTATTTATTCCTGACAGAAAGGAAACAAGGGAAGATTAAATATTAACCCAGGAAATATATCAATACAGCGACCAATTAAGCATGATGTTTGAACACAGCTATGCAAATAATCACAGCTCCTCTCTTGCCGTGTTTTTATAAAGGAAGAATACACAGAGCATTTGAAGGAAAAGATTCAAATCTGTTCATGAACATTGGACTTAACGTTGCTAGGGCTGTTATCTGCCAGGAAAATGTCTATAAAACAGCTTACTATGGGAAAACCCACAAAATATATGACTGCAATGACCATACATGGTTTATTATAAAGGACTGCACTTTATTCCAGAAAGCCGTTTTGTATTTTTATTCATTTTTCAAAAACCGCTTTGTCCTTTATTCTGGTCCCTCGATTTTTTTTTCTCGTACAACCGGTACCCCTTAATGCACGGTCTTTCCACGTTCAGGTGAAAAATATGAAAACTGAATTGTCTTTTTTAAAAAAAATAATAATACACGGTTTGATTTTTAGATAATTTTATTGGAATAGGAGCTTCGTAAAGCTTTTCTTGGCTTCGCTCTTGAATGTAATGCAAAGCTATGAACATAAAACATTTATTATTGTTTCATCCTGATAAGCCTCTTTCATGTTTTTCTCCTTTTTCAGGTTTGTCCCCTTTTACGTTGCCCAAGAAAACATGGTCACCCTATGTATGACTGAAAATTACATGCGAAAGAAAGAAAGAAAGAAAGAAAGAAAGAAAGAAAGAAAGAAAGAAAGAAAGAAAGAAAGAAAGAAAGAAAGAAAGATTACATTGCTAATTCTTTGCATCAAATAAATGCACTGGCTAAATTTGCATATTGCTCTGGGTGGAAGGTCAACAACAATTAATGTGAAGTTGTATACAATCTGATAAATTAAAAATGTGGTCGGGGAAACAAAATACCCAATTTTAAGATGGGAAAGTGAAAAGTAGACAGAAATGGAAACTAAGGGGTTCTCCCACTCCTTCAGCTCATCTAAATCAGTTTTTGCTGCTTCAAGGTCTCCATTCAGACTGGGGGGTTCCAAGAACGGGGCTCAGAACTACAATTTGACCTATCCCTGGTTTGGCTTTTCTAGTAAATATCTAAACACCCCCCCCAAAATAAAAAAAATATCCTTGCAACCTCTTTAGAAACTGCCCAGAGTCACCTTATAAGGGAGATGGGCAGCATAAACATTTGAGAGAGAGAGAGAGAGAGAGAGAGAGAGAGAGAGAGATGGGCGGATGGACAGACAGGCAAACAGATAGAGTCAGATCAATATAAAAAAAGGGATTGATAGACAGACAGACAGACAGATAGATAGATAGATACCCCATTTCCCCCAAATAAGACATCCCCTGACAATAAGCCCAATCGGGCTTTTGAGCGCATGGCAATAAGGCCAAGCGCTTATATGAAAATATAAGACAGGGTCTTATTTTCAGGGAAACACGATAGATAGATAGATAGATAGATAGGTGGCATGTCGCGAAGAGGGGATTGAGGGGTTTTTTAAGGAATTTTTTAAGGGGTGTTTTAGGGGGTTCTGGGGTGGGGGAGGGAGCGGGTTTGGGGGGAAACCCGGGGGGGAAAGGGACAGGCCCGACAGTCTTTGATGCCACGGGGGGCTTAGTTTCTGGAGGCAAGAGGGCTCTCAATGAGCCCTCTGTTGAGGGTGGTGTGATAACTACGTTATGTGGGAGGGGCAGATATGGCGAGAGCAGGGGACCATATCATGTGTTGGGGGCGCGCACTCGCTGTCTTCGAGCGATTGCGCGCCCCGGTCCCCGGAGCTATTCCTGTTCCCCGGGTTGTTTAGAGTCTCAGGACCCGGGGCTCCGGCTGTTGTTATGCAATGCGAGGTCCGTGGTAAACAAAGCCCCCCTCATATGTGATCTTCTTGAAGAGGGGGGTGCGGACCTGGCCGGTATTACCGAGACCTGGTTGGGCCACGAGGGGGGAGTTCCCCTCGTGGAGATGTGCCCACCGGGTTTCTTTGCATTCCACCAGCCGAGAGCCCAGGGCAGGGGTGGGGGAGTAGCGGTTATTATTAAGGAAGGTCTGGGTCCGAGGGAGGCCACTGTACCTCAGATAGCCGGGTGTGAGTCCGCCTTTGTGAGATGGGGTCCCGGTGGGCAGATGGGTCTGTTAGTCACGTACCTGGCTCCCTGCCACGTGGCAACGACCCTGCCCGAGCTTCTCAATGTTATAGCCGAGGTGGCGGTTGATACCCCCAAGCTTATAGTTATGGGGGATTTCAACCTGCCATCTATCGGCGAGACATCTGAGATGGCTCGGGAGTTCATGGCTTCCATGACGGCCATGGACCTGACCCAGGTAATTCAGGGCCCGACTCACATTGGTGGACACACCCTGGACTTGGTTTTTGTCTCTGGTCAGTGGCTGAGTGGTCTTGATATTGGGGATATAGGTGTTGAACCCTTGTCATGGACTGACCACTCGCTCCTTCGTCTCGACTTTCTGACCGTTACACCCCATCGCAGGGAGGCGGAACCAACTAGGTGGTTCCGCCCCAGGCGCCTGATGGATCCTGATAGGTTCCAGACGGAGCTTGGGCCATTTCCTGAGACACTGACACGCGACTCGGCTGAGGACCTGGTGGCTGCCTGGGATAGGGCAGCCGGTGGGGCCTTGGACCGGGTCGCGCCTTTGCGGCCTCTGACCCGGCGCCGAACTCACCTATCTCCTTGGTTTACCGAGGAGCTGAGGGAGATGAAGCGCCGGAAAAGACGCCTAGAGAGTGGTTGGAGGGCTAGTCGCTCTGAATCCGACTTAACACTAGTAAGAGCTCATATTAAGACTTACTTAGTGGCAATAAAAGCGGCGAAATCTAATTATTTCACCGCTCTTATTGCGTCATCAGATAATCGCCCAGCCGCCCTGTTTAGGGTGACCCGCTCCCTCCTTCACCTGGGAGCGCGGGAGGACCCCTTGCAGGGTCGTGCTGAGGATTTTGTTCAATATCTGGATGATAAAATAACTCAGATTCGGGATGAGCTGGCCTCTGACTGGGTTAGTTCGGGCGAGGTGACTGAGCCCAGTCTTGAGAGTGTTATCTGGGCTGAGTTCGATCCTGTGGCTCCTGAGGACGTGGACAGGATCCTGGGTAGACTGAACGCTACCACATGTTTGTTGGACCCGTGTCCCTCCTGGCTGGTGCTGGCCTCCCGGGAGGTTACACGAGGCTGGCTCCAGGAGATTATAAATGCTTCTTTGAGTGAGGGTGTCCTTCCGCCTGCCTTGAAGGAGGCGGTGGTGAGGCCCCTCCTCAAGAAGCCCTCCCTGGACCCGGCTGTTTTGGTAAATTACCGTCCTGTCTCCAACCTTCCCTTTTTAGCGAAGGTTGTTGAGAGTGTGGTGGCGCGGCAGCTCCCCCGGTACCTGGATGAAGCTGTCTATTTAGACCCGCTCCAGTCCGGCTTCAGGCCTGGTTACAGCACCGAAACGGCATTGGTCGCGTTGGTGGATGATCTCTGGAGGGCCCGGGGTAGGGGGTACTCCTCTATCCTGGTGCTGTTAGACCTCTCAGCGGCTTTTGATACCATCGACCATGGTATCATGTTGCGCCGGTTGGAGGGATTGGGGGTGGGGGGCACCGTTCTGCGGTGGTTCTCCTCCTACCTCTCCGACCGGTTGCAATCGGTGTTGACAGGGGGGCAGCGGTCGACCCCGAGGCGCCTAGTGTGTGGGGTGCCACAAGGGTCGGTCCTCTCGCCCCTTCTGTTCAACATCTATGTAAAGCCGCTGGGTGAGATCATCCGTGGTTTTGGGGTGGAATTCCATCAGTACGCTGATGATACTCAGCTGTACATTTCCACCCCAGACCACCCCAACGATGCCGTGGAAGTGATGTCCCAGTGCCTTAAAGCTGTGCGGGTCTGGATGGGGAGAAACAGGCTTCGACTCAACCCCTCCAAGACTGAGTGGCTGTGGATGCCGGCGTCCCGATATAGCCAACTGACTCCATCGTTGGTTATTGGGGGCGAATCATTGGCCCCCACGGAAAGGGTGCGCAACTTGGGCGTCCTCCTGGATCCACGGCTGTCATTAGAGGATCATACGACGGCTGTGGCCAGGGGGGCTTTTTATCAGGTCCGCCTGATACGCCAGTTGCGGCCCTTTCTAGATCGGGACTCCCTGCGCACAGTCACTCAGGCGCTCGTCACGTCTCGCTTGGACTACTGTAATGCTCTCTACATGGGGCTCCCCTTGGGATGCATCCGGAGGCTTCAACTGGTACAGAATGCGGCCGCGCGGGGGATTATGGGAGTGACAGGGCGCTCCCACGTGACACCTCTCCTGCGTGAGCTGCATTGGTTGCCGGTTGATTTCCGGGTGCGTTTCAAGGTGTTGGTAATCACCTTTAAAGCGCTCCATGGCTTAGGACCAGGGTACTTACGGGACCGCCTTCTGCCACCTATTGCCTCCCACCGGCCGGTTCGCTCCCACAGAGAGGGCCTCCTCAGGGTGCCGTCAGCCAGACAGTGCCGGCTGGCGACCCCCAGGGGGAGAGCATTCTCTGTGGTAGCCCCCATCCTCTGGAACGATCTCCCTCCAGATCTGAGAACTATTGCTGACCTCCGGACTTTTCGTCGGGCGTTGAAGACCCATTTCTTCCAACTTGCCGGACTTGCCTGATCCCTCCTATTTTTAAATATTTTAAATTTTAAATTATTTTAAATTATGTAAATTTCTAGAGTTTTAGTTTTATTGATATATTTACAGCCTAAATTTATATGGACTTTTAGAACATTTTAACTTACTATATTGTTATTGGTTTTAAATTGGCTGTTCACCGCCCTGAGTCCGGTAGGAGAAGGGCGGTATAGAAATTCGATTAATAAATAAATAAATAAATAGATAGATAGATAGATAGATGATATATAGATAGATAGATAGATAGATAGATAGATAGATAGATAGATAGATAGATAGATAGATAGATAGATAGATAGGCAGGCAGGCAGGCAGGCAGGCAGGCAGGCAGGCAGGCAGGCAGGCAGGCAGGCAGAAGATATAGAAGAAGGGAGAAAAATCAAACCACAAATAGCAGTGAAAATGTGGCAATCTTTGTGTATGATCTGGGATGCAGGAAGAGCTGGAATTGAGTTCAGCCACCTGGGCAAAGGAGTATTAACTTAGCTACTTTTGCCCCTAATTTGCCATTTGGTAAATTACAAAACGTGGACAGCATCTCTTCTGATGCCCTCTGACCTTTGCCTCCGGGTTGAAATTCATGTTTCATTTTGCTTGGTGATCTTGAGTGTCTGCTCCAATTATTTCGCTGTTCTTCTTCTGTAGCCATAGACTTCACCTATGTTCCATTGCGCACCGCAGGAGGGGCATAGATGTCAATGCACATGTAAACATATAAACACAGCTGTAAATGTTGGGAGAAAGGAGGGCAGCTGGAAGACCTCCCTCACACCTCCTTTTGCCTGTCTGTAGTCTGTTTCTCAAAATTGGTGGCTTTAAGATGAGTGGACTTCAGCTCCCTGGCTGACTTCAGAATTCCCCAGCCAGCACGCTTTAAGATGTCTGGACTTCAATTCCCAGAATTCCTCAGCCAACGTGCTTGAATGTGGGTGGACTTCAACTCCCAGAATTCCCAACCAGAAATCTGAGGGTTGAAATCCATACGTCTTTAAAGTGTGCTGGCTGGGGAATACTGGGAGTTGAAGTCCAGACATCTAAAATGGTATGAGGTTTCCTGCTTGAGCAGGGAATTGGACTCTTTATGGCAGAACTACCAAATTCTGCAACAGCTTTATGCCATCCATCTTGTAAATGCACAGGATTCTTTTTTTTTTTTTGCTATGTATATGTCTACATTCGATCTAGACCATGATGTTTTTCTGTGTCATATATGTGTATGGATGTGGGTATATGCATATTTATCAGCGGTGAAATCCTCTGAAGTCTGCTACCAGTTCTGTGAGTCTGCTATTGAGGTCCACCTGCGCAGCGCTAAAAAATATTTTGAAGCCTTCCGAGTCTGCAAAGGTAAGTAAGACAGTGAGGGGCGGGGGAGATCCGCAGTGCCACGTGATTTAGATTAGCTAGAAAGCAGGAAATCCGACAATTCTAGCTAATCTAAATCGCGCATCACAGCTGATCATAGGAAATACCAATTTGCCCGAACTGATAGCATTTTTTACTACCGGTTCGCCTGAATCGGTAGCATTTCACCCCTGATACTTATATTTTTGAGAACTGAATGCAATGAAATTTCATTTTAATGTATGGTGATTAGTGTACATTTAGACTGGCAAAGTTCTATTCTGTTCTGTTCTATTCTATTCTATTCTATTCTATTCTATTCTATTCTATTCTATTCTATTCTATTCTATTCTATTCTATTCTATTCTACCCCATTCCATTCCATTCTACCCTACCCTACCCTACCCTACCCTACCCTACCCTACCCTACTCTATTCTCCTCCAAGATCCCTTCCAATTCTATTATTCTATTATCTTAAAGCTTGAGATAAAGCTATCTTAAAGATTGAGTAACACTGATCTATACAGTCAGTAGAGTGTTGCACCATCTGAATGCAATGTGCTACTCTCGGGCATAGATGCAAATGTAGTATAGCTCTGAGAGAGAGGGGGAAAAAACATCAGACAGTAGTTACTAAGACTTTTAAAAGACCAATAAAGAGATGTGGTGGCGCAGTGGTTAGAATGCAGATTGTTGAGGGCAATAGGCTGACTCTGTAAAATGGCTTGTGAGAGGGCTAATAAAGCGGTATGTAAGTCTAAATGCTATTTATTACTGCTATTTCAAGCTCTAGGGAAGCTGATTTATACATCCTGAAGCCAGCTGATGGATGGCTTCAGGATGTATCAAATCAAAAGCAAGATTTGGCCCAGCATCCCCATTGCTTTATCCCTTCCTTTGAATACAATTGAGGATAGGACCGGCGAGTAACCACGTCCATTTTCAAGTGGATTGCAAAATATTCAAGTCAAATTGAGGTTTAGCCCTGGCCTTACTGCTCTTTTTTTACCGTTCAAACACCATCCTAAGCTGGGGTGGAGGTGGGGGGGATATCACACATTCCGATTATTTAAAGAACGGCAGAGCTGGCAATTTCCCAGCTATCAGATTCAATTTCCTTTCAGCTTGCATCCAACGGGTCTTTAAAACTATCTCCCTCATTTCTATTTGAGACGATTGCATCGGGAGCGACTCCTTTCCCTCTCACCGCATTGTCTGGATTTCCATAAAACCTCTTGCTAAGTTCATTCAAGTCCCGGGAACTGCGTGCACCTAAATTATCCAGCTTGGACTGTGTTAACCTCAAGTGTGGAGGGTGTGTGTGTGTGTGTGTATGTGTGTGTGTGTGTATGGTTTGATGTGCCAGGTGTAGCAGCAAGCCTGTTTATATTCAGTTATGGCTTCAGATACTATACAAAGCCAGGAAACGGTTGAACTGGGAACCAGATGAAGCATGTTGGGTGAGCACAGGCTCCAGAATTGGTAGCCTGTAGAGTTATTCTTGTCCAGTTTGGCTACTTTCCTCTTGCAAGGACTACAACCAGTGGTGGGATTCAAATAATATAACAACCAGTTCTCTGCCCTAATGACCAGCTGGGTGGGAGTAGCCATGGTGAGGGGGTGGCTGGAGGGGTGGGGGGAGGTGACAGGCAGCACTCAGCCTAGTGCAGCCCCCTGGGAGCAAAAACAGGCTGGATGGGGACGTGTCCCCACCCCTCCATGGCCCGCTTTGGGCCTAGGAGGCCTCCCTGAAGTCTTCTGGGAGCAAAAATGGACCATGGGTGGGGGGCTGCCACACCACCGCCACCCCGCACCCCATTTTGGGCCTAGGAGGCCTCCCTGCATTCACCTGAGAGCCAAAATGGTGGCTCAGCAGACTAAAGCATTGTGATTAACATCAGCTATCTGCAATTACTGTAAGTTCGAATCTCACCAGGCTCAAGGTTGACTCAGCCTTTCCATCCTTTGTAAGATAGGTAAATTGAGGACCCAGTTTGTGGGGGCAATAAGCTGACGTTGTATAAAATATACCAAAGTATGAAGGCTATTGCTTAAAGCATTGTAAGCAGCCCTGAGTCTCTGGAGAAGGGCGGCATATAAATGAAATAAAAATAAAAATAAATAAATAAATAAAATGGGGAACATGGAGACTCCTGGAAGGGTCAGGGCAGGGAGGGGAGGAACCAGCCAGGAATTTAACTACAGGTTCGTTCGCCTGAATTGGCCCAAAGCGGCTGAAGCCCACCACTGTCTACAATACACTATATTGTTGCAATATGATCTCTCCAGTTCTCCATGTATCTCTTGCTACAAGCTTCTCTCTGTCCCAGGGGACTAGATTGTTTTTGCATTCTAAGACAGTGTTTCTTAAACCTGAGAACTTTAAGACATGTGGACTTCAACTCCCAGAATTCCCCAGCTGGCCGGCTGGGGAATTCTGGGAGTTGAAGTCCACATGTCTTAAAGTTGCCAAGATTGCAAAAACACTGCACATATTCCTCCTTCCCTTCGTCCCCCTTCTCTTCCTTTCTCTTTCACATGACTCCGATTTTGAAAATCAACCAAGTCAATCTTATCAGGAGCTACCTGGGAAACAGCCGAAGAACAAACAATGGTTAGAAACGAAGGTTTATGAGTCAACAAGAAGCAGGTTGAATGGGAATCGCTCAGGCTGTGATGAGAAAGGGGGCTGGAAGCCCAGGAAGAGGTGAGTTTGAGGAGACAGGCCCTCTGAGGACACAGATGCCCCTGTGTTGATCCACTGAGCCATAAATCAAGGGCTTCACATAACAGACCAAGCAGAAAACACAATACCTGGACCTTCTTGAATCAGATCTAACTCATTCAAGACAATGATGAATCCGCATACAGATGAGAGGTTGAACAACTAGCCTCGTGGTGTGACCGGAACAATCTGGAACTGAACACACTCAAAACCGTAGAAATGGTGGTGGACTTTAGGAGAAACCCTTCCATACTTCCACCTCTCACAATACTAGACAACACAGTATCAACAGTAGAGACCTTCAAATTTCTAGGTTCTACCATATTGCAAGACCTAAAATGGACAGCTAACATCAAAAACATCATCAAAAAAGCACAACAAAGAATGTTCTTTCTGCGCCAACTCAGAAAGCTCAAACTGCCCAAGGAGCTGCTGATCCAGTTCGGCAGAGGAATTATTGAGTCTGTCATCTGCACCTCTATAACTGTCTGGTTTGGCTCTGCAACCCAACAAGACAGACACAGACTTCAGAGGATAATTAGAAGTGCAGAAAAAACAATGGCTACCAATCTGCCTTCCACTGAATACTGCACGAGTCAAAAAGAGGGCTGGGAAAATATCTACAGACTCCTCACATCCAGGACATAAACTGTTTCAACTTCTACCCTCAAAACGACACTATAGAGCACTGCACACCAGAACAACTAGACACAAGAACAGTTTTTTCCTGAACGCCATCACTCTGCTAAACAAATAATTCCCTCAAACTATTTACTAAGTCTGCACTACTATTAATCTTCTCATCGTTCCTCCCACCCAGCTCCTTCCACTTATGACTGTATGACTGTAATTTTGTTGCTTGTATCCTTACGATTTATATTGATATTGTTTCCTGATTGTTTATTTGTACCCTATGACTATCATTAAGTGTTGTTCTTATGATTCTTGATGAACGCATCTTTTCTTTTATGTACACTGAGAGCATATGCACCAAAGACAAATTCCTTGTGTGTCCAATCACACTTGACCAATAAAAAATTCTATTCTATTCTATCTGTTCTATTGTTGGATGAATAGAATAATGTGATGGCATGATTCCAGCAAATTAAATGATCCAAATTCTCCCCACTCAGGCTTCCCAGTGATGGGACCACGGGACTGTTTTGTATCTCCTCCCTTCCCAAGGAACCTGTTTAATAAGCAAATAATCATGCCAATTTTCTTGTTAGGTGAGCAAATTCCTACAGCAGAGTTTCCTTGCCAAAGGGAACTAATTTGACCAGGCGGGCCTGTTCTGGATTACTTGCCAGCTAGCTCTAACAATGAGGTTATTGTGCTAGATTTAGGACATTTCTTAGCATTTCATTTCATTTGTCACATTTGCCTACCCTCCTCCTACAGTAGTGTTTTTCAACCTCAGCAGCTTTAAGATGGGTAGAATTCCCAGAATTCCACAGAACGGTTGGCTGGGGAATTCTGGGAGTTGAAGCCCACACATCTTCAACTATGAGTAGGGCTGTCAAACTCGTGGCCCGCCAGCCAGATGTGCCACGTGCTGGCCACGCCCATGCCCGGTTCAGCAAGGGAGGGGAGTCACAATACATCAGCTGACAACAACGCCACGAGTTGGATACCCCTGCTTTAGAGATATGTGGCTATTTATTTATTTATTAAATTTTTATACCGCCCTTCTCCCGAAGGACTCAGGGCGGTGCACAGCCATAATAAAAACCAACATATACCATAAAATTTAAAAACAGTCAAAATAAATTAGATAATTTGGCCCTTTTTCTTTTTTTAAAAAACCCAAAATTAAAATACCCATTTAAAATTCCTTATCTCGTCAGCCCAGCCTGTTGAAATAGTAGAGTCTTAAGGGCACGGCGAAAGGTACGTAGGTCAGGGATCATGCGTATCTCCGGGGGCAATTCATTCCATAGGGCAGGAGCCCCCACAGAGAAGGGTCTCCCCCTGGGGGTTGCCAGTCGGCATAATTTGACCGACGGCACCCTGAAGAGTCCCTCTCTTTGGGAGCGTACTGGCCGGTGGGAGGCTATCGGTAGCAGAAGGCGATCTCGTAAGCACCCAGGTCCTAACCCATGGAGCGCTTTGAAGGTGGTAACCAACATCTTGAATTGCACCCGGAAGACCACTGGGAGCCAGTGCAACTTGCACAGGAATGGGTGCGATGTTGCATGGGTGCGTCGTGTCGCCCCCATAATCACCCGCGCGGCCGCATTCTGGACCAGTTGGAGCCTCCGAGTGCTCTTCAAGGGGAGCCCCATGTAGAGAGCATTACAGTAGTCCGGACGGGAAGTGACAAGGGCATGAGTGACTGTGCGCAGGGCATCCTGGTCCAGAAAGGGACGCAACTGGTAGATCAGGCGAACCTGATAAAAAGCCCCCCTGGCTACAGCCATCACATGGTTTTCTAAAGACAGCCATGTATCCAGGAGGACACCCAAATGGCTAGCCCTCTCTGTGGGGCCCAAGATCTCACCCCCAACAGTCAGCAATGGAGCCAGCCAGCTGGCTATACCAGGACGCCGGAAACCACAGCCACTCGGTCTTGGAGGGGTTGAGTCTGAGCCTGTTCCTCCCCATCCAGATCCGCACGGCCTCCAGGCATCAGGACATCACGTCAAGGGCATTATTGGGGTGGTTTGGGGTGGAGATGTACAGCTGCGTATCATCAGCGTACTGGTAAAACTTCACCCCCAAATCACGGATGATCTCACCCAGCAGCTTCACATAAATGTTGAACAGAAGGGGCGAGAGGACCGACCCTTGCGGCACCCCACATACAAGGCGCCTTGCATTTGACCTCTGTCCCCCTGCTAACACAGACTGCATACGGCCAGAGAGGAAGGAGGAGAACCACCACAACATGGTGCCCCCCATTCCTAACCCCAAGCTGGCTGGCTGGAGAATTCTGGGAGCTGAAGTCCAGGCATCTTAAAGTGACTGAAGTTGACAAACATGTGAGCCACAGGTGGCATGCAGAGTCCTCTCTGTGCGCATGCCAGCCATCGCCCCAGCCCAGTTCGTGCATGCATGCGTGCATTCCGCTGGCCAGCTGGTCTTCAGGTCCCTGCACACATGCGTGGGGGTTGGGGCACATGCAGGGACGTATCTGTGCATGCAGGGGATGTGTGCATGCATGCGGGGAATGTGGGTGGGGTCAGGTGGGGTGCATGCACGGGGGCAGGGCACATGCACGGGGTGGGGCGCGTGCATGGGGGCACTCACATTGCATTTTGGGGCTTTGCACGCTGCTATGCTTCTTGGTTTGTTCTGACAACTAACCTAGTCTGTTGCCCTGAGAAACAATAACAGATGGAGTTACTGCACCGTGGTTAAAGCTATGTCCATCTCGTCACTGTCACGTTTTTAAAATTGATTGTGGGTGGGAGGGAGTGAGGAGGCATCCCATCTCATTTCACCCTGTTGGAGGAAAAATCCAATCCAGTTCCAATCTGGGAGAAAGGCGCTGAAAATAAAATGGAGGCTGACTGGAAAGAAGGACTCTGTTTATTGATGAGCGGCACCTACAACAGCATGTAGTTCTGGGACAGCTGACAAATTGGTTTGAATAGTATACATGGATTTTTATATGGTTCTGAGATGCTGCAGAGGGTTGTGCAATGTAGTGAGCCTTGTGGCTTTTGCTATTCTAATGTTGGTGGGTTAATCCAATCATGTCCTAAATGTCATGCCCTGTCCTTCTTAATCCCATCAGCTGGATCTGAAGGTGTTTTTCTTTGTCAATAGATTGGACTCTAGTCCCTGGCCTAGTCTGAACACGAAAGCTAATATTCTGTGCAGTACCAGTATTTCTCAACCTTGGTAGCTTGAAGATGGTAGCTGGACTTCAACTCCCAGAATCCCCCAGCCAGCAGCGCTTCCCTTCCTTCCTTCCTTCCTTCCTTCCTTCCTTCCTTCCTTCCTTCCTTCCTTCCTTCCTTCCTCCCTCCCTTCCTTTTCTTCCTTCCTTCCTTCCTTCCTTCCTTCCTTCCTTCCTTCCTCCCTCCCTTCCTTTTCTTCCTTCCTTCCTTCCTTCCTTCCTTCCTTCCTTCCTTCCTTCCTTCCTTCCTTCCTTCCTTCCTTCCTTCCTTCTAGAAATTGGAATGCTGCTTACAAGCTAATCGGAATGATAACTCATGCAAAATGAACATTCCTTAACAGCAATTTCTGGTTTGCCTATAGCGTGATTGGGGAGAGAGATTTCTGGGCAAGGAGCAGCTATGATGAAAGAATTATCCAATAGGATCGGAAGGCTGGTGAGAGAGAAATTCCTTACTTCCATTGGGAATGGCCTTCCTGCAAGGGTATCCTAGGATGAATGGATGGATGGATTTATTCAATTTTTTTCGCCACCCATCTCAGTCAATTACTCTGGACCAATTCCAAAACTATAAAAACAATTAAAACAATAAGAAGCATTAAAAAAAAAATAACACGTGAATGAGATGTGAAAGAAGAAGTAAAATAGTTGTAATTAGTGCAGGTTATCCCAAACTGTAAGTAGCTTAGGCATCACACAACCACTTGATTTTGGCCTCTGGCTTGTGCATATCTAACAGAACAGAATAACAGAGTTGGAAGGGACCTTGTTGGTCATCCAGTCCAACCCCCCCTGCCCCCCCATCCAAACAGGAGACCCTACACCATTTCTGACAGATGGCAGTCCAATCTCTTCTTGAAAGCCTCCAGTGATGAAGCTCCCACAACTTCTGAAGGCAACTTCTGTTCCATGGGTTGATTGTTCTCACTGTCAGGTAGTTCCTCCTTATTTCTAGGTTGAGTCTCTCCTTGATCAGTTTCCATCCATTATTCTTTGTCTGGCCTTCTGGTGCTTTGGAAAACAGCTTGATCCCCTCCTCTCTGGGGCAGCCCCTCAAATATTGGAACTCTGCTATCATGTCTACCCCTAGTCCTTTTCTTTGCTAGACTAGCCGTGCCCAGTTCCTGCAACCGTTCATCATATGTTTTAGCCTCCAATTCCCTAATCATCCTGGTTGCTCGCCTCTGCACTTTTTCTAGAGTCTCAACATCTTTTTTATAGTGTGGTGACCCTAACTGGATGCAGTACTCTAGGTGTGGTCTTACAGTACCAAGGAGGGGTGAAATCTACTTAACTTCCCTACCGGTTCGGAAGTGCACGGGTTGAGAGTTGGCCACGCCCAGCCAGGTTTTGTGGCTCCCTGTGGGTTTTTTTTCCTGTGGGAAATGGGTCCAAATGGCTCTATGAATGTTTAAGGTTGCAGATCCCTGCGCTACCCCATCTCCTTCCAGCACCAGGGGAAAAAGAGGCCTCTTCATTTGCTCTGTCTGTATATTTATATTACTTTATTTTATTGAGACATAACTTCGTTTCCTAGTCTGGAGCATATTGTATGCTGCGAACGAAACTTAACATAAAATGTTTAAAAACACAGATGAAATTTGACAATAAAGTGCTCAGATCCTCTCATTAAAAACCTGGTGAACAGGAAAGGGAAAAAAAAGTCTCCACAGAATTTAAAATGAAGAGAAAACCGAGCTCCCCACCCCAACTCCTCCGACAACTCCTGGGAAGCAACTTCAGAAATCTAGGAGCGGAGCAGCAACACAACCCACAACTGTCCCACAACGGCCTCTAAAGGGTCTCTCACCTGCAGACCTGAAGACAGTGTAGGAAGTTAGCACCCACCCCTCTTCTAGGAAAATGGAATATTAAAAGGGCAGAATATTTTCCCTAAAAGGGAGGCAGAAATTCACACACACACACCCTCACCTTTGTCAATGGGCCATTAAGACCTGGGCCGGTCTATTCTACATAACAAAGATCTACCTCCTTCAGGCAGAGCCATAATAGGAATCCCAAAGTCCTTTCATTACATCGTCACCCAACATGGCTCAACCAAGCCTGGGACACAGACAACCTACAAAGTTACCCCTACATGACCCCGTGGGTGTCTGACAACCAATCAGAATACAAGCTCAAATTCAAAAGCCCAGAGAGGGAATAAAACCCAGGCACTCTCAGCATCTCTTCCCTTTTTTCCTCCAGGACCTCAAACCATGTGGTCCTGCCCACCGTTAAAAACCATCTTTCCAAGGAGTCTCCATGTTTCCAGTGTCTTTTTCCCCCACTTGGAACTGAACCCAGATGGACATTTCTTCCAACAACGGCACAAATAATGGTAACAGAGATTTAACCGGATCATGAGAGATACGAAAGGAAACAAAAAACGAGGTTGTCTACCGTCTCCTCTTTTGGTTTGTCTCAATTCTTGAAATATTGAATAGAGAGATGAAGCGAGATGAGAGGACACTGGGTGTAAAGATTTTTTTTTTTAAAAAAAAGAGTCAGACGAGTTAAGAGATTTTTTTAGGGATGACTTTGTTCTGGTTTCCGTAGTAGACCCTTTAAAGGGAATCGAGCTTTTAATGAGTAAATTAAAAGAATTTGGGGCATTAGCAGGTTTCAGGATTAATAATCGAAAGACAAAGATGTTAGCAAAAAATATGAAGCCGCAAGATCAAAGAGAATTGATGAATAAGACAGGTTTTAAGATGGGGAAGAACAGCGGTGAGTTTTCAATATTCTTACCACCGGTTCGCCCCAAGCGCATACACTCACTTCATACATACACACACCTTCCAGCCATGCACCCGGCCTTTCGCACATACGAATTTGCTCACTCACATGCCTTCTGCGCATGTGCCCCAGCCTCGAAAACATGCCTAAATAGGATGGCATAGAGCCGGGGCAGGTGGATGAGCCCCACCCGCGATCTCCGCTACCGGTTCCCCCAAACCAGTACGAACCGGTTGAATAATACCTCTGAAGAAGAAGATAAGATGATTGGGTATAACTATGACAAAGGCCCATGGGATGATTTTTCCAAATAACCGTGTTAAGATCCTCCAGACATAGTGGGGCTCCAGTTCCCATCATCCCCTCCCTCCCTCCCACCATAGCCATTTCCTACTCTAGTTCATTAGCAAACCTGCTCTGCCATCTCATCTCAGCCAGATGTTATTATTCTGACTCCCCCCTACCCCAGCTTTTAACCATGGCTTGTTGTGTTCCTCAGTAATTTGCGGTCTGCTATCAATTTGGTGCTGGGTTCAGGGTTATGCACAAAGATGTGGTCAAGAAAGTCAAGATGGCGGCCACAACCATGAGATTGAAGCCCCACCCCTTTTTACATTCAAGGGAAAGCCCCAGTCACGTAAAAAGGGGGGGTGGAGCTTCAATTGCGTGTTATGGCCGCCATCTTGACTTGTTTGACCCCCCTTGCAGACACTTTGGCTGGGCTGTTTGTTGGAGCGAGTTGTTATTGATGGCTCACCTTGAATTGTTCCATTCGGTATTTGCGGACAAGCTGGTCGGCAAAGATAAGTACAAAGGTAATTACACAAGGGACCCTGATAAGACAGTTTGCATTGGCAGAGTGACCGACAAGAGTCTCAAAAAAAGGTTTGAGAAAAGATTTGGACCTGCAGAAGATTTCAATGTATTTCTTTTACTTGTCGGACGGATCGCCTGCCCTTCAAAACAGTTTGTGTAAGAATCGCCTTTCATTCCCACAACAACCCTTTGTGGTAGTGTTATAGAAATTAAGAGTCACAAGATTTCCGTGGGTGATCAGAGAGCTTTATTGCGCAGATTCAGTGCAAAACAAGAAGCAAAAACACTGAATCCTGAAAGATTATGATGCAGTAACTTAAATATATATTTTTAACATCTTATGATTGGTTACATTTCTGACAGCCCACCAGCCCTGACAACACCGTTTCTATAGGAGCTGAATAACTTGTGTTTGCAAAGTAGGTCATAGGTGCTGTGCAAACCTAACTAAGCTTCCTGTCAAGTTTCCTGCCGTTAGGTCTGTGGTTGCCTCTGCTTGGCCTCTGCTTGGCTTTATCTTTCCAACTGAGGAAGGCTGGTTATTTCTGCAGTTTCACCTTTTGACCCTAATACTAAAGAAAGGGACCCTTCAGAGATCATCTAGACTGACCCCGTTTTATATCATTCTTTTATATCCAATTTCATTACTCTATTTTAGTAGGCTGGGTGGGGGGCACTACTTTACATTCACTCCGCTCCAAATCAATAGGGAACTTATGACTTCTCCTGCCAGGAAGAAACAGAAGGCTGGGGGTGACATTTATAGGGCTAGTGAGGTGTATATTTAGAGTTTTTCTGCAATGGGAGATTTACTCGAGGTTAGTTTTTCTCAACAATTTCAAGAGGGATGAATCTCAACCCCCAGAATTCATAAGCCTGCTTTTTGCTAAATCACAGTGTATCTTAAAATGCTAAAAGTGTTAAGTTGGAAGTAACTTTCCAAAGCATGCGAAGGCCAGACAAGGAATAATGGATGGAAACTGACCAAGGAGAGATTCAACTTGGAAATAAGAAGAACTTTTCTGACAGTGAGAACAACCCACCAATGGAACAGAAGTTTCCTTCAGAAGTTGCAGGAGCTTCATCACTGGAAGCTTTCAAGAAGAGACTGAACTACCATCTGTCAGAAATGGTGTAGGCCAGGATGGGGGTGGGGTTGGACTAGATGGCCTACAAGATCCCTTCCAACTCTGTTCTTCTATTCTAACTGCATTGAACATCTAATCCAGTGTTTTCCAAACCTGGGTCTTTCAAGCTTGGCAAGTAAGATGGGTGGACTTCACCTCCCAGAATTCCACAGTCAAACTTACTGGACTATGGGTAGACTTCAACTCCCAGAATTCCCTAACCAGAAATCTGCAAATTGAAATCCATGGATCTTGAAGCATGCTGGCTGTGGAATTCTGGGAGTTGAAATCTTCCCATCTTAAACTTGCCAACTTTGAAAGGATTGATGGATCAACCTTCAACCATGCACAGAAAAACTATGTAAAACATTTGTGAGGGACCTCTCTCCAACCGGATCTTCTCAAAACTCTCCAGAGATGGGAGAACTTGCAACCTTCATAGACAAAGCATTTCAGTGGGATGGCAGGTGTGAATTTTCCACCTTAGCTAAGCCATATCTCAACTCACCCAGGTCTCTAGTTGACTTTGGGATGTGTCCAACTGCCGTTTTTTGGTTTTTGTTTTTTTCCGGACATCAAAGTAATAGCTGGAACAGTTTCCAGGAATAAGTCCGCCCTCTTAACCAGGTCAGTAAAAGTCGCAAACAATGCTAAAGATTGGTGAGAGGTAATCATGATCACATTTTTCGTGGCTCTGGGCGTGGGGTGGGTCAAAAGAAAACACAGTTTGTTAGCTATTTAAGATTCAGCAGCTTAAGGCAGTTCAGAAAATGGGTAACTCGATAATTTGAATACAGAACAGGGGTGAAATCCAGCAGGTTCTGCAGAACCGGTAGCGGAAATTTTGAGTAGTTCGGAGAACTGGCAAATACCACCTCTGGTTGGTCCCAGAGTGGGGTGGGAATGGAGATTTTGCAATATCCTTCCCCCAGGAGTGGGGAGGGAATGGGGATTTTGCAATAGCCTTCCCCCAGGAGTGGGGTGGGAATGGAGATTTTGCAATAGCCTTCCCCGAGGAGTGGGGTGGGAATGGAGATTTTGCAATAGCCTTCCCCGAGGAGTGGGGTTGGAATGGGGATTTTACAATAGCCTTCCCCTGGAGTGGGGTGGGAATGGAGATTTTGCAATAGCCTTCCCCGAGGAGTGGGGTGGGAATGGGGATTTTGCAATAGCCTTCCCCGAGGAGTGGGGTTGGAATGGGGATTTTACAATAGCCTTCCCCTGGAGTGGGGTGGGAATGGAGATTTTGCAATAGCCTTCCCCTGGAGTGGGGTGGGAATGGAGATTTTGCAGTAGCCTTCCCCCAGGACAGGGGAGGTAATGGGGATTTTGCAATATCCTTTCTCCAGGAGTGGGGAGGGAATGGAGATTTTGCAGTATCCTTCCCCTGCCACGCCCACCAAACCACGCCCACAGAACCGGTACTAAAAAATTTTGAATTTCATCACTGATACAGAATAATATTGGAGCTGGAAGGGACCTTGGAGGTCTTCTAGTCCAACCTCCTGCCCTGGTTGGACTAGAGCAGGAGACCCTGTATCAGGGCTCTCCACATGTGGCAACTTTAAGACTTGTGGACTTTAACTCCCAAAATACCCCAGCCAGCAACTGGGGAATGGCTGGCCATATTTAGAGACCCCTGTCCTACACTATTCCAGACAAATGGCTGTTCAATCTCTACTCTGGATGTTGTTGGGTTCATTGTAAACCCTACAGTCAATTTCTCCTAGGCAGGCAGTGATGGGGAAATGATTATCTGCCTCCATCCTATGTTTCTGCAGGATACTTGTATAAATTAGTGGGAACATGCCCTATGAATTAGATCTCCCCTCTTCCCAACCATTGCTGACAACAGGAATATATTCCTTTTTTCCTGGACTGCCTGAGAAGATCAAGGGTTGGGGGGGGCGGGGGTGAAGGTAGGAGTCATGTTCCCCAATCCAAGACTGCCATCTTCTGGTTTTCAGAAATGGGCCTTTAAAGGAGTCCCCTTCTTCCCTCAGGACATTTTCAACCTTGGCAACCTGAAGGCATGCGGACTTCAACTCCCAGAATTCCCCAGCCGGCCATGTTCTCATTGAGATTGGCAGCATAGACATTTAATTAATAAGTCAATAAAGGCAGCAGGCTGGAAAGCGTGAGTCCTGTCTTAGCCATTAAAGCTGACTGGGTGACTTTGGGTGATTCTCTGTCAGCCCAACCCACTTCACAGGGTTGTTGTTTTGGGGAAAATAGGAGGAGGAAGTGTGTTCTACAGAGGAATGATTGAGTCTGTCATCTCCATCTCTGTAACTGTCTGGTTTGGTTCTATAACCCAGCAAGACAGACACAGACTTCAGAGGATAATTAGCACTGCAGAAAAAACAATGGCTACTAACCTGCCTTCCATTGAGGACCTGTATACTGCATGAGTCAAAAAGAGTGCTGGGAAAATATCTGCAGACCCCTCGCATCCTGGACATAAACTGTTTCAACTCCTACCCTCAAAATGATGCTATAGACCACTATACATCAGAACAACCAAACACAAGGACAGTTTTTTCCCGAGCGTCATCACTCTGCTAAAGAAACAATTCCCTCAACACTATCAAACTATTTACTAAGACTGTATTACTATTCTTCTTAGTAGTATCTATCTCTTCCCGCATATGACTATAACCATATTGCTTGTATCTTTCAATTTACATTTTATTTGTTTCCTAGTACGATTTGATAGCTTATCTGTAACCTTGACTATCACTAAGTGTTGTATCTTTTTATTCTTGATGAATGTATTTTATTCTCCATATATACACTGAGAACATATGCACCAAAGACAAATTCCTTGTGTGTCCAGTCACACTTGGCCAATATTCTATTCTATTCTATTCTATTCTATTCTATTCTATTCTATTCTATTCTATTCTATTCTATTCTATTCTACTCTACTCTACTCTACTCTACTCTACTCTACTCTACTCTAGCCTATTCTACTCTAGTCTAGTCTAGTCTTGTCTAGTCTATTTTTTTCTACTCTAGGTTATAAATAAAAAAATGGAGTACTCTAGTCTATTTTTTTCTACTCTAGGATATAAATAAAAAAAATAGAGTAGAGTACTCTACTCTACTCTACTCTACTCTATTTTTTTCTACTCTAGGATATAAATAAAAAAAATAGAATAGAGTACTCTACTCTACTCTACTCTACTCTACTCTACTCTACTCTACTCTGTTCTGTTCTATTCTATTCTATTCTATTCTATTCTATTCTATTCTATTCTATTCTATTCTATTCTATTCTATTCTATTCTATTCTTCTATTCTATTTATGACGGTTGCAGTGCTCCGGGATCATGTGATCCCCTTCTGCGACCTTCTGTTGAGGAATGTCAATGGGAAAGCCAGATTGACTTAACAACCATGTTACTCATTTAACAACTGCATTGATTCACTTAATAATGGTGGCAAGAAAGGTCGTAAAATGGGGCAACTGTCTCGCTTAGCAACAGAAATATTGGGCTCCATTGTGGTTGTAAATCAAGGACTACCTGTATAAGTTATATAACTCTATGTATTATTTGTAAACTAATAAATGTAGGATATAAATAAAGAAATGTTTTTTTAAAAAAATCTGTACAGGTAGTCCTCGACTTATGACCACACCTGAGCCCAAAAGTCCTGTTGTTAAGTGAGAAATTTGTTAAGTGAGTTTTGCTCCATGTTACGACCTTCCTTGCTACCGTTGTTCAGCAAATCACTGCAACACAGTTGTGAATGACTTTTTGCCCCGTTGACTTTGTTGGTCGGAAAGTCACAGAAAGTGATCGCATGACTCCGGGACACTACAACCGTCATAAGTACGAGTTTCAGTTTCCGAGCATCTGAATTTTGACCACGAAGATGCGGCAACGGTCGTTAAGTGTGAAGGCGATCCCGAGTCATTTTTTTCCTCGGTGCCGTTGTAACTTCAAACGGTCGCTAACTGAAGCTTTTCAGCCCATTTAAATTGGCTCCTCTACCCAGATTCCACGCACACGCAACAGGCGTAGGATGACCCCGTGCAGTGCACACACAGACGCACAAACAGACACAGAACACGTATGGACTGCCAAGTATGTACCATAGCCCTTTGCAGTGAGCTCAGCCTCAGCTTAGGACAGGGGTCTCGAACCTTGGCTGCTTTAAGACTTGTGGACTTCAACTCCCAGAATTCCTCAGCCAGCTTTGCTGGCTGAGGAATTCTGGGAGTTGAAGTCCACAAGTCTTAAAGCAGCCAAGGTTCGAGACCCCTGGCTTAGGAAATGGATCAGATGGCCCAATCTAAGCCAGCCTTCCTCAACCTTGGCAGCCTGAAAATGTAGGGACTTCAACTCCCAGAATTCCCCAAGGCAGCAAAACAAGGGCACTCACAACTCCGCCTAGCAGGGTTTGAGTTCTTGCCCAGCAATAGAAATAGCAGGATTTCTTTCATCAAATGGATCGAAGAACTAGACAATTGCAAGAAAACATTTTGCCCAGGGCTTGGGATAATTAATATTAATAATAACAACAACAGCAGCAACCACCGCCACCCCAACTAAGAAAAAGTTCTAATCTAGAAGATGTGAAAACGGATTTAGAAAGGCTGCTTAAAAGCAGCAGCAAACAGGCAGTTAATGTCTACGGCCATACTACCCTGAATACGCCCGATCCCGTCTGATCTCGGAAGCTAAGCAGGGTCAGGCCTGGTTAGTACTTGGATGGGAGACCGCCTGGGAATACCGGGTGCTGTAGGCTTTTTTTATTTAAAATTTTTAAAAATACTTTTGCCTCCTTGTTTCCCCAATCTGGCTTCTATTTTGCAATGCAGCACTACATTTTCCCCCACTCCAAGCTTTGAGATCGGCTTTAAGATGTTTTAAGTTTACTTTTCTATAACAAGTATAGCTATACTATGCCAAGTTACTTCAGCTATGTTGAAAAGCATAGCAATGCTGAGATTTATTTTATTATTATTATTATTATTTTTGCCCTGCAAAACGCAGGTAATCCATGGCTTTAGTCCAAGTTTAGAAGTACAGCTCCCAATACAACTCAATTTAGAAAGAAAAGAGGGCATTCAATTATGCCATTAGACTTCGGCAGGGGTGAAATCCGACAGATTCTGGAGAACCGGTAGCAGAAATTTTAAGTAGTTCGGAGAACCAACAAATACCACCTCTGGCTGGCTCCAGAGTGGGGTGGGAATTTTGCAATATCCTCCCCCTGGAGTGGGGTGGGAATGGGGATTTTGCAGTATCCTTCCTGTGGAGTGGGGTGGGAATGGGGATTTTGCAATATCCTTCCCCTGGAGTGGGGTGGGGATGGGGATTTTGCAGTATCCTTCCTGTGGAGTGGGGTGGGGATGGGGATTTTGCAGTATCCTTCCTGTGGAGTGGGGTGGGGATGAGGATTTTGTAGTATCCTTCCCCTGGAGTGGGGTGGGAATGGGGATTTTGCAATATCCTTCCCTTGGAGTGGGGTGGGGATGGGGATTTTGTAGCATCCTTCCCCTGAAATGGGGTGAGAATGGGGATTTTGTAGTATCCTTCCTTGTGGAGTGGGGTGGGGATGGGGATTTTGTAGTATCCTTCCCCTGGAGTGGGGTGGGGATGGGGATTTTGCAGTATCCTTCCCCTGGAGTGGGGTGGGAATAGGGATTTTGCAATATCCTTCCCCTGGAATGGGGTGGGAATAGGAATTTTGCAATATCCTTCCCCTGGAGTGGGGTAGGGATAAGGATTTTGTAGTATCCTTCCTGTGGAGTGGGGTGGGAATGGGGATTTTGCAATATCCTTCCCCTGGAGTGGGGAGGGAATGGAGATTTTGTAGTATCCTTTCCCTGCCACGCCCACCAAGCCACGCCCACCAAGCCACACGACCCCCACCAAGCCACCCCCACAGACCAGTAGTAAAAAAAATTGGACCAATTTCACCACTGGATTTGGGGTTAAGTTAGATATCAAGCTACTTAAATATGCACAGGGTTTCCATTAATTCAAATTTAACCTCAAGTGTATGATTTATTCTTAGGCTGCTGTGTGTTTTTTTTAAAAAAAAATCTACGTACGTTTAATGTTTTAGTGGCAAAAATGTCATTTTTCGGATTTGTTTGTAATCTTAAATGGCACTTTAAGGATGATTTAAGGATGATCCATTTTTGAAGTCAAGTAATGTGTCAAGTGTTTGTTCCTATGCAGACAATGTCATTGCGTAGAAGAGTTGAGGTAGTCTGAAATATACTGGTAGTTATTTTAAAACGTCAATAGAATTTCATTGATGTTGGAAGAAAATAAATCTGCTTAATCTTTTTTTAAAAAGTGATAACTGTTCTTGACTTTTTCTCTTTTTCTTTCTTTCTTGACTGTGTGAGCACACATTAAAAATGAAATTCTGTAGCCTGGCCTCAAGAGAAAGTGTGCACCCTCCCAAACACATACATACATAACACACACATATACACATCCTATATATATATATATATACATACATATATATCTGCACCATACATACACACATATTAATTTTGCATCCGTTTGCTTAGAATGGTGTCCTGGCTTTACAAAGCAGCACAGGAAAAACTGCAGCAGCAAGAAGAATGGAGGACGGCAGGGGGAGGGGATGGCAGGGGATGATGGGTCCGCAATGTAGTCCTGCTGATTGCTGTGCAGCAGTATTGAGAAGATGGAGCAGTTTAAAAGCAACAGCAAACAATCTATCCTTTTGTCTATGGCCATACTACCCTGAATGCGCCCAATTCCCTCTGATCTTGGAAGCTAAGCAGGGTCAGACCTGGTTAGTACTTGGATGGGAGACCGCCTGGGAATACCAGGTGCTGTAGGCTTTTTGCTGCTTCCAGTGAGGAAGTAAAAACATCCCAGAGCCAAGCAACAACGAATGGAAAGGCAGAACGGATAACCAGAGTTCTTTTTCATGCATCCTGTATCCAATGTTTGCAAAGCGATGGCATGGGTTTGTGCAGCCATTTAAACTCTTCTGAGAACCCTGTATCCTTCCCCATCCTCAGTGTGGTCAAATACAGTTAGTCCTTGACTTACAACCATCCATTTCATGACCTAAAGTTACACTGGCACTGGAAAAAGCGACTTATGACGGTTTTCACACCTATGACCGTTGCAGCATCCATATGATCGTGCGATGGGTGTTATCTATGACCGTTGTATTGTCCCAGGGTCACATGATTCTGCCAGGAAGCAAAAGCAACGGGGGGGCAGGGAAAGCCAGATTCACTTAACGACCACCTGTTTCACTTCACGACTGCCCGTTTCACTTTATGACCGCAGTGCCTCATTTAAGAACTGCGACAAAAGCTTGTACAATGGGCCACAACTCATTTCACTGATTGCTTAGTGACGGAAATGTTGGGCTCAATTGTGGTCGTAAGTCGAGGAGTGCCTGCAAAACATTCCCAAGAGAGGCATGGATGTACATCAACAGGGTTATTCGTATTTCTCTTACCCTTATTGCTTATCAGCCTAGATCGTGAATATATGGGCTGGGCTTGTTACCCATGATTAATTTAATAACTGTCTTCTCAAGTAACCCACTTTTCAGAGTTTGCATAACAGATTGAACCACTAATCATGCTATCCGGATTCCCACAACTCCGTAAATTAGCATAGCATGGAAAGGCAGCTAGGCAAACAGTTTGCCATATTTTATGCTTTTGCCTGCGTTTTACGAGCCACTCAAACTTCTCTGTTTTCGCGGAGCATAAAAATGGACTGCACTAAACCCATTTTATTTCTTTTTCCAGCCTGACTGGTGAACCCTGCCAGCATTTCTGGCCCAGCTGTCTACTTTTGCCCCTAAATAAGATAAGGCTTCCCCATAGGTAAGGTAGATAGATGGGGTTCTTGGGACTTTAATATGGCACTTATACCTTATATATGTATCGCTCCTGCATAAATGCCGCTCTAAAAGCTGCTCACTGTGGAATCTCCACTGTGTAGGATCTTCCCTATCGACAGTGGGCACGTCGATTTAATTGTGGTTGGCACAGCCTCCCTCGTTCACAGTCCTGGCCATTTTGGGCACAAAAAATCACCCCCGTGAACTCCGACAGGCCCTTCCATCTGTTCTATTGGTGTTTCCTTCCAAACTCCTGATTCTCCTTTGGGACCATATGTTGTCTTGGAGAACCAGCTTTTGACAATCCTAGCTCTCCCTGGCCGACAGCCAATTTATCTTCGGTGGCAGCCGGGCACCATGGTGATGGTAGGATGGAAGGGAAGATGGTGGGATAAGCAGGGAGGTGTGGGGTTGCTGGGTTTTGAAGGCACAGGCCATATCCGAGCTCCTGATGGTTCTGGAGTGGGGCAGCTTGAAGGATGCCCCCTCCTTGGGCCTAAGTAACTGGGAGCTGCAGAGACAGCTTGGCAAGGCAACAAGGGCTGGCACTGAACCGGTGGGAGACTGGCACTCTCCAGTTGGTGAAAGAGCTTTCCACGGCTGGGCTTGCCTGCTCTTCCCAGATGCCATGATGTCTGTGAAAGGCAGCCAAGGTGGGTTGGCCAATGCCCTCTTCAGATGCCAGGGCTGTGGCATTCTCTCTGCCAAGCCCCTGCCTCCCACCCCAACCTGGCCCTTGCTCAAGCCTGTAAATCAAAGCCACCCTTGGCCTCCAGCCCTGGCTCTTGGATCCAGAGGGGGGGTGGTATGCGCAGCAGCGTCGATAAAAGCCAAGCATCCCAGATCCGACACATCCCGGGAAAAACAGCCGGATAGGGTCTCTGAAAATGCTGGCTTCCATCCCAATTTCCTTGTCTGTCTTTTCAGACATTGGCAGGTCCCGGTTACAAAGCCTCCTGGGCAGCATGTCAGAGAACCTGACAGCACAGCTGGGGTCTGGGTCAGCTGCTGGTGGGAACGGATTGGATCGGGGAGCCAAAGAAAAAGGGTTTTTTGGAAAGACTGCCTTCACCCCAGAATTCCACCAAAAAACAAAAAAAAAAGAAAGAATTCTTCTCTTGGGGGTCTTTCAGGAACTTTCGATTTGGGAAGCGGTTGTTTCCAGGATCCCGCGGTGTCCGGCGTGATGAGGATTAGGCCCCATCGAGTTATTGTCAGCTCTTAGCAACCACTTAGATAAGACTTTCTCCATGATGATCTGTCCCGAACGTAATGCACGTATGGTCTTTCCCGTTCTTAATCATTTTCGTAAGTTGACTTGTCAAGCAAAAATAAGATAACAGGTAAAAGTATAAACATAATTTGAATACATGAAAAGAGTAAGTAAAAAAGGAATATTAGGACAGGGACGGTAGGCAGGCTGGTGCACTTATTCATGCCCCTTACAGACCTCTTAGGAATGGGGTGAGGTCTACAGTTGATAGTTTAAGGTTAAAGTTTTGGGGGTTTGGGGAAGAAACCACAGAGTCAGGTAGTGTATTCCAGGCATTGACCGCTCTGTTGCTGAAGTCCTATTTTCTGCATTCGAGTTTGGAACGGTTTATCTTGAGTTTGTATCTATTATTTGCTCATGTATTGTTGCGGCTGAAGCTGAAGTAGTAGGAAGGACATTGTGGCAGATAATGTTATGTACTATGCTTAGGTCAGTGGTGGGATTCAAATAGTTTAACAGCCGGTTCTCTGCCCTAATGATTTCTTCCAACAACCAGTTTGCCAAACTGTTCAGAAAGTTAACAACCGGTTCTCCCGAAGTGGTGCGAACCGGCTGAATCCCACCACTAGCTTAAGTCAGACTGAAGTCGGCATAGTTCTATGTTGTCTTCCAGCGATGCACTAGTCTCTCCAGGTGTCTGTGGAGATTCTCAGTCTTCCAAGTCAAGGTTGTCCCAAAGATGCTTTTCAAAAGGCAACTGGGCTTGCTGTTTTTTCCTTAAAAATGTTCCACTTCCCATCCAAGAACCTTCTTCAGTTCACCAGTAGCCACCATAATCGAGGTCATCCAACTTGCTGCTGGTTGCCCTCTTCTTCTCTTTCTTTCTATCTTTCCCAGCATCGGAGCCAGTGGTGGAATTTAATTTTTTTTTTGCTACTGGTTCTGTGGGCGTGGCTTGGTGGGCATGGCAGGGGAAGGATATTGCAAAATCCCCATTCCCACCCCACTCCTGGGGGAAGGATATTGCAAAACCCACCGTCCTGTTCGCTCATATAGGGCTGCTCTCCTCAGGGTTCCGACGGCAAGCCAATGTCGTCTGGCAGTGCCCAGGGGTAGGGCGTTCTCTATGGGTGCTCCCACCCTCTGGAATAAGTTGCCAACCAAGCTCTGGATGGCTCCTGATCTTCGCTCCTTCCGTTGGGACCTGAAGACTTGGCTGTTCAAGCAAATAGGCTGACTCTGATTCTGGGTTTTATTATTTATTAATTAGTTATTTGGTTTAAAATGGGATTTTGTTGTACATGTTTTTAACTTGTGTTCACCGCCCTGAGTCCTTCGGGAGAACGGTGGAATATAAATACATGTAATAAATAAATAAATAAATAAAATCTCCATTCCCACCCCACTCTGGAGCCAGCCAGAGGTGGCATTTGCCGGTTCTCCAAATTACTCAAAATTTCCACTACCGATTCTATTCAGCATCTTCAGAGATGCTGAATAGCATCTCTAATCGGAGCCTTCTCCAGAAAGCTGTGTTTTTCCCCTCCATAATATATTCAAAGTATGATCATATGAGTGTGTGCCTTCCTGGCAACTCTGGGTTGGTTTTCTTTCTTTTTTTTTTATGGTTTGTTTTCTTGGCTGTCCGTTTGATATTCTCAAGCATCTTCTTCTCCATTGTTCAAAGTTTCAAAAGCATCGATATACTCTTCTTATCCTGATTCTTGTTGCACGCTGAAAGTTTCCCCTCCACCCACCCAATTTGCTTTTCATGATAATGAAATGATGTGAAAAAGATGTTGGGACTCTAGAAAGAGTGCAGAGAAGAGCAACAAAGAGGATTGGGGGACTGGAGGCTAAAACATATGAAGAACGGTTGCAGGATTGGTATGTCTAGTTTAATGAAAAGGACTAGGGGAGACATGATAGCAGTCTTCCAATATCTCAGGGGTTGCCACAAAGAAGAGGGAGTCAAAGCACCTGAGGGCAGGACAAGAAGCCTGAAGTGGTGTAGGGTTTCCTGCCTCAGCAGGGGGTTGGACTAGAAGACCTCCAAGGTCCCTTCTAACTCTGTTATTCTATTCTAATACAACGGTTGTACAGTAAGTATGAAAAATGGCCACTTTGTTTTTCAGGGCCGTTGTAACTTCAAACGGTCACCAAATGAACTGTTGTGCATCCCATGGAGTGCATCGCATGGACTGCAAAAAAATCCAAAGAAGACCTAGCCCAAAACCTCATCAAAAATAGGCAATAAGCCAAGATCGCCAACAGAAGGTGATCATCTATTGGTCATGAGAACTGACTCACTCGAAAAGTCAATCACGCTGAGAGTGATCAACAGAAAAAGGAGAGGGGCTGCCCTGGCACCCGTTGGCTGGACATTATAAAAGATGACACTGGGATGATCATGGTGGATCTGAAGGAGGCAGTGTGAGACAGAGGGGCATGGAGAAGGCTGATGCATAGACTGGCCAAGGACCACTCTACCCAGAACTACTGGCGCCAGTGCATTTTGTCCCAGTTGCATCTTCGCGATAGTCTTGAAGAGTAGGGGGTCAAAGAGGCCATCTACGTTAAGACGGAACAGCCTTCTCTCAACAGAGGGGGAGGGATAAGACATCACCTATCTCCTGTCCTTCCACACCTGTTTGCACTCTGATTCAGGTGACCCCAAGGGCACAGATGAATCTCCAAATGGCCTCAACGACTCTCAAAAAGAGGGCTAACGACCAGATAACCGCAAGGAATATAAATCCTTCCATTCCCAACCATTCAGTCAGGACTGAAGAAGCTTCTTGGATGAGAAGCGAAATGTCCTCAAGGAAAACATAGGTTGTCCAGCGGCCTCTTGAAAAAGTACCCTTGGGACAACCATGACCTGGATGACTGAGTACCTCCATAGATTTTTTTTCCTTCAAGAGTAGCCATTGCTGTCAATTCCCATCCCATTCAAGATGCTCCACACTATTTATTTATTGGTTCGATTTATACCCCACCCTTCTCCGGAGACTCAGGGTGGCTTACAATGCATTAAGCAATAGCCTTCATACTTTTTTTGTATATACCTGCTTAGTAGGGCTTTGCCGCCCCCCCCCCGCCCCGCGGTGTTCTTTTTTATACAAAGTCAGCTTATTGCCCCCACAATCCGGGTCCTCATTTTACCTACCTCGGAAGGATGGAAGGCTGAGTCAACCTTGAGCCTGGTGAGATTCGAACTCGCAGTAATTGCAGGCAGCTGGCAGCTAAGTGCTAATTAAAAGCACTTGAGTCCGCTGCGTCACCAAGGCTCTTACTAACTACAATAAAGGGACTGATGATAAGCCTGACCTCTTTGAATTTATCTATTTGTTTTTTTTAAACAATTGGTGGTAGTTGGTGGTAAGTTTTCTGAATTGATGGTAAGTTTCCTTTCCCTTTAAACAGCCTAGCCAAAGTCCAGCCAAAGTTATTCTCTTGATTTCTCCTAGGGCAGTGATGACAAACCTTTTTCGTGCCGAGTGCCCAAAGCATGCATACATACCCGCAAAATGCAATGCGAGCGCCCACTCCCACCCCCAGACATGCGTGCACACCCTCCTCGCATGCGCTCCGCCCCCCCCCCCTTGCCCATTTTTGGCTTCCAGGTTAGTTGCACATGCGCGCAATCCCTCAAAATGCAATGCAATCGTCTCCCACGCATGAGACCCACCGCAAAGACCCGAAGACCAGTTGGCCAGCAGGAGGCACGTGCGCATTCGTGGTGGAGCTGGGCTGGTGCCATAGATTCGCCATCACGGTCCTAGGGCAATAAACTCGAGTTTGAACAAGAAAGCGGCTTTTTCGCTAACACTGAACGTCACAATAGTGAGGGGTCAGTGGTGGGATTCAGCCGGTTTGGGCCAGTTTGGGTGAACTGGTAGTTAAATTGCTGACTGGCCCCACCCCACCCCCTCCAGGAGTCCCCACATGCCCCATTTTGGCTCCCAGGTAAAGGCAGGGAGGCCTATTAGGCCCAAAACAGGGTGCGGGGGCGTGGGACGCCCCCAGTGGCCCGTTTTCGCTCCCAGGAGGCTTCAGGGAGGCCTACTAGGCCCAAAATGAGGCACAGGGGGGCAGCGCATCCCCTCCCTACAGCCCGTTTTTGCTCCCAGGGGGTGCAGGAGACCGAGTGCTGCCTGTCACACACCCCTGGCCACGCCCATTATAGCCACACCCACCCAGTCGGTCATTAGAGCAGAGAACCGGTTGTTAAATTACTTGAATCCCACCACTGTCCTTGGTGCTCTCTGAACGTGGTTGTTTTCTTACAGGCTTTTCATTATCCAAACTAGGTAACATCATCAGTGCCAGTGGGAGTGATGATATTATCTTGGTTTGGGTCATGAAACTTCTCAAGAAAACAACCAAGCTCAGAGAGCACCAAGGACCCCCCTCATTTCAACTCTGAGTTACAAATATTCTCCTTTAATGTTACAGTAGTATAGTCTTTAAAAAAAAATCAGAAAAATGAAGTTCTGGATGTCTGTTTTAGACCAGAGTGGGACTTCGCGTAACTGAATATTCCTTCATGTATAATATTCCCTTAAGGCAGACAACTAGCAGGCCAGACCAGGCTTATCTCTGCTGAATGTATTTATTTATTTATTTATTATTAAAATTTATATGCCGCCCTTCTCCCGTAGGACTCGGGGCGGCTCACACAATAAAAACAACAACAATACGATATTAAAATCTGGTCCAAATTTAAAATCCTCAAATTAAAGCCCCATAATCGGTCAGGGAATTTGATGAAAAAGCCATGTGGCTGTTTTTTGTTTTTTTTTTTTCTTTTCTTTTCTGCCTGGCATCCCAGCTGTCAATCAGGAAAGTTATCACTTGGGCATATTTCCCTTGGCTTTTGTTGATTCCCTTTGGAAATCAACCTTGCCTCTAATGTCAGGTTTAATGAACTCCATGGAATTCCCTCCTTGCTGTGTTCTCTAACTGTGTCATAGGAGCCCTTTTGTACCCAGTTTTTTTTAAAGGAGGGGTGCGTAAATGGGAATATGGGGAACAAAGAGATTCAGTTTCTCCCATTCACTGCCCAGCAGCAACTTCGATGGAGAGGAAGAACAACAGTAAAAGTTCGGGCTGCGCGCCAAAGTGCTACGACACTCTATCCCATTTTATGCTCAGACATTCTACGTACAGGAAATGGATTGTCCTAAAGTCCAGACAGGACAATAAATTTCTATAATATCCAGGCTAGCTTGGGATGTCTGGAAATTTTATCCCGACTCCGATACTCCCAGGCAACGTCATTGGCTCGCAATGCACAGGTCTCTGCAACCCTCAACGTGCGTGCGGAGTTCAGCAGGAAACGCCAAATTGCCGATGTGCCGTTTTGGCTTCAGTAGGAAAATATGCATTCGTGCGCCAAAGCATCTGCCTTCCTGGTTCTATGTGGCTCTGGTGTAGCTTAACGTAAGGTGCAAATCCAACCTCTGAGTTCCCCCAAACAGCGACTGAGGGAGGAAGACCAGAAGCAGGAAATAGACATATGATCACAATTCAGCTCAAAACTTTTTTGCTTAGCGAGACAGTTCTTAAGTGAGCTTTGCCCCATTTTACGGGTTTGCTTGCAGAGGTTGTTAAGCCAATCATGCAATGGTTAAATTGGTAGCACGGTGGTTAAGGGAATCTGGCTTCCCCATTATTTGGCTTCTCAGAAGGCCGCAAAAAGGGGATCACACGTCCCCAGGACATTGCAACCATCATATAGACCAGTGGTGAAATCCAAATGTTTTTACTACCAGTTCTGTGGGCATGGTTTGGTGGGCGTGGTGTGGCTTAGTGGGCATGGCAGGGGAAGGATACTGCAAAATCCCCATTCCCTCCCCACTGCTGGGGGAAGAATATTGCAAAATCTCCATTCCCTCCCCACTCTGGGGCCAGGCAGAGGTGGTATTTGCTGGTTTTCTGAACTACTCAAAATTTCCACTACGGGTTCTGCAGAACCTGTTAGAACCTGCTGGATTTCACCTCTGATATAGACACACCATTGGCCAAGCATCCGACTCCTTTTTATTCCACTGTCATAAATAGGAGTCAGTTGCCGTGCGTCTGAATTTTGATCATGTGACCGGGGTGGGTTCTAAATTTTTTTATTATCGGTTCTGTGAGCGTGGCTTATTTTGTGGGCGTGGCTTGGCAGGGGTAATGTGACTGGGTGGGTGTGGCCAACTTTTTTATTTTTTTTACTTTTAAAAGCATTTTTTGTAGAACCTTAAGAACCTTAATGGCATTTTTTTCCCTACAACCTCTTCAGCTGAAAACGTAGAAAAAATGCTTTGAAAAGCCTCTGGCGATCCCAGCTGAGCCGTGCGATCATCAGAGGCTTTTTTAATTTTTATATTTAAAAGCATTTTTTCGGCCGAAGAGGTTGTAGAAAAAATGCTTTTAAAAGTTAAAAAAAAAAAGCCTCTGATGAGGTGGGTGGGATAAGCAAGTGGCAACCAGGGAGGGGACCACTTCGGGGGCATTGCCAGCCAGTGTTATTACTGGTTCTCCAAACTACTACAAATTTTTACTACCAGTTCTTGCAAACCGTTGCAAACCGGGAGCAACCCACCACTGCTCGTGACCATGGGGATACTGCAACGTTGCAGCCTCCCTGCGATCACGTGATTCAAAATTCAGACACTGGGCAACTGATTCTTATTTATGACCGTTGCAGTGTCCCTAGGTCCTGTGATCACCTTCTGACAAGCAAAGTCCGCGGAGAAGCCAGATTCACTTAACAACCGTGTTACTAATTGAACAGCTGCAGCGATTCACTTAACAACTGGGGCAAGAACGATCGTAAAATGGGGGGGGGGGAATTCACTTAACAACTTCCCTCACTTAGAAATTTTGGCCTCAATTGTGGTCGTAAGTTGAGGAACTATCTATATTGGTCTCTCGTCCCCAATCTGCTGCTTTCTTCCCCCCATTTCTCTGACAATGCCTTTCCCCCGGAGCCTCTCTTCCGATCTTATCTCCTATCCCATAATATTTGGTTAATAACCCCTTATAAGGGGACCGCTGTGAGATTCCTGGATGGGTGCCACTAAGGTGCTTTAATGACCTCTCCTTATAGAAGCCCACCCAACATCTGAGAACGCCGGTTTTATATCGTGGCTGGCTGTCCCAGATCGTCTCAAGCTAATTAAACCCTAGAAGTTTAGATGGGCCCTTCCCTGACTCTCCGTCCTCCCACCTTCGCTGAGGACAGCTTGCAATCTGGCCCCTAGGACTTGGGGGAGGCGAATTGTTGTGGGGGGGGGAGATTGTAATCAATGCAATAGGATGGGGTGACACGAAGCTGTCACTTGAGTCACTTTGATTCCTTTAATAAATGAACGTGCTGCACGATAGAACTACCGTAGCATGTTAAGAGCTGTCATCAGAATTTATTGATGCCACAGGAGACGGTTGGAGTCAGTGGGAAAAAATGCAGCAATTTATGGACTCTCCAAAACCTCGGCTTCTTCAGTCACCCCACCCCCTATTCCCGAGATCCTTCATGGCCTAATAAATCCCTACATTGTTCTTCTTCTGCTGTTCGGCCGGTGGCATTAACCGAGCAGACGGTTTACCCTGTCCCTTTGCCAATTTTCTGAGTAAGGAACCTCGCGGAGGAGGTCAATCCATCTGCTTCGCAGTCTTGCACCCACGGAGGGGAAGTGGGGGGACAAGGCCCACACCCCTCACCTGATAAGAGATGGACTCTGTGATTTAGTATCCCCAGCTGCTGGAGATAAAGGTGTGGGGCAGCGAGCTGCCCTATGCTATCTTTCATGGTTTTCCATCAGTGGGCTTTGTGTTATTACCACATTAAAGGCAGAGGCCTCGTTTCTACGTTTTTCACCCAGGAGGACGATTGAAAACTGGGTTGGCTGAAAATGGCTCTTGTTGAGTCTCGCCCAGAAATTCTGATGGGATCATGGAGCTGGTCTCAGCATGTAAAAACGAAGCTGAGATTTGGTCACTTCTGCCTGCAGAAGAAGAGCGTCAGAGGTGGGTTTCAGCAGGTTCTGGCCAGTTCTGGAGAACCGGTAGCGGAAATTTTGAACAGTTTGGAGAACCGGTAGTAAAAATTCTGACTGGCCCCGCCCCCATCTATTCTCTGTCTCCCGAGTCCCAGCTGATTGGGAGGAAATGGGGATTTTGCAGTAACTTTCCCCCGGATTGGGGAGGGAATGGAGATTTTACAGTATCCTTCCCCTGGAGTGGGGTGGGAATGGAGATTTTACAGTATCCTCCCCCTGCCATGCCCACCATGCCAGGCCCACCAAACCATGCCACGCCACCAAGCCACACCCACAGAACCGGTAGTAAAAAATTTTGAAACCTACCACTGAAGAGCATAACTACACTTTGGAAGATAGATTCAAGATTCAAAAGGTTCTCGGCAGACGTGAGCATTGGGCCCTATCCAATAAGGTGCAGTCCATGAGGGAGAAAAATTAAGGTCCTGCAGCTAGGCAGGAAAAACCAGATGCATAGCAATAGCACTTAGGCTTATATACCGCTTTATAGTGCTTTACATCCCTCTCTAAGCGGTTTACAGAGTCAGTATATTGCTCCCAACAATCTGGGTCCTAATTTTACCCACCTGGGAAAAATGGAAGGCTGAGTCAACCTTGAGCCTGATGAGATTTGAACTGCCAAATTGCAGGCAGCTGGCAGGCAGCAGAAGTAGCCTGCAGTACTGCACTCTAACCACTGTGCCATTGAAGATATAGAAGAGGTGGCACCTGGCCCAATAGTGGTGCCTGTGAGAGATATTTAGGTGCTCTGATGGACTACTGCTTACATCTGAGTCAGCAGTTTGCCAATGCAATCCCAGGCTGCATCAACAGAGGGATAGCATCAAAAACAAGAATCACGAATATCAAGAATAATACCACTCTATACTGCACTAGTAAGGGCACACTTCAAATAACGTGTCCAGTTCTGGTTACCACAATACGGTAAAGATGCTGAGACCCTCGAAAGAGTGCAGAGAAGAACCCTGGTGGCACAGAGGTTAGAAAGCAGTATTGCAAGCTAATTCTGCCAACTGCCAGCAGTTCAATTCTGACCGGCTCAAGGTTGACTCAGCCTTCCATCCTTCCGAGGTTGGTAAAATGAGGACCCAGATTATTGGGGGCAAATATGTTGACTCTGTAAACCACTTACAGAAGGCTGTGAAGCGCTATATAAGTCTAAGTGCTATTGCTAGTGCTAATAAAGGTTTTGATGATTTTGGAGCTAAACTGTATAATGAACAGCTAAGGGAACTACTGTATTTTTCGGAGTATAAGACGCACCTACCTTTTTTGGTGAAAAGAAGAAAATCTCCCTCTGCCCCTGAGCAATTTTGCCTCTGTGCAGCAAAAGCAAACAGCCTGCTTTATTTTCATTTTCAGCATAACTTGATTAGCACAAGGAAAAAAAATCTTCTGTAGCAATTTACCTTCTTGCAGCAAGCAGCAGAGGCCCGGGCAAAACAGCTGAGAGCAAAACAGCTGAGAGTCGGGAGGCTGATCCAATCAACTTGTGCTAATTAGGATGTGCTGAAGCTGAAAGGAGCTGTTTTTTCTTGCTGTTTGCTTGCCAGGAGATAACGGCTGCGAGGCAGAGGCCAAAGGGCGGGGTGGGGGGACTACATTCGGTGTATAAGACGCACCTAAATTTTCACCCCCTTTTAGGGAGGAAAAGGGTGCGTCTTATACTCCGAAAAATACGGTAGTTATGTTTAGCCTAATGAAGAGAAGGCTAAGGGGAGACATGATAGCCTTCATCCAATACTTGAAGGACTGCCACAGGGAAGAGAGGGTCAATGTGTTCCTGAGGACAGGACAACATGCAATGGGTGGAACTCATTGGACAGAGTAAACCTGGAGGAATATTCAAATCAATGGCCACTTTTGAATCAATGTAAACATCCCTGTTGCGACTGGTAATTTGCCCTATGTCGTTACTCAAAGAAAAGCCTCTTTTTTTTTTTTGCCCAGTTTTAGGGAATTTATGCAGATTGGGGAAGCACCGCTTTCAAGAGTTTTCCTGCATATGACAGAGAGCTGATTGGATGGTCATTGAGTCCTTTCCAAGTGCATAATTCTATGCATCTATAATAGTTAGTTCAACCGAGCTGGATCTTGTGAACTCTTTTCCCACATTTTTCCTGTGTTTATCAGCATTCACTGCCCCCCTAAAACAGAAAATGTAGGCCAATATTTCCCACGGAGGAAATCGGTGAGCCTTAAGACAAAAATAGGCAGCTTGGACAATGAAAAGACCAAGGTAGTCCTTGACTTACAACACTTCATTTAGTGACTGTTCAAAGTTACAACAGCACAGAAAAAAAACTGACCATTTCTCATATTTACGACCACTGCAGCATCCCCATGGTCACGTGATCAAAATTCAGACCTTTGGCTCCTAATTGGCTCCTATATATGACAGTCGCAGTGTCCCAGGGTCACGCAAACCCCTTTTGCGACCTTCTGACAACCAAAGCAAGGGTGAAATTCAATTTTTTTTTACTGTTAGGAAATGATAATTACCTAACTTGTTGGGTTGGCAATATATAAACCCTCAATATTTGAGACTGTATTGCTGTATTGCATCATACTGTGTCCTGATTGGTTAGCTCTGTAGCCAATGGCCTTAAGAGGGAGCTTGAAAGATGGTTTGTTTTCTCTTTGCTGACCATTATTGCTATTTGATGTGTTTGCTACTGTTTGCAACTGTTTATTGTGTATGACTAGGACGACTGGTAAGAAGACTTTGTTATTGGAATATCCCTGGACTATTGTTTAACTATCTACTGCTTTATCTGTGTATGACATGAACTGTTTATTGGACTGTGCCTTATTACTATTTCCTAAAAGTAAACACAACTCAGTGTATCTGTGTTGGCTGTAGTTATTCGCAACTGCTCTCAGTCCCTTTCATGTGCACATCCTTGCTACTCCAGGGTTGCTCTGAGAATTCCTTAACATTTACTACCAGTTCTGTGGGCGTGGCTGGTGGGTGTAGTGTGGTGTGGCGTGGTGGGTGTGGTGTGGCGTGGCAGGGGAAGGATCAGTGGTGAGATTCAAATAATTTAACAACCGGTTCTCTGCCCTAATGATTTCTTTCAGCAACCTGTTCACCAAACAGCTCAGAAAATTAACACCCGAGTCTCTATCGAAGTGGTGCGAACTGGCTGAATCCCACCACTGGGAAGGATACTGCAAAATCCCCATTCCCACCCCACTCTGGGGCCAGCCAGAGGTGGTATTTGCCGGTTCTCTAAACTACTCAAAATTTCCGCTACCGGTTCTCCAGAACCTGCTGAATTTCACCCCTGAACCAAAGTCAATGGGGAAGCCAGATTCACTTAACGACATGTTACTAACTTAACAACTGCAGTGATTCACTTAACAACAGTGTCAAGAAAGGACGTAAAATGGGGGGAAATTCACTTAACAACCGTCTCAGTGACAAAAACATTTGGGGCTCCTTTGTGCTTGAAAGTCAAGGACTACCTGTAGATATTTTGTTCTGCAATTGTCCTTGAAAATTCATTCCCAAATCCAGCTGAGCCCCTTTGTTTGAGTAACACAATCAAAGGCCAAAATGGGGGCTTTCCCTCCACTCCTCTCCATAACCCCTCAAATCAGGGGTCTCCAACCTTGCCAACTTTAACCCTGGAGGACGTCAACTCCCAGAATTCCCCAGTCAACAAAGCTGGGAGTTGAAGTCCGCCAGGCTTAAAGTTGGCAAGGTTGGAGACCCCTGCCTCAAATGATGCCATTGGTGGCAATGCTCATGCAGCCAAAAAAACTTGAATTATAGGTCAGCCTGTGATTGCAAGAACACTGCCTCCATTCCAGATTTAAATAAGGAAGGCGGATCAAGAGATGTTGCAGCTGGACTTTTGAAAGACACCAGGGCTGCGTTCACGGAAAATGTTTATTCAATCCACTGGTTTTCACACATGACATTAAGCCCTAAGATAAACCCATCGGATTCACTTCACGGGTGGTCGGGGCGCATCTGCTAGGCCTCTGATTCACTGCCGGCTGGGGAATTCTGGGAGTTGAAGTCCACACAGACACACACACATCTCCAAGTTGCCAAGCTTGAGACAAACAGGTTCTCTAATTGATCTGAACCGGGTGTGTTGTAGGGAAGCCAGGCTGGAAGGGATCTTCTCAAGGGACCTCTGAGGAGAAAGTCGGACCACGGCCGACGAGCAAGCAACCTGCGGAGAAAAGCTGCAGGCGAGGAAAAGATCCTGCCAACTTCTCCAGCAAGAAAAAAAAAATCTTTCCATGAACTCAAACTGTTATTAACCACATAGCCTCTCTGGATCTGCTCAGCTGGCTGGGGCACATTCAAAATGAAGCCCCTGCCTATTTCAAATACGGAGCCCCTGCCCCGAGCAAAATTGCTTTCCAGGCTGCTCTTGGCCTGGTTACACACAGAGCTTAATAAGAAGCAGATGCAGCGGAGATGAGATGCAAGGGCAGCCAAAACTTCGCTTGGGAAGGCAGCAAGAAGCAATGAAGGGTCCAAGGTTAGGGCAGAAGCCAAGGGCAGGTAAGCAGGTGAGATCTAAGGCTCCATTGAGGTGCAGGTCTGAAGGGAGCTGGCCGTAGGGAGAGCTGCAGCATGCCATTCTGTCTCTGGCAATGATAGCCATAGCACTTAGACTTATATACTGCTTCACAGTGCTTCACAGCCCTCTCTAAGCGGTTTACAGAATCAGCCTATTTGCCCCCAACAATCTGGATCCTCATTTTACCCACCTCGGAAGGATGGAAAGCTGAGTCAACCTTGACCTGTAAGAATTGAACTCCTGGCAGTGGGCAGAGTTAGCCTGCAATACTACATTCTAATCAATGCGCTACCACGGCTCTTGGAAAATCTTTCTGAGGACTAAATGGAATAGCAATAGCACTTAGACTTATATACTGCTTTACAGTGCTTTTACAGCCTTCTCTAAACAGTTTACAGAGTCAGCATATTTGCCCCCAACAATCTGGGTCCTCATTTTACCCTTCTTGGAAGGATGGAAGGCTGAGTCAATCTTGAACCTCTAAGGATCAAACTCCAGGTTGTGGACAGATTTTGCCTGCAATACTGAACTTTTAACCACTGTGCCACAAAAGCTCCTATCTCCTTCCCACTTTGACCATGAAGCTTCTTCTGCATGCATCAGTGGTGTTTTCCTCCCAGTTTGGCCCGGTTCGGCTGAGCCGGTAGCGGTGACGATATGATATCACTGAACCAGTTCTGCCCCCCCCCCCGCCCTTACCATCCACCCCATGTTATTCTTACCTTTTATTTGGCCCCACCCCCAATCTATTGCTGCCTCCTGAGTCTCAGCTGATGGCTAGAGGGAAAAGAACTGTTAAAAGTGGAGCTTCAAAGGGCCGCCCTACAGCTGATCAGTGTTAAAAGAAAACAAATGAATAGACTAGTGCCTGCAAAAATAAATGAGTAGATCGGTACAGCTCTCCAAACAGTTAAAAGCCTGGTTAAGCAGTAGCTCTGCTAAATACTAAACAATTGTCACATGACCATCAAGCCATGCCCACAAAATAAGCCACGCCCACAGAACCAGTAGTAAATAATTTTAGAACCCACTCCTGGCATGCATCACCCTGGAAGTCTAGACAAAGACCAAATGTTGCATAGCAGCATTCCGGGCACCCTAGATCCCACTTTGTGCCTTCATCCCAGAGCATCGTCTTTTTAATCATTTTGCCGCAGAATTCCTACCTCTCCCCTGCTTATCATTACAGGTAGTCCTTGACTTATGACTGATCGCTTAGCAACCATTCAAAGTTACAATGAAACTCCCCGAAAGGTACTTATCACCCAGTTCTGGAGTTCTGACAGCTGCCCCCTCCCCCCAAGTCACGTGATCATATTTCGGGCACTCGGCAACCATTCTGCGTTTACACCCATTTGCAGAGTCTCGTGCTGCCTTGACCTTAATTTATGACATTTTTGCCAAAAACCAGCGTTTTACTTCTAGCTTTCAGCAAAAATATCTGACAGCAAACAGTGAGTTTGTTTAATGAACACAGTGTTTGCTTACCGACCAGTCAGGTAAGTCATGTAGATAATCCACTTCACAATGTACGATTGTAATGCGTAGGTTCTATTATGGTCATGAATCAAGCATTACTTGCCAATTATATATCATCAACAGTGTTGGAAAGTAAGATAAAGGTGAAGGTTCCCCTCGCACATATCTGCTAGTCGTTCCCGACTCTAGGGGGCGCTGCTCATCTCCGTTTCAAAGCCGAAGAGCCAGCGCTGTCCGAAGACGTCTCCCTGGTCATGTGGCCTGCATGACTCAATGCCAAAGGTGCATGGAACGCGGTTACCTTCCCACCAAAGGTGGTCCCTATTTTTCTACTTGCATTTTTTACCTGCTTTCGAATTGCTAGGTTGGCAGAAGCTGGGACAAGTAATGGGAGCTCACCCTGTTACGCGGCACTAGGGATTCGAACTGCTGAACTGCTGGCCTTTCAATCGACAAGCTAAGCGCCTTAGCCACTGAACCACTCTGTCCAACAGGGTTGGAAAGTAGGACAATCTAATTCCCATCTTAAATCTGCCATGTCTTCCTGTTCACAGCACATTTATATCTAGCCACCCTGCTGTGGCTCTTGTTCATGGATGAAAGCAAGGGGAAAAACTGGGTTCGCTCATTTCTGAATGTAAATGTTTTGAAGCCTGAATTTCAAATCAGTACAATACCATTGGTTTTCCTAGAGGGAACCCTGAAAGTAAGGAAGCCTTCTGCTCCCGGCAGTCCTCGCTTAACCAGCAGCAATTGGAACCAGGAACTCCATCGCTAAACAATGCAGGCGTAAGATGGGATGTCATAGGATCACAGCACCTTACGATGGCAATTCTAGCAGGCTCAGTCTTTAGGTGAATTCTGCACGGTCTCGGTGTCTTGCGATCACGTGATCGCCATTTGCTACTTCCTGCCGGCTTCCCCAATGACTCTGAACTGTCAGGGAAGGACATAAATGGTGATAGCAAGATGTCACAACTGTCATAGTTGCAAGCTGGTTTCCAAGTGCCCAAACTGCAGGTGTGTGACCATGGAGATAGAAGATGAGAAGAGAAGAGAAGAGAAGAGAAGAGAAGAGAAGAGAAGAGAAGAGAAGAGAAGAGAAGAGAAGAGAAGAGAAGAGAAGAGAAGAGAAGAGAGAGGAGAGGAGAGGAGAGGAGAGGAGAGGAGAGGAGAGGAGAGGAGAGGAGAGAATAACAGAGTTGGAAGTGGCCTTGGAGGTCTTCTAGTCCAACCCCCTGCTTAGGCAGGAAACCCTACACCACTTCAGACAAATGGTTGTCCAACATCTTCTTAAAAACTTCCAGTGTTGGAGCATTCACAACTTCTGGAGGCAGGTTGTTCCACTGATTAATTGTTCTCACTGTCAGGAAATTTCTCCTAAGTTCTAAGTTGCTTCTCTCCTTGATTAGTTTCCACCCGTTGCTTCTTCTCCTGCCCTCAGGTGCTTTGCAGAATAGCTTGACTCCCTCTTCTTTGGGGTAGCCCCTGAGATATTGGAAGACTGCTATCATGTCTCCCCTAGTCCTTCTTTTCATCAAACTAGACATAACCCAGTTCCTGCAACCGTTCTTCATATGTTTTCGCCTCCAGTCCCCTAATCCTCTTTGTTGCTCTTCTCTGCACTCTTTCTAGAGTCTCCACATCTTTTTTACATCGTGGCGACCAAAACTGAATGCAGAATGCAGTATGCAGATGTTGCAACAACAACAATTGCAAGGACTCATCATACGTCTCCTCATTCGGTACTGTTGTAACTTCAAAAGATCGCTGAGTGAGGGGACGTTAAACAAGGAATACCTGTAAGGGGGTTGCTTTGTCACCAGCCCAATATGTCAGGCATTTGGAGTGAGTTCGCGGACCCCCTGGCAGCCTTTCTGCGAGGGAACCCACCACAAACTACCTTCCAAAAAATGTATACCCCATCAAAAAAATAAAAATAAAAAAGTCTGCCTATTCCTTTTTTTCCATCTCTTAAAAAAAGCAGGAGGTCCGGGAACAAACTGCTGATCCGCCTATTTCTCCTTCCTGCCTATTGCAGACACGAAGGATAAAGTGGATTTTGGCGTCTTCCTCCCAAACCTTTGCAGGGAAAAAAAAAATCAATGGGGATTAAGCTGCTGCAGTCAGCAAACGAAGTCCTTAGAACGGTTCGTCATCAGCAGCTTGGCTGGGATTGAGGCAGCTTCTACCAAAGATTCAGTCATGGGAAGGAGGATTAATTAATGTGTCCTTTTCAAATCGTTTCCCTTTTTTTTTTGCATGGCCCTAATCTGGAGCTGCTTGAGATCAGCCCCTCCCTCTAATTCCCGCAGTGCACAACTTCCAAGAAGCTGAAAAACACACTCTAATGAGCTTGGTTCCAAAAGCTGGTTGTGCATTGCCTCCAGGAGCCAACCGAGGTGCGTGGGACACAACAAAGGTTGTCTAGCTACACATAACATGCTGCTTGGTCCTTCTTCTCCAGGGCTGGGTGGCGTTTACATTTTAAGGGTGTTGGTGGAGGTATGCCATCCATCAGGAGCCGTGGTGGCGCAGTGGTTAGAACGCAGTATTGCAGGCTTACTCTGCCGACTGTCAGCAGTTCGATCCTGACCGGCTCAAAGTTGACTAATCCTTCCATCTTTCTGAGGTAAAATGAGAACCCAAATTGTTGAGGGCAATAGGTTGGCTCTGTAAACTGCTTAGAGAGGTTGTAAAGCACCGTGAAGCGGTATGTAAGTCTAAGTGCTATTGCTATCAGGGCTGTGGGCAGGGTGTGGTCACAAAAGCCTGGTGGCGCAGTGTACTAAGTGCTGTTAAAGTAGCACTTAGTTGCCAGCTGCCTGCAATTATTGCAAGTTTGAATCTCACCAGGCTCAAGGTTGACTCAGCCTTCCATCCTTTCGAGGGAGGTGAAATGAGGACCCGGATTGTGTGGGCAATAAGCTGACTTTGTATAAAAAAGAACACCGCTTGGGGGGGCGTAACCCCTATTAAGCAGGTATATACAAAAGTATGAAGGCTATTGTTTAACACATTGTAAGCTGCCCTGAGTCTCTGGAGAAGGGCAGCATATAAATCTAACTAATAAATAAATAAATAAAAGGCAAGATGGCCACAATGGTGCGGACAAAACTTTTGACTAATAGGAGTCTCAACTGCCCCATCATAACTGCCATTTTGACTTGGCATTGGGAGGAATCAGTAACTTTCTGAGCCTCTGGCCAACTTCCCCTCCCATATTGGGGAAATTGTCTTTCCTCTGTACTCAGATTCACCCCGACAAAAGGAAAATATTTGTAGGTCAGGGTTGAACTGCGGGATCCTTGGTTTCCCCGAAAATAAGACATCCCCTGATAATAAGCCCAATCGGGCTTTTGAGTGCATGCGCTAAAATAAGCCTGCCCCCCCGAAAATAAGCCCTCCCTGAAAATATTTAAATGCAGGACTGGAAATCAGGTAAGATGGCAAGAGGAGCCCCATTCTTGGTCCACGCGCCCTAAAATTATAAGACCTCCCCGAAAATAAGGCCAAGCACTTATTTCAGGGTTCAAAAAAAATATAAGACAGGGTCTTATTTTTGGGGAAACATGGTAGGTATCATCAGCGATAGTCAGTATTAGACCCTAGTGATAGTGATAGTCACTACTGATGCTGTTATGTAGCTGTTACCTACGTAGCAGGTAACTAGTACTAGTACTAGTAATTACCTACGTAGCAGGTAACTAGTACTGATGCTGTTACCTACGTAGCCTAGGTAATGGAACATGTGTAAGAAAACAATCCCGTTCAGAGAGCACTAAGGACCCTTCCGGTTTAGTCCAATGATCCAGCTTCTCCCTCCAGCCCAAAATTGGACTAAAAGCCTAAAATGCTCTATTTTCAAAGAACTTAACTTCCTGACAAACAGACTTTTGAACTTTTGAGTGTTTCCCTCAGTGGTGAAATGTAAAATTTGTTACTACCGGTTCTGTGGGCGTGGTTTGTGGGGTAATATAACTGAGTGGGCGTGGCCAACTCTTTTTTTTTTAAACTTTTAAAACCATTTTTTCTACAACCAAGAGGTTGTAAAAAAATGCTTTTAAAAGTCTCTGACGATCCCAGCTGAGTTGCCTGATTGTCAGGGTCTTTTTTTTTCTTTTAAAAACATTTTTTTCTACAACCTCTTCAGTAGAAAAAATGCTTTTAAAAGCCTCTGACGATCCCAGCTGACTTGTCTGATCGGCAGAGGCTTTCTTTTTTTAAAAAAAAGTCTCTGATGATCCCAGCTGAGCCGCGTGATCATCAGAGGCTTTTTTTTTTGTTTTTACTTTTGAAAGCATTTTTTCAGCCAAAGAGGTTGTAGAAAAAATGCTTTTAAAAATAATAATAATAAAAAACCTCTGATGATCGCACAGCTCAGCTGGGCGGGGGTTGGGGGGGCAGGGATTTTTGCTACCCGTTCTCCGAACCACCCACCGCCATCGCTACTGGATCGGGTGATCCAGTCCAAACGGGGAGCATTTCAACCCTGGTTTCCCTTCCAATATTCAACTAGATTGGGAAGAAAATAAAAACACAGCAAGCAGGGAATAGTTTTGCACGGAAAGAGTTTGGAATATGCCAGAAAGTGGTGGAAGAGTATCTAGAAATGCTTTTTTTTTTTAGATCAAGTCAGCTGTAAAAGAATGTCTTGCTTTTCCAGTCACTTTGCAGATGGCTGAGACTCCGCTCTGACCAGGCAAAGTGACAGTGTTACCGGCCAGGTGACCTAAATTATCATGCTATCTTTAAGAGAATTAGAGATTAATCTTTTTCCCCAGTCCTGCGTTAAGACAAGCCAAGGAGAAAAATAATTCAAGGGGATTCACTAAATGCATAGTGAAAGGTGAGTCTCTACTTGTTATCAGCGTCTCCTTGGACTTCTTGAGCTGCTCTAGACTGGGTAATCCAAGGATAGAAAGAAATGACTGCTCTTCAGACAAAGCAGATTTGCAAGTGCTCATTTTGGGAAACTAAGTAGACAAACAGCCTTTGAAGTTTCAGAGTTTTGCCAAGCTCTCTGATATTTTGCAATTGTCCAATATTTGAAGAACCGAAGGGCTACTTCCACGCAAATGTTAACATCGCCGTGAAAAGGGCCTTGTGTGTTCCTGAACAGGCATATAGGTCAGTGGTGAAATCCAATTTTTTTTACTACCGGTTCTGTGGACGTGGCTTGATGGATGTGGTGTGGCTTGGTGGGCGTGGCAAGACAAGGATATTGCAAAATCTCCATTCCCTCCCCACTCTGGGACCAGCCAGAGGTGGTATTTGCCGGTTCTCCAAACTACTCAAAATTTCTGCTACCGGTTCTCCAGAACCTGTCAAAAACTGCAGAATTTAACCTCCGAGATACATGCACATAAGGCCTCTTTTTGGAGGAGGAAGAGGAGAGAGGAGCGGGGAGGAGGACTGTACTTTGAACAGTCGCTAAATGAGTGGTTATAAGTCAAGGATTACTTGTAGTCTAGCAAAACCCACCACTGTAAAAGAAGAAACAGGGTAGGGGAGAAAATGACAAAAGGGTCAGGATAATATTAGGTGATCCTGGTGCTTTCCAGAGGAAAGGATAGAGGAGGGAGGGAGGGGGAGGGAGGGAGGGAGGGAAGGAAGGAGGAGGAGGAAGAGGGAGTGGAGGAGAAGAGGAGGAGGAGGAGGAGGAGGAGGAGGAGGAGGAGGAGGAGGAGGAGGAGGAGGAGGAGAAGAAGAAGAAGAAGAAGAAGAAGAAGAAGAAGAAGAAGAAGAAGAGAAGAAGAAGAAGAAGAAGAAGAAGAAGAAGAAGAAGA
>JAUDYJ010000005.1:8022783-8071035 GCA_030761175.1 Masticophis lateralis | reverse complement strand
AGGAGGAGGAGGAGAAGAAGAAGAAGAAGAAGAAGAAGAAGAAGAAGAAGAAGAAGAAGAAGAAGAAGAAGAAGAAGAAGAAGAAGAAAATGGAGGAGGAGGAGGAGGAGGAGGAGGAGGAAAAGAAGAAGAAGAAGAAGAAGAAGAAGAAGAAGAAGAAGAAAATGGAGGAGGAGGAGGAGGAGGAGGAGGAGGAGGAGGAGAAGAAGAAGAAGAAGAAGAAGAAGAAGAAGAAGAAGAAGAAGAAGAAGAAGAAGAAGAAGAAAATGGAGGAGGAGGAGGAGGAGGAGGAGGAAAAGAAGAAGAAGAAGAAGAAGAAGAAGAAGAAGAAGAAAATGGAGGAGGAGGAGGAGGAGGAGGAGGAGGAGGAGGAGGAGAAGAAGAAGAAGAAGAAGAAGAAGAAGAAGAAGAAGAAGAAGAAGAAGAAGAAGAAGAAGAAGAAGAAGAAGAAGAAGAAGAAGAAGAAGAAGAAGAAGAAGAAGAAGACACTGTCGCTTTAAATTTTTGGTTGTTTTATTATGGACATTGAAGAATAGCACTACTAAAGGACAAAAAAGAATCACGTATTTTCACTGATGTTCCTTGGAATTTTGAAGTCCAACAAACCCTTTGGAATTATTTGGAATTATCAATATGTGCCCAAAGAGACGCTTTTCTGTAAATCTTCAGTTGATGTAGCTGAAATATTTAGTTTTTGTTCAATGTGTGTAATTTGTTTCTTACCCCACCAAATGTACAGATATTTATAGGATGATTTTGAAACAGCTTTTCCATAATCTACCTATTTTGATTCTCAGATATTGGCATTTTATTTTCATATTTCCCATTTTTTTCCCCTTCAAGTCTGCCATCCCCACGTATTGGTGCATCAAAAATAAATCACTCTTTTCTTTTCAATTATCATTATAGCTGCTGTATTGTGTTCTAACTGGTGATCAGTTTATATGTTTTTGTACTACTACTACTAGTAGTAGTAGTAGTAGTAGTAGTAGTAGTAGTAGTAGTAAAGACTTTATGGCCACGGAAGTGTTTTGGAACAATGCCGGCTCCCTCAGCTAAGAAATGGAGATGAGCACCATCCTTAAGAGTCAGACACAACTGGAGAAACCTTTACATTTGCCTTTATGAAAGGCTAACAGTGTTAAGGTCATTCTGATCTCCAAAGGGGGGAGAGGGACGTGCCATAGAACCGAAGCCACAGCAGAAAAAGCTCCTGGTCCCTGCCAGCTGATTATTTTTGGCTGACGAGTTTTGAATTCTGCCCATCTGCTCAATCTGGTTGGACAGGTAGAGACTTTACAGGGAAACAAAAAACAAAAAACCAGCTCCTGCCACATCCCACATAAAGCAGAAACGCTACGTTGGCTGAATGCACCCTGCATGTTCCATTACTGGCCAATCTGCAAAAAAATTTTTAAAAAGGGGGTGGGTGGAATTGCAGAGTGCCCTGCTAATGGCCTGGGACACGCAGCCCTTGTTCGGAATGGGAAACGCCAGAGGCAAAAGTGCTCGCCAGCCGGGGCTGCGGTGGAGAATCCAGGCCGTAATTCCAGGGTCTTGCTTGCCGTACAGAATCCGCGTTCTCAGTTATCACGGTGTAGGTGGCTGCATCCTTGGGCTTCCTGCAGGCAGAAAAGCAATGGGGAGTGGGGGGGAACCAGAGCAGATGAGATAGGACAGGAGGCATTCTGAAAAAGGAAGGCATTAGCAACCTGCTGTGCAACACGGGGGGGTGGGGGGGTGGGAGGGGGGGAGGAAAGCTGAGATTTATCTCTGGAGCTGAACAGGCTGTTACACGCACTGCCCATGAGGATGAATGGACTCTGTGCACCAAACCTGGTTAAAAGTCTATAAAGGTGCTCGCTCATCCAGGTCATGGTTGTCCTAAAGGTGCTTTTTCAGAAGGCAACTGGACTGCCAAAAATGCCAACACAATTCTAGGCTGCATAAACAGAGGGACAGAATCAAGATCACGTGAAGTGTTAATACCACTGTATAATGCCTTGGTAAAGGCCACATACTGCATCCAGTTTTGGTCACCACGATGTAAAAAAGATGTGGAGACTCTAGAAAGAGTGCAGAGAAGAGCAACAAAGAGGATTAGGGGACTGGAGGCGAAAACATATGAAGAACGGTTGCAGGAACTGGGTATGTCTAGTTTGATGAAAAGAAGGACTAGAGGACACTTGATAGCAGTGTTCTACTATCTCAGGGGTTGCCCCAAAGAAGAGGGAGTCAAGCTATTCTCCAAACACCTGAGGGCAGGACAAGAAGCAACGGGTGGAAACTAATCAAGGAGAGAAGCAACTTAGAACTAAGAAGAAATTTCCTGACAGTTAGAACAATTCATCAGTGGAACAACTTGCCTCCAGAAGTTGTGAATGCTCCAACACTGGAAGTTTTTAAGAAGATGTTGGATAACCATTTGTCTGAAGTGTTGTAGGGTTTCCTGCCTAAGCAGGGGGTTGGACTAGAAGGCCTCCAAGGTCCCTTCCAGAGGTGGGTTTCAGCAGGTTCTGACCAGATGAGCCTGGATAGCTCAGCAGACTAAAAACCATTCTGATTAACACCAGATGTCTGCAATTACAGTAAGTTAAAATCTCACCAGGCTCAAGGTTACTCAGCCTTCCATCCTTTCTAAGGTGGGTAAATTGAGGACCCAGTTTGTGGGGGCAATCAGCTGACTTTGTATAAATATACAAAAGTATGAAGGCTATTGCTTAACGCATTGTAAGCCGCCCTGAGTCTCTGGAGAAGGGCTGCATATAAATCAAATTAAAAAAAAAAAATTTTTGGAGAACCAGTAGCAGAAATTTTGAGTAGTTCGGAGAACCAGTAATAAAAATTCTGACTGGCCCCGCCCCCATCTATTCTCTGCCTCCCAAGTCGCAGCTGATCAGGTGGAAATGGGGATTTTGCAGTAACCTTCCCCTGCCATGCCCACCAAGCCACACCCACAGAACCGGTAGTAAAAAAATTTGAAACCCATCACTGATCCCTTCCAATTCTGTTATTCTGTTATTCTATATTCCTTGAAGACAGCTGGTCATTTGTATTGTGGTCATTGGCAGAACGACCCTCTAAAAAGGATGCAAATGAGCATCTGTCTGCAAGGAATATAAATCCTTCCATTCCCCACCATCTGGTCAGAGCTGAAGAAGCTTCTTGGATGAGAAGCAAAACATCTTCAAAGAAAGAAAACCAAGAAAGTCTAGTTGCCTCCTGAAAAAGCACCATTGGGATGACCTTTGCCCTATACATTTCCCTTCCCCTTTCCCTTCCTTATTTTCCTACCATTTTCTTTTATATATATATATATACATATATTATATTTTATTTTATAAACTAATGAAAAAGTAGCCCATGTTGAATGGTATAGCAAAGCCCAACATCAGGAGTTGACCGTGTGAAATGTTTTATGACATTTTGTATAGGTGGTTACTAACTTAGCAACAGAAGTGATTCACTTAACAGCTGTGGTAAGAAAGTTCGTAAAATGGGACAAAACTCACTGAATAACTGTCTTGTCAATCGTAGCAAGAGTCAATCTGTGTAGAGGTTAAGGTGCTGTCTGAGAAATCAGGAGACTGTGAGTTCGAGTTCCACTTTAGGCATGAAAACTCGATGGATGACTTTGGGCCAATCACCAGGAAACTTAAGAGTTCTAGTCCCGCCTTAGACCTGAAAGCCAGCTGGGTGACTTTGGGCCAATCACCAAGAGGCTGTGAGTTCTAGTCCTGCCTTAGGCATGAAAGCCAGCTGGGTGACTTTCAGTCCCTCCCTTTCAGCGCCCAACCCACCTTGCAGGGTTGTTATTCAACTCCCCAGATTTCCACAGCCAGCATACTACATATAGCATACAGCAAGAAATCATGAGTTCAAGTCCTGCCTTAGCTTTGGAAGCCAACTGGGTGACTTTGGGCCAATCACTAGAAGATTGTGAGTTCTAGTGCTGCCTTAGGCGTGAAAGCCAGCTGGGTGACTTTTGGCCAATCACCAGGAGGCTGTGAGTTCTAGTCCCACCCTAGGCATGAAAGCCAGCTGGGTGACTTTTGGCCAATCACCAGGAGGCTCTGGGTTCTAGTCCCACCCTAGGCATGAAAGCCAGCTGGCTGAATTTGGGCCAATCACCAGGAGGCTGTGAGTTCTAGTCCCACCCTAGGCATGAAAGCCAGCTGGGTGACTTTGGGCCAATCACCAGGAGGCTGTGAGTTCTAGTCCCACCCTAGGCATGAAAGCCAGCTGGGTGACTTTGGGTCAGTCAGTCCCTCTCTTTTAGCCCAACCCACCAGGCAGGGTTGTTGTTCTAAGAAAAACAGGAGTAGGAAGAAGCATTGGTATATTCACTGCGTGCAGCTACTTATAAAAGTAATAAAAGCAAAATTTTAAAAAAAATCTTAGAATAATAATTTCCCCCCTACAGCCCTTACTTACCCCTCTCCAACAAATGATGGGGAATGGCTGGGTGCGTTGCATGCCTTTTCTTGGATTCTATGATGGCAGTTCGTGAGCGAAAGGCATCCAAGGAAGAAAACTGAGATTTCCCTTGGCGTCTCCCATTGTTATTGGAAGGAGCCATCTTCAGTCCCAATAGCTTGTAAATCAGACTTGGCTGTATCTCCTGCTAGAATCGGTGTAAGTGTCTGTGGAAACAACGTTCCCATTGATGCTCAGTGTTGGCCCCTGAAAGGTTTTGGGTTTCCCGTCCACTTTCCCTTCGTTTCTCGCGGGCTGTAATTACGGAGCAATGGGAGGAACTCAGACGATTCGGTTACAGCTCTTTGGACAAAACGCACAACTCAGGAACTTTTGTGGATGCCCCCGATTTGCCATGGCTGGTTTTTAGTTTCCCAGACCTTGCTTTGCCTTGAGTTGGCGGGGGGGGGGGAGTCTTTGTTAAAGTGGGGGGGGGGGGTGAGGGAGAGTTATTTTCAAGGATTCCCAACCAGGTTAGTTAGGCCAAATTCAGCCTTTCTCCACAGTTAACCCGCGGATTGTGTGTAACTGGCGAGCCACATTTTTTTTACTACCGGTTCTGTGGGCATGACTTGGTGGGTGTGGTGTAGCTTGGTGGACGTAGCTTGATGGGCATAGCAGTTGAGCCTCAGATAGCTTAACTGGCTAATAGCCTGTTATTAAGATTCAGCTGTCTGCAATTATTGCAAGGTTCGAGGCTCAAGGTTGACTCAGCCTTCCATCCTTTCTAAGGTAAGTAAATTGAGGACCCAGTTTGTGGGGGCAATAAGCTGACTTTGTATAAAATATACAAAAGGATGAAGGCTATTGCTTAACGCATTGTAAGCCACCCTGAGTCTCCGGAGAAAGGCGGCATATAAATCTTTTTTTTTTTTAAAGGATATTGCAAAACTTCCATTCCCACCCCACTCTGGGGCCAGCCAGAGGTGGTATTTGCCAGTTCTCCGAACTACTGAAATTTCCGCTATCGATTCTCCAGAACCTGTCAGAATCTGCTGGATTTCACCCCTGATCAGGAAGCCCATCACCCATGTCTTGATAACGGTTGCAGTATCCCCAGGGTCCTTTTTCTAAACGTCTGATGAAAAAAAATCAATTGGGAAAGCCAGATTCACTTAACAACCGTGTTAGTAATTTAACAACTGCAGTGATTCACTTAACAACCGTGGGAAGAAAAGCCGGAAATTTGCAGCAAAACTCACTTCACAAATTTCCCACTTAGCAACATAAATGATGGGCTCAATTCGGTGGGTTGCTCCTGGTTCAGTCCAGTTCTATAGAACCGGTAGTAAAACCGGCGGGAGGCTCTGTCCACCTGCCACGACGTCATCATAGGTGATCTGCGCACACACGCGTGGTCCTATTGCAAACCGATAGTAAAGGTAAGTAGAACCCACCCCGGGCTCAATTGTGTTTTATTGTTTTAGAACTGTAAGCCACCCAGAGTCACTTGGTTGAGATGGGCAGCCATAGAATTTAAACAAGTAAATATTCTCTAACTCATGTCTTCTAGACCAGTGATGGCTAACTTTTTTGCTGTCGCGTGCCAGGAGCAGGGGGAGAGCGGGGCGATCGTGCGCGTGTGTGCCCACACCCATAAGTCAATGCTCCGCCCTCTTGCTCACGTGCTTGTGTTCTCCCCACTTTTGGCGTGTGATGGCAGAGTGGGCCATTTTTCACTCTCCCCAGCCTCCAGAGTCTTTCTAGGAGCCTGGGGAGGGCAAAAACGGCCTTCCTCAAACCCACCCGGAGGCCCTCCGGAGGCCAGAAACAGCCCATTTCCCAACTTCCGGTGGGCCCGGAAGGCCCGAAAATCAGCTGGCCGGTGGGCACATGTGTGCTGGAGCTGAGCTAGGGCAATGCTCGTGTGTCCTCAGATATGGCTCCGCATGCCACCTGTGGCACCCATGCCATAGGTTCGCCATCACAGTTCTAGACCGTCCAACACACACTTTCAATGTTGTTCCGCGGTAAGGAAAACTATTGAAATGCAGGCCCTCAATTTTTTGTCAGTGGAGTCCTTTGAAACGCACTCACACATGCTTGATCTTAGCTAATTTGGGGGAGGGAGCAGAATTGGATCGTTAGTAACTGGATGGGTGGCTTAGTGGTTAAAGTTGCTGAGCTTACCATCTGGAAAGCTGACTTCTCGCGTTCAAGACCCGAGTGCCACTAGATGGGATGAGCACCCGTTACTTACCTCAGCTCCCGCCAACCTAGCAGTTCGAAAGCATGCAAATGCGAGTAGATAAATCGGTACCACTTCGGTGGGGAAGGGAAGGGCATTCTGTATTTTCATGCTGGCCACATGAGCACAGAAGCGTCTTCGGAGAACGCTGGCGCCCTGATCTAAGAAACGGAGATGAGCACCGCGCCCTAGAATCAGACACGACTGGACAGGGGAAACCTTTAGTAACCGGGCAGGAGTACCACTAGGAGATCTCAGAGATGTAGACTAGACTGGGAAATCAAATCAAGAGTGAAAGCAATGGCAAAACCACTTTCGGGACGTTGCCAAGCAAAGTCTCCAAGTGATCCGTTTCAAATATTTCTCTTTAGTGCGGCCTCCTCTGACGACCCTTTGATGCAGCAGACTTTGCCTGCAACCAAATTCCACCGCCATTCTCCGTCTCATTTGCCTAATGCTAGCAAACGGTGTCAATCACGGCAGGGATGTATCCTCCGTTTGACCCGGCATTTGTGAGGATCTGGCCTGCCTTCCCAGCCTTTAGCCTGTTAAAGCGATGTCTAGGCATGAAATGGGATAGTGCCGTATTCAAGTGACGCCTTCATTTTCGCTCGGCAGGCGGAAGGGTTGCCTGCTTGGATCCTTTGCGATTGCTGTAATCCCCACTGGCCACAAAGATGGAGGGGTATGCTGCACACATACGCACCGTCATGTGTGTTGTGTATGCAGTTGTGTGTGTGTGTGCTTGAGCTTAGCCGCTTAGGCTCCCAAGGGCACTCTATTCTCCTTCAGAGGCTTTTCTAAGCTCTGCCTAAGCTGTCTTTCAAGTTATCTCACATTTTTCCTCCCAAATGAAGGCCTTCTTTTGACTTATAAAGGGGGATTTAGTCACGGGAGCACATTATCTTAAATGGCTCACCTTCACCCGAAAGGACGAAACGCCAACCCAGGAAGGGAGGAAGGAAATGAAGAATTTCAAGGAAGAAAAATCCCAGGAGCAAGAGGGAAGTGGGGAAGGTTCGATTAGCATTGTGTTCCAATCCTAGCTTGTTATTAATTAAATTTGTTTCCTCCAGGCAAGTCTGGGCAGCATCCAGAAGCTTTCAGAGCTTCAAGCTCTGAAAATAGATCCCCCATTGTGTTTCTTAGCCTCAGCAACGCTGCACTTCAACTCCCAGAATCCCTCAGCCAGCATGCGTGGATTTCAAGCTCCCAGAATTCCCCACTCGGCATGGTTGGGGAACTCTGGGAGTTGAAGTCCACCCATCTTAAAATGGCTGAAAAACTCTGCCATATATAGGTAGACCTCAATTTACAACCACAATTGAGCCCAGAGACTCAGAGCCCAGAGGTTGTAAATTGAGGACTTCTGTTGCTGAGTGAGACGGTTGTTTAGCGAGTTTTGCCCCATTTTAGGACTGTTCTTGCCACAGCTGTTAAGTGAATCACTGCAGGTGTTAAGTTAGCATCATGGTTGTTAAGGGAATCCTGATTCCCCATTGACTTTGCTTGTCAAAAGGTCACAGAAGGGGATCATGTGACTCCAGGACACTGCAACTGGTCATAAATACGAACCAGTTGCTAAAAAATGAATACGTGACCTGGGGACACAGCAACGGTCTTAAATATGAAGCAAAATTTTGATCACGTGACCATGGGGATGCTGCAACAGTCGTAAGTCTGAAAAACGGTCATAAGTCACTTTTTTCCGTGCCATTGTAACTTTGAACGGTGCTAACCGAACAACGGTTCATTTAGTGACTGTTCAAAGTTACAACAGGCACGAGGAAAAAAAGTGACTTATGACCGTTTTTCGCACTTACAACCTTTACAGCACGTGATCAAAATTCAGATGCTTGGCAACTGCTTCATACTTGTGACCGTCACTGTGTCCCAAGGTCACGTGATCATTTTTGGGTGACCTTCTGACAAGCAAAGTCAGCGGGGAAGCCAGATTCACTTAACCACTGGGTGGCTAACTTCACAACTGCTGTGATTCACTTAACAACTGAGGCCAGAAAGGTCGTAAAATGGGATCAAAACTCACTAACGATTATCATTAGCAAACGTCTGGCTTAACCACAGAAACGTTGGGCTCCATTGTGGTCGTCCGCCGAGGACTACCTTTATAATTTATAATTATAAAGATTTATAAATTGCCTCAGATACTCCCAAGCTTCGCCTAATTCTCAAAGGGAACATGGTTTTTTTGTTGTGCTTCCAACTGTGCCTGTTCCTCCTTCTCTTTATCACTTCGGCCTTCTGGTTGAAATCTTTTTATCTTCTCCGCTGTCTCTGTTTTGGTCTCTCTTTCTTCTTGCCCAAGAATTCCAATTGTCACCCGACATCAAACAAGTTAAGTAAAGGGACCGTTTCCTAGCCTGATCATCTTAACCCGAAAACATTCCATCCTGTGACTGAGGAGAATCAAATAAATCCTCCTGAAATAGAGAGGGTTAAGTCTCCTCCTATCTGTGGTTTCTCTATGCCGATAGCTTTGTTGCCTTAGAGCAGTATTTCTCAACCTCGGCAGCTCTAAGATGTTTACAGATTAACAGAGCTGGAAGGGACCTTGTAGGTCATCTAGTCCAACCCCCCCACCCAAGCAGGAGACTACACCAGTGGTCTGCATTAAACACTCAAAGAGCCATTGGAACCCATTTCCCACAGAAAAGAAAACACCGGGAGCCACAAAACCTGGGTGGGTGTGGCCAACTCGACGTCACTCACTTCCACCAGTCACATGACCCCCCCTCCCCAGCCATGCCTCCCCAGCCAGTCATTAGGACAGAGAATTAGTTGTTAAAAAACACCGGGAATCACAAAATCCTTTTGACATCTCTCTCTATCCCTCTCTCCCTCCCCACACTCTCTCTCTCCCACTCTCTCTGTATCTCTCTGTCTCTGTGCTGGCCACTTCTCCATCCTCCGCTGTCACCCTTGCCTTCTCAGGCCAGGCAAGGAGTGACTGGGAGGGGAGGGAGAGGGGCAGGGGGGGCCAACCAGTGGTGGGATCACTTGACGTGGAGCCACAGCAGAGGGCCCAAAGAGCCGCATGCAGCTCCAAAGCTGCAGGTTGCTGACACCTGCCCTGCACCATTTCTGACAAATGGCAGTCCAATCTCTTCTTGAAAGCCTCAAATGATGAATCTCCCACAACTTCCGAAGGCAACTTCTGTTCCACTGGTTGATTGTTCTCACTGTCAGAAAATTTATCCTTATTTCTAGGTTGAATCTCTCCTTGATCAGTTTCCATCCGTTGTTCATTGTTTAGCCTTCAGGTGCTTTGGAAAACAGCTTGACCCCCTCCTCTCTGTGGCAGCTCCTCAAATATTGGAAGACTGCTATCTTGTCTCCCCTGGTCCTTCTCTTCTCTGGACTAGCCAGGCCCAGTTCCTGTAACCGTTCTTCATATGTTTTAGCCTCCAGTCCCCTCATCATCCTGGTTGCCCTTCTCTGTCTCAACATGGTTGGCTGGGGAATTCTGGGAGTTGAAATCCACACATCTTCAGGCTTGCGAAATTATTTATTTATTTATTTAATTAATTAAATGTATATGCCGCCCTACTCCCGAAGGACTCAGGGCGGTGAACAGTCAGATGAAGTCCATATAATATAATGTTAAAAACATTTAGAATATAATAAATATTTTGGCCTAATAATTTAAAACACCCAATTTAGGATAGATTTGAAACAGTTTAAAAAGGGAAGATTAGGCCAGGCCCGCCTGTTTAAATAAGAATGTTTTAAGGGCACGACGGAAAGTGCGCAGATCCAGGATCCTCCGTAATTCCGGTGGGAACTCGTTCCAGATGGTAGGTGCCCCCACAGAGAAGGCTCTCCCCCTGGGGGCCACCAGCCGACATTGTTTGACCGATGGCACCCCGAGAAGCCCCTCTCTATGGGAGCGTACTGGTCGGTGAGAGGTTACTGGTGGCAGAAGGCGGTCTCGTGAATACCCTGGTCCTATGCCATGGAGCGCTCTAAAGGTGGTAACCAGAATCTTGAAGCGCACCCAGAAGACCACTGGGAGCCAGTGCAGCTCGCGCAAGAGGGGAGCCACATGGGAGCGCCACGTCGCTCCCATACCCGCTCGCGTGGCCACATTCTGGACCAGTTGGAGCTTCCGGGTGCTCCCCAAGGGGAGCCCCATGTAGAGAGCATTGCAGTAGTCCAGGCGGGAAGTAACAAGAGCATGCATGACCATACTTAACGAGTCCCGATCCAGAAAGGGATGCAACTGGTGAATCAGGCGAACCTGATAAAAAGTCCTCTTGGCCACAGCCGTCAGGTGCTCTTCTAAAGACAACTGTGAATCCAGGAGGACACCTAAGTTGCGAGCCCTCTCTGTGGGGGACCAATAGTCAGTGATAGCACCAACTGACTATATCGGGATGTCAGAAACCACAGCCACTCGGTCTTGGAAGGGTGTAGCCTGAGTTTGTTTCTCCCCATCCAGATCCGTACAGCCTCCACTTCAAAAAAAAAAAAAAACATTACATTTTAAAAAAAACATTACAGGTAGTCCTCAACTTATGACCACAATTGAGCCCAACGTTTCTGTTGTGAAGTAACATGCATTTTTTAAGTGAGTTTAGCCCCATGTTACGACTTTTCTTGCCACAGTTGTTAAGTGCAGTTATCAACTGCAGTTGATAAATTAGTAACCTGGTTTATTAAGTGACTCTGGCTTTCCCATGGACTCCGCTTGTCAAAAGATGGCAAAAAGTGACCACATGACTTTGGGACACAGCAAAGTTGATCAATAGGAACCAGTTGCCAAACGTCTGGATTTTGATCACCTGATTGTGGGAATGCTGCGAAAGTTGTAACTGTGAAAAATGGTCATAAGTCACTTTTTTCAGTCCCATTGTAACTTTGAATGGTTCACTAAAGGAACTGTTGTAAATTGATGCCTACCTATAGTTAGATTGTTAGAAGCATTTGGCAAAGTCATCCGATCACCGTGATGGCGAATCTATGGCACGGGTGCCACAGGTGGCACGTGGAGCCATATTGGTGGATACACGAGGGTTGCCCTAGCTCATCTCCAGCGCGCATGCGCGCACCAGCCAACTGATTTTCAGGCCTTCCGGTCTCACCGGAAGTCGGGGAAACTGGCCTCATCCCCCCCGGAAGGCCTCCAGGGGGGATGAGGAAGGCTTTTTTTTTGCCCTCCCCAGGCTCCTAGAAAGCCTCTGGAGCCTGGGGAGGGGGAAAAACGGGGGAATGCGCAGGAGGGTGGGCTGCATTGAATTATGGATGTGGGCATAGGCACCCACGACCCCCCACGCTCCCCCCGTTTTTGGCACGCGACGGCAAAAACGGGGGGAGCCATAACAGCCCTATCATATTGATTTATAATGCAACATTTTGTGCAAACCTAGAAAATGCAATTTTCAATAGCCTGAAAATTATAATAACCATCTTGATTATTGTGGTCTTCCTTGACAATGTCTACAGTGGTGATTATTACCATTGTCTTCGTGATTGTGTTCTTTTGTGACTCTTACAAGTAATCCCCAACTTAAGACCATAATCGAACCCCAGATTTCTGTTGCTAAGCAAAATATCTGTTAAGTGAGCTTTGCCCCATTTTACGACCTTTCTTCCCACAGTTGTTAAGTGAACCACTGCAGTGCGTTAAGGTAGTAGCACAATTTATTCATTATTTATGTATTTATTTATTGAATTGGTATACCGCCCTACTCCCAGAGGGACTCAGGGCGGTGAACAACCAAAATAAAATACAATTGACATACAAAAGTTAAAAACTATTTAAAAAGATTAAATTTAGGCTCGAAAAATTTAAAACCACCAATTTATATAAACGTTTAAAAACCCAATTTAAACCCAATTTAAACCCAATTTAAAAGGGAGAGTTAGGCCAGACCCACCTGTTGGAATAGGAGCGTTTTTAGGGCGCAGCGGAAAGTGCGTAAATCCTGAATCCTCCGTATCTCCGGGGGGAGCTCATTCCAGAGAGAAGGCTGTCCCCCTGGGGGCCACCAGTCGACACTGTTTGGCCGACGGCACCCTGAGGAGCCCCTCTCTATGGGAGCGGACTGGTCGGTGAGAGGCTACCGGTGGCAGAAGGCGGTCTCGTAAGTACCCTGGTCATAAGCCATGGAGCGCTCTAAAGGTGGTAACCAAAACCTTGAAGCGCACCCGGAAGACCACCGGGAACCAGTGCAGCTCGCGCAGGAGTGGGGTCACATGGGAGCGCCACGTCGCTCCTGTCACCACCCGCGCGGCCGCATTCTGGACCAGTTGGAGCCTCCGGGTGCTCCTCAAGGGGAGCCCCATGTAGAGAGCATTGCAGTAGTCCAGGCGTGAGGTGACAATTGTTAAGTCACTCTAGGTTCCCCGCTGACTTTGCTTGTTGGAAGGTTGCAAAAGGGATGACACCGCAACTCTCATGAATACTGTACTTACCCGTATCCAAATTTTGATCACGTGACCACGGGATGCAGGGACAGTCGTAAGGATGAAAAACGGACATATGTCCCTTTTAGACTTGTTTAGAGTCACTAAACAAACAGTTGTAAGTCCAGAACCACCTGGTGCAGTGGTTAGAATGCAGTATCGCAGGCTAATTCTGCCCACTGCCAGGAGTTCGATCCTGATCGGCTCAAGGTTGACTCAGCCTTCCATCCTTCCGAAGTTGGTAAAATGAGGAGCCAGATCGCTGGGGGCAAATATGCTGACTCTGTAAACCATTTAGATAGGGCTGTAAAGCACTGTGAAGTGGTATATAAGTCTAAGCGCTATTGCTATTGTATCTTTATCATCCACCTTACGTCTTTGTTATCCGTGACCACTGCTTAGTCCACCCCTGGTCCTTCTAGAGGTCATTTTCTCTTCTTCCAGATTCCCACAAGCAACCATTTATCCCTTTCCCCCCATGCAGACATCTTCCTTTCTCCTCTTGTGTAGCCCAGTCCTTAGTAATCTCTTAGGGAGGTTGTAAAACCCCCAGCCTCTTGAGTAGCGCAGATGGCGCTGGCTACCAGCTTCTGAAAGCACACTCCATATATCATGTTTGAGCCGTGTCTCTTCTGGCACCAGAGAAAAGGGAATGATGGGGCAGGAATATTCACGGGGAGGTCAAAGCGTTCCAGCCCACCCCACCCCACCCCACCCCACCCCACTCTCCCCTCCCCACCCTAAACCCCTCGAGAACTGCTTGTAACAACCTGGGACCAGCCTCCTCCTGGCGTGATCCTGGAATTGGCCGCTTGGTTCAAGGATGGTGATGTATGGCTTGGAGTTGTGCATCAGACAGGAGAAATTAAATGCAGGACAAAGCATCAGATATGTTCCTGGCTGGCTGAGAATCCTAAGAATAGTCTACCCTGGATAATGGAGCAGCCCATAAAACTAGACAAACCCCACTATAACCAATAAAGGAGGATATTTCTAGCTCTGGGTTGAAATGAGGGGGTCCTTGGGGCTCTCTGAGCTTGGCTGCTTCCTTGTAGGCGATTCATGACCCAAACTAGGTAATTTCATCAGTGCTACATTAGCTAGCTAGGTAACATCTAGTTTAGCTAATAAACCATCTGCAAGAAAACAACCGAGCTGAGAGAGCACCAGGAACCCCTCAAAACCCAACAACCCTAAAACTAAGCCCATTTTTGCTTAATAGTGTGTGGGGGAAGTACTCCACCTCTCTGAATTCACACAGAATTCAGGCAGGTGAGGGTATTCACTCATTCCCCCAATGGAGGTGGCAAGGGGCTTAATCTCCAAACAGTCAGACACCGACTGCTTTCCCAACCGTACTGTGGTCAGCCTGCAGTTGACCCAAGAGATACAGCCTATCTCCCATGTGGTCAAAGACTGTGCTCACCAATCTACTTTCACAGAGCTTTGCATAAAAATGTTATGTTTATATTTCAAGAAGGAAGGAAGGAAGGAAGGAAGGAAGGAAGGAAGGGGAAGGGGAAGAGGAAGAGGAAGAGGAAGAGGAAGAGGAAGAGGAAGAGGAATGGAGGGAGGAAGGAGAAGAGGAAGAGGGAGGAGGGAGGGAAGGAGGGAGGGAGGAAGGGAGGGAGGGTGGGTGGGAGAGGAAGAGGAAAGGAGGAAGGAAGGAAGAAGGAGAAGAAAGGAGGAAAGGAGGAAGGAAGGAAAGAGAAGAGGAAAGGAAAGGAAAGGAAAGGAAAGGAAAGGAAAGGAAAGGAAAGGAAAGGAAAGGAAAGGAAAGGAAAGGAGGAAGATGGTAGGAAGGAAGGAAAGAGGAAGGGAGGGAGGAGAAGAGGAAGAGGGAAGGAGGAAGGAAAGAAAAGAGGAAGAGGGAAGGAAAGGAAAGGAAAGGAGGAAGATGGAAGGAAGGAAGGAAGGAAGGAAGGAAGGAAGGAAGGAAGGAAGGAAGGAAGGAAGGAAGGAAGGAAGGAAGGAAGAGAAAAGGAGGGAGGGAGGAAGGAGAAGAGGAAGAGGAAAAGAGGAAGGAGGAAAAGAGGAAGAGGGAAAGAAAGGAAAGGAGGAAGATGGAAGGAAGGAAGGAAGATGTGTTCAGGCATGAGTGCAATTATTTCAGAGCCATTTCATTCATCAAATAAGATTGTTTCCATTTTTAAAAAATTTTCCTAATGAAAACAGCAAATCGCAGGAGAAGGCAAGAGCCATTATCCGAAAAAAGGCCAAGCCTTCGAGAAGGCTGGAATAGAGCAGAGGTGGGATCAGAGATTAACAGTGTTATTACAAGGCAAAGTATAAGCTCTGTTTAATATAAAGGGGTTTATTTCTAAGTAAATTTGCTGAGGAATCAGTACAATAAGGCTGGGGGGGGGAAGGAAAGGAACCGCCTTCACAAAGCATTGACTTGCTCTTTCAATTTCCCAGTGTTTTGATCGCTGTAATAATTTTAATTATGCTTACAGGTGCCAATGACAACACGGGTTTGTTATATATTAGTGCAGACAAGAAGAGCCTGGGGCTTAATGTAACCCTCCAGTTCTATTTTGCAGCCCCCACAGGTCTACAGCTCAAACTAACAGGACGTATAGCACGATGCCAAGTTTTTATCACAATACTGTCTTTGTTGTTAACATGCTAATGAAAAAAGTGCATTTGGTGGGAGAATGCACCTATTTTGTGTTGTGATTGCATTCATCCTAGGACCACAAATAGAATTATAGAATTATAGAGTGCAGAGAAGAGGATTAGGAGATTGGAGGCTAAAACATATGAAGAACAGTTGCAGGAATTGGGTATGTCTAGTTTAATGAAAAGAAGGACTACAGGAGACATGATAGCAGTGTTCCAATATCCCAGGGGCTGCCACAAAGAAGAGGGAGTCAAGCTATTTTCCAAAGCACCTGAGGGCAGGACAAGAAGCAACGGGTGGAAACCAATCAAGTAGAGAAGCAATTTAGAACCAAGGAGGAATTTCCTGACAGTGAGAACAATTAATCAGTGGAACAACTTGCCTCCAGAAGTTGTGAATGCTCCAACACTGGAAGTTTTTAAGAAAATGTTGGATAACCATTTGTCTGAAGGGGTGTAGGGTTTCCTTCCTAAGCATGCGGTTGGACTAGAAGACCTCCAAGGTCCCTTCCAACTCTGTTTCTATTCTATTCTATTCTATTCTATTCTATTCTATTCTATTCTATTCTATTCTATTCTATTCTATTCTATATACTGTATTTTCCTGCGTATAAGACTACTTTCTAACACACAAAAATCTTCTCAAAAGTCGGGGGTCGTCTTATACGCCAGGTCTCATTCTCCTGTAACCAGGCAGACCAGCCCATAAGGCTCTGACGAGCCTTAAATGGCTCTGAGGAGGGTCGTCTTATACGCCCAGTCGTCTTATACGCTCAGTCGTCTTATACACCGGAAAATACGGTATATATATATATATATATATTAATATTTTTGCTGATAATTCTATAAATAAAGGGAGGCTGTTATAGATCTATTTCGAGCTTATTTGCTCTCGTCAGACAGTCATACCCTTACTTATATATATATATATATACAGTATATAAAGATCCTAAAATTGCAATTCTAAGACCATCACTGTGTAAAAGGCTTTAACATTTCTGAAGTCTTCTTTTATTTTTTTTAAAATAAAAATGAGGTACCCTTTTGCAAAAGGGCCCCAATACAGGTAGTCCTCAATTTACAACAGTTCATTTACTGATCATTCAAAGTTACGACGGCATTGAAAAAAAAGACATAACCATTTTCACACGCTCAAGGATTGATTCAGCCTTCCACCCTTTCAAGGTCGGTGAAATGAGGACCCAGATTGTTGGGGTGGGGGCAATATGCTGACTCTGTAAACCGCTTAGAGAGAGCTGTAAAGCACTGTGAAGTGGTATATAAGTCTATGCACTATTGCTGTTACAGGCAGCAACTGCTTTCATCATGATCTTTTTTTAATAACCCCATAATCCCTTGAGGGGTGGAGTCTGGGCAACTGAATGGAGCTGAGTGTTTACTGGCCAGATGCCCTTCCTGTCGCCAATACAGAGTTTTATTCAGCAGATATATTCTCATTGTGCCCAGAGAGAGAAATTTCTACTTCTACCTAGGATCAAACTCACAGCCTCCTGATTGTGAGGCGAGAGCTCCACTTCTAGGCCACTGCGCCACTCAGTCAACAACTGTTTTAAGCTCTCCAAATTCAGCCACATATTGGGCTTCATTGAAACTATGCACAAGGATGTATTTTCATCCCAGGTTCTCCAGATAGACTCAACCACACCAAGCAGCTGCCCAGTGCCAAACTGTCTGGCTCACCTTGCTGATTCCATCTGAGACAGGGGTGGGTTCTACTTACCTTACTTTACTACTGGTTTACTACTTTACTTACCTTTACTACTTACTTACCTTACTTTACTACCGGTTTGCAACAGGATCGTGCGCGTGCCATGCTTCTGCGCATGCACAGATTGACGATGATGACTTCCAGGGCAGTGGGTGGGGTTTCCCACCGGTTTTACTACCGGTTCTTGCAAACCGGGGACAACCCACCACTGATCCGAAGCATGAATGTCAGTAGCCAAGATAAGCAACCATGCTCGGCCATCACCACGGCAGGAGTCCCTCAGCCAAACTGGAAACACGCCAGACATGGGTTTCAGCAGGTTCTGACCAGTTCTGGAGAACCGGTAGCAGAAATTTTGAATGGTTCGGAGAACCGACAGTAAAATTTCTGACTGGCCCTGCCCCCATCTATTCTCTGCCTCCCGAGTCCCAGCTGATAAGGGAGGAAATGGGGATTTTGCAGTAACCTTCCCCTGCCACACCCACCAAGCCACGCCCACAGAACTGGTAGTAAAAAATTTTGAAACACACTGGCTGCCAACTCGCAAAGCATCCCTGGTTGCATATGAGAAAAAGGTCATCAAAAAATCTAATTGATCGATCAGTCAATCAGTCTGCTTCTTCTTAAGTCCCAGCATCCCATTTCTACAAAGAATCAAAGGATGTCTGGTGGACGAAAAAGCCAAGATCGCAACCACAACTACTTGATGGAAGGCAGGGTCGGCTTCCACCCTGGAGTGACAACTGTCCTCTTGACCTTTGTGACACCCCCCACCCACCCTCCGTGGATACTCCTGGGGTCAGCCCACCGGTCACTTTGAGCTCAGAACGAGCAGAGAGACCAGGCGGCAAACGGTGATTAAAACAACCCCAGTTCCCGAGGCATCGCTCCGGTTTGCCAACGTCCATAAGGTCCAGCCAACTGTGAACAATGCCAGCCGACAGCTTAATGAAGGCAGTAGTGCTTTAGAGGAGGGGTGGGGGAGGCATTGTGATTTAGAGGAGGGGTGTGGGAGGCACGGGGAGGTGAGGGGGGCATTGTGTTGACTGCCAATGTGGAACAGCTTCACATTAAGAAACAGAAGCAAACAAGGAACAGAAGCCCGTGAGGATGGATGGGTAGAAGCCCAGGCAAGCAGCTTTACTAAAAAAAAAAAAAAGTTTTGTGGTTTTCGTGGAGCTGGGATTGGCACCTGTAGGCTTTAGGGCTGATCTGAACAATCCCCTCCTGACAGAGAGAGGGGGGAGAGGGAGGGAAGGAGCGAGGGAGAGAGCTGGGAGAAGAAGGAATGACTTTGCTTTAAATCAAGGGTTGAGAACGATGGCCCTTGTATGACTTGTGGACTTCAACACCCAGAATTCCTGAGCCAGCCATGCTGGTTCAGGAATTCTGGGAGTTGAAGTCCATGCTGGTTCAGGAATTCTGGGAATTGAAGTCCATGATGGTTCAGGAATTCTGGGAATTGAAGTCCATGCTGGTTCAAGAATTCTGGGAGTTGAAGTCCATGCTGGTTCAGGAATTCTGGGAATTGAAGTCCATGCTGGTTGAGGAATTCTGAGAATTGAAGTCCATGATGGTTCAGGAATTCTGGGAGTTGAAGTCCATCTGGTTCAGGAATTCTGGGAATTGAATTCCATGATGGTTCAGGAATTCTGGGAATTGAAGTCCATGATGGTTCAGGAATTCTGGGAGTTGAAAACCACAAGTCATAAAGCATAAATTTTGCTCAACTAAGCAAAAGTGGAGCATGGCAAGTTCCAACTTCTTCATGCGCGTATAGACAGTCCTCAATTTACGACCACAACTGGGACCAGAATTTCCATTGCTAAGCAAGGCGGTTGTTAAATGAATGGCACCTGACTTTATGATTTATTTTTTTTGCCACAAGTGTTAAGCTTCCTTCTGAGATGGGTAAAATGAGGACCCAGATTGTTGGGGGAAAATATGCTGATTCTGTAAACCGCTTAGAGAGGGCTGTAAAGCAGTGGTGAAATGTAAAATTTGTTACTACTGGTTCTGTGGGCGTGACTTGGTGGGGGGGGGTTAATATGAGTGGGCGTAGCCAACTTTTTTTTTTTTTTTACTTTTAAAACCATTTTTTTTCTACAACCTCTTCGGCTTTTAAAGCCTCTGACGATCCCAGCTGACTTGCCTGATCGGCAGAGGCTTTTTTTCCTTTTAAAAACGTTTTTTCTATAACCTCTTCGGCCGAAGAGAGAAAATGCCTTTAAAAGCCTCTGATGATCCCAGCTGAGCCGCATGATCATCAGAGGCTTTTTTTTTTTTACTTTTAAAAGCATTTTTTCGGCCAAAGAGGTTGTAGAAAAAATGCTTTAAAAAATTTTTTTAAAAGCCTCTGATGATTGCTCGGCTCAGCTTGGCAATAAAGGAGGGGGGGCAGGGATTTTTGCTACCAGTTCTCCCAACCACCCGCCTCCATTGCTACCAGATCGGGCGATCCGATCCGAACCAGGAGCATTTCACCCTTGCTGTAAAGCACTGTGAAGCGGTATATAAGTCTGAGTGCTATTGCTATTAAAGCACATGAGTAAATTCATATGAAAGAGTTTTGTGTGTATCTGTGTGTGCATATAAATAAATATACTGACGTGTCTACAGCTGTGCTTCTTAACATCTGCAACTTTAAGGTGGGTGGACTGGAAAACTAGGAAGTCCAGTTGCCTCTTGAAAAAGCATCTTTGGGACAGCTGTTTTAAGGTTGCCAAGTTGGAGAAACCATTCAAAATTGCCCAACAAATAAGGATAAATGATCCAATCGTTCTCCAGTCTGGTTAAACAATTTGCGTAGACAGATAGCTGGACAGTTCTTCCTTCAGCTTCCCAGCAAAGTTAGGCTTGTGAACGATTGTCCCACCAACAAGGAGCAGCGTGATAGAAGAATAAGCAAAGAGAAGTGATGGTACAGCAGGGAAAACCAATAGCAGATTAAATACAGATTAACAGAGTTAGAAGGGGCCTTGTAGGTCATCTAGTCCAACCTTGGCAACTTTAAGCCTGGCAGACTTCAACTCCCAGAATTCCACAGCCAGCTTTGCTGATTTCTGGGAGTTGAAGTCCACCAGGCTTAAAGTTGCCAAAGTTGGAGACCCCTGATCTAGTTCACAACTCCAAGCAAATGGGGCGATGCCAAAACCCAGAACCCCCAAAGTTTTGAGAAACCAAAAATAGACCTCCCATGGTTGCGAATGAGATTTAAAACATGACTTGGGGGGAAATTTGCCGGAAGAATTGTGAAGAGTTAAGCTCGGTCACGTGCAGCCAATTTTCCCTTTCAACACTTCTTATATTAGGAGACCCACGTTTTCCTCGTGGCGTTCAGTTCTACCCCCCAAAAATGCACACTAATTTAAGTATTAAGATATATGTATGCTTAAAAACTCTTCATGGCCTAAGGGTAAGCTTAGATGGGGAGGGGGGAACAGCTTACGTTGAGCCGAAGGCCACATCACCCTTGCGATGGCATGTAGGGGGCATCATTAGTAAATTGGGTGGTCACATTTTTAAAAAATCCAATTCCAATTGGGAAAAAAGGAAGATTAAAAGTAAATTAACTACATATTAAATAGGAACAGTTTTAACTTATTTATCTGGCCCATTTTAACATACGCCCACCCTTACATATGTTGTCATCATCTTTCTTTTCAATGATTTGGTATCGTTTTGGTGCTGGACTAGAAATCAGGAAACTGGGAATTATGGTCCTGCCCAGTGATGAAATCCAAATGTTTTTACTACCAGTTCTGTGGGTGTGGCTTGGTGGGGGTGGTGTGGCTTGGTGGGGGTGGCAGGGGGAGGATACTGCAAAATCTCCATTCCCACCCAACTGCAGGGAAAGGATCCTGTAAAAGCTCCATTCCCACCCCACTCCAGAGGAAGGATACTGTAAAATCTCCAGTCCCACCCCACTCCAGGGGAAGGATACTGCAAAATCCTCATTTCTTCCCCATCAGTTGGGACTCGGGAGGCAGGGAATAGATGGGGGCGGAGCCAGTCAAAATTTTTACTACCGGTTCTCCAAACTATTTAAAATTTCTGTTACCGGTTCTCCAGAACTAGTCAGAACCTGCTGAAACCCACCTCTGGCTATTGGAAACTAAAACTGAGAAAATTTTAAATTGTTATTTATTTGATTTCACAGACCCCTGGGAGACTCTTAGGGATTAGGCTAAACTTTGAGACCCAGGTTACATTCGGGTTACCAAGTGCCTGGATTTTGATCACATGATCATGGGGATGCTGCAACCATTGTAAATTCAAGCACCAGTTGTAAGTAACTATTTTCAATGACATCATTACTTCAAACATTCAGACAAATGGTTGTAATTTGAGGGCTATCTGTATGGTCACGACCAGTGGTGGGTTCCTCCCGGTTTGGCCGAGCCGATAGCAGTGACGATATGATGTCACTGAACTGGTTTTCTTTGTTCGGGAGCTGGGCCCTCTCGCCCCCTCCCCGTGTTATTCTTACCTTTTATTTGGCCCCACCCCCAATCTATTGCTGCCTCCCGAGTCCCAGCTGATCGGCTGGGACTCGGTTTAAATTGGGGCTTCAAAGGGCCGCCCTACAGCTGATCAGTGTTAAAAGGCAGTGTGGTGGTAGACCGGTGCCTTCTAAAACAAATGAGTAGACAAGTGGCTGCAAAAATAAATGGGTAGACCAGTGCCTGCAAAAATAAATGGGTAGACCGGTACAGCTCTGCAAGCAGTTAAAAACCTGGTAGACCAGTACCTCTGCTAAATCCTAAAGAATTGTCACATGACCGTCAAGCCACGCCCACAAAATAAGCCACGCCCACAGAACCGGTAGTAAAAAAATTTAGAACCTACCCCTGGTCACCACATAAGGGTCCGATAGAAGTCATGGCGATAAACGTGGATTATGATGTCATTGAGAAATGAGAATTATGATTTCATTCGGGGGGAAGGGGGTCATTTGTTCCCTTCCTCCGCCTGCCCCCCTGCCCTTTTGCCATGAAGTAACACACATGTTACTTATAAACATGTTCAGATTTTAAACAAAAAATGGCTACTCCCAATAGAATGAGGGAACAGCTTTATAAACTCAAAACAACCATAACGAAACTTAAAAAGCTGGAGTTTGATAAATACAGATGAAACTTTTCTCATTTAGCAAGTATGGTTGCAATCAGTTTAATTGGTAGCTTTGGCAAAGCAAAGTTTAATTTCTGAGACCCATTTTTTAATTAGTGGGGCTGAGAAGGAGTTAAAAGCACGGTTATTTATTTTTTCAGGCAATTTTTACACTGAATCATACTTGGCTAGGGGAGCGAAGAAAGAAAACACTAAAGTTACGATTTCCCCCCCTTCTTCCTACAGTGAATCATAGTTTTTTTTTTTAATTACATTGTAAATTATCCCAGACTTCCTTCAATATCTCAAACAGGCAGCCATATTGAAGTTTTGGTGACATACATAGGAAATGTAATTAGTTAATTAATCAAGTTAACAACACCATCTTGCAGATGTCTCCTACTAAATAAGCTCTTTGATTGCAAGAAAACTTATACCCAGGGTAGGGCACGTAGAAATGCTGTCTCTAATTGATTGACAAGCACGGTTATTGTTATTTAAATCAATTAAATCTCGCTATCAAAAAAAAAAGTTCATTGAAAGTGCTGCACTTGCCAAATATTTCAATATGTTTTGCCCATATGAGCGGAAATACTAAAAGTAGCTTCAATAGTTGTATTGGAGGGCATGGCAGAATTTATAGGCCCTCGCCTTTTTTAAAAAAAAACAAACTATAGAATAACTTACTTTAAAAACTATGCATGCACAGAACAGCCTAAATTATCATCATAACAATAACTTTATTGTCATTGTACTTGTATACACAGTATACCCATACAACGAAATTCCTTAACACCCAAAGACCAGGTCCAACACACATAACAATCCCCAAACACACTCCCACCCACCACAATTCCCCACCCCTAAACCACCCAAACATCCGCACAACAGAAAAAGTAATGCTGTCCAACAGCTCACCGATGGTGGCCCTTTAGTTCATTGTTGGGTGCAATTATAGCTCTGGGATAAAAACTATTCAGAAAACGTGTGGTCCGAGTTTTAGTTGTTCTGTATCTTCTGCCGGAAGGCAACAGTCCAAAAAGATTGTAAGCAGGATGGGAAGAGTCTCTGAGAATGTTATGCAACTTCCTCAAACAGCGAGATTCGAAGATGTCGTCCAGGGCTGGTAGCTGGAGTCCGATGATATTCTGATCAGTTTTAATGATTCTCTGTACAGTTTTTTTGTCCGCTACAGAGCTGCTCCCATACCATGCAAGAATGCCGTATGTCAGGACACTCTCAATGGTGCTGCGATAGTAGGACAGAAGCAGTTGCTGAGGTAGATTTATCTTCCTAGGCATTCTCAGGAAGTACGGCCTCTTCTGTGCCTTCTTCATAAGCATGTTAGCATTCATAGTCCATGAGAGGTATATAGGTATCATTCGTGTATACAGGTAGTCCTTGACTTAAAATCATCTTTTTAGTGGCTGTTTGAAGTTAGAACAGCACTGAAAAAAGTGACTTATGACCAGGAGTGGGATTCAGCCGGTTTGGACTGATTCGGGCCAGCCGAGTATTGCAAGGACAGTCTGACCCTGCCTGCCCTGCCCCACCCCTCCCAGGAGTGGCCACATAGCCCATTTTGGATGCCAGGTAAGTACAGGGCCTTCGTGGAGGCTCTGGGAAGGCGAAAACCAGGCCTACCGGCATTTTCAGACTTCCTGAAGTCTGGAAATGGGCCTGTTTCTGGCCTCCGGAGGGTATCCAGAGCCTAGGGGAGGCCGTTTTCACCCTTCCAGAGGCTCGACAAAAGCTTCTGGAGCCTGGGGAGGATGAAAAATGGGCCTACTGGAAGTTTGGGAAGTCTGGAAACGTGCCTGTTTCCGGCCTCCTAGGGAGGCTGTTTTTGCCCTCCCGGAGGCTCAAGAAAAGCCTCCGGAGTCTGGGGAGGGTGAAAACACACACACACCCATGGTGCAGGAGGCCAAATAGGCCACGCCCACCATGGCCACACCAACCCAGCAACTGCTCTTCTCAGGCAGAGAACCGGTTGCTAAAATTTTTGAATCCCACCCCTGCTTACGACCAGTTTTCACACTTACGACCGTTGCAGCATCCCCACGGTCAGGTGATCAAAATTTGGACACTTGGCAATTGACTCATATTTACGACGGTTGCACACTCCTGGAGTCACGTGATGACCATTTGTAACTTTCCGAGTTGGTTTCTGACAAGCAAAGTCAATGGGGCAAGCCAGGTTCACTTAATGACGGCATGATTCACTTAACAGCAGCAGTGATTCTCTTAAAACCTGTGTGTAAGATGAGGCACAGCTCACTTTACAATTAGAGCCAGTCCTCGACTTACAACAGTTCATTGGTGACCGTTCAAAGTTACAAAAGCACTGCAAAAAGTGACTTATGGCCATTTTTCACACTTGCAACCTTTGTAGCCATCCCCGTGATCAAAATTCAAATGCTTGACAACTGATTCACACTTATGACCGTTGCTATATCCAAAGGTCACGTTTCTATGACCTTCTGACAAGCATAGTCAATGGGGAAGCCAGATCCACTTAACAAACCGGGTTGCTAACTTATCAATTGCAGTGATTCACTTAACAACGGAAGCAAGAAAGGTCGTAAAGTGCAGCAAAATTCACAATAAACATCTCACTTAACAACAGAAATGTTGGACTCGGTTGTGGTCGAGGACTACCTGTACCTCTCTTAGCAATGGAAATTTGGGGCCATAAGTCAAGGACTATCTACCGTATGTAAGCTCTCCTCCTTGAAATCCATGGTGTGAATTAAACCAAGGGTTGGAAGCTCTCAGAATGGCCAGATGTTTCTCCTGCCAAACTTCCTGAGAACTTGGAATATCACTAAAGTTTAGGAGTACAATATTGTACTACTAACTAGAGTGTACAAAACATTTGCTAGACCAATTCTTGAATACAGTTCATCTGTCTGGAACCCACACTGCATATCGGACATAGATACAATCGAGAGAGTCCAGAGATATTTTATGAGAAGAGTCCTCCATTCCTCTAACCGCAATAAAATACCTTATGCCACCAGACTCGAAATTTTGGGCTGAGACAACTTAGAACTACGGCGACTTCAGTCTGACCTATGCATAGTACATAAAATTATCTGCCACAATGTCCTTCCTATCAATGACTATTTCAGCTTCAACCACAACAACACACGAGCAAATAATAGATACGAACTCAAGGTAAACCACTCCAAACTCGATTGCAAAAAATAGGACTTCAGTAACAGAATGGTCAATGCCTGGAATGCACTACCTGACTCTGTAGTTTCTTCCCCAAACCCTTAAAACTTTAACCTTAAACTGTCTACTGTTGACCTCACCCCATTCCTAAGAGGTCTGTAAGGGGCGTGCATAAGTGCACCAGCCTGCCTACCGTCCCTGTCCTAATATTCCTTTTTACTTACTCTTTTCACATATTCAAATTATGTTTCTACTTTTATCTGTTATCTTATATATGCTTGACAAAATAAATAAATAAAAATAAATAAATAAATAAAAGTTTGGGGCAGTCTGGTTCCCATGTCAGGATCTGAAATTTCCTGGCTGTTTTACGAGTTTTTGCTGTTTTCACAGGACATCTCGAATGAACGCTACAATTCTGAATGATATGGTGTTCCCGTGAGATTTGGGGTTGTTCAGTGCAAAGCCATAATTATTTACTTGTATAATTATTTAACAAAGGACGCCCAGATTTAATTATTGCTTTTGGTAGTGCTGGCTACCCCAGCATTGAACTAACATATGGTCTATTTTAACCACATTTTGCTAACAAGTCTGAGTGGCCAAGTTCAGTATAATCCACACATTATGTAAATACAATCGTTGCCTAGGTTTACAGTCTGATTAAGCCAAACCTAAACAAATTGTAATTAAACAAAGCTTAATAGGATAATAAGCCCCAGTATGATCTGATTTGTAAAATTGGAGAAAGTCGTATAGTTTTTCAATTATGAATCAGGGGAGAAAAACATCGTCCTGATCCTGATTGGAAGGATTGAAGAACATGTGGCCCAATATTTTTTTCAAACTTGGCAACTTTGAGATGTGGGGAATTCAACTCCCAGAATTCCACAGCCAGCACACTGCATATAGCCGTGATGGTGAACCTATGGCACAGGTGCCGGAAGTGGCATAGGGAGCCATGTACGCAAGCCTTCGCCCGTTGCACTTCCAGGATCTGGCGTGCCAGCTAGCTGGTATTCACACACACGGGAACACCGGAAATTGGAAGAGCAGCCACCCAGAGCGCATGCCATGCCTGTATGCGCACCGGCCAGCTGGTCTTCCTGCATGCCTGCATGCCAGAAACCAGAAAATGAGGTGGCCTGGGTGCATGAGGATGCTAGAAACCAGAATATTATCTTCCCAGCACACACATGCACACTGGATTCCAGCTCACGCATGTGCACCAGCCACCTGGTCTTCGCAGACACATACATGCCAGAAACCGGAAGACCAAGTGGCCGGTGTGCATGCATCCTCTGGCAGCCGGCAAAGCAGCCACCTGGTGCGCATGCTCGGTGCCGAAAAGGTTCACCAACACTGGCATATAGCATACAGCAAGAAACCATGAGTTAAAGTCCTGCCTTAGGCTTGAAAGCCAACTGGGTGACTTCGGGCCAATCACGAGGAGATTGAGTTCTAGTCCCACCTTAGGGGACCCTGGAAAGAGAAGAGCAGAGAAGAGCAACAAAGATTAGAGGGCTGGAGGTTAAACCACACGAAGAATGGTTACCGGAATTGGGTATGTCTAGTTTATTGAAAAGAAGGACTAGGGGGTGGCGTGATAGCGGTGTTCTGATATCTCAGGGGCTGCCACAAAGAAGAAGAGGTCAAGCTATTCTCCAAAGCACCTGAAGGCAGGACAAGAAGCAACGGATGGAAACTCATCAAGGGGTGAAGCAACCTGGAATTAAGGAGAAACTTCCTAACAGTGAGAAAAATTTATCAGTGGAATGAATTGCCTTCAGAGGTCGTAGGTGCTTCATCCCTGGAGGCTTTTAAGAAGAAACTGGACAAACCTCTTGTCCAGAATGATATAGGGCAGTGATGGCTAACCTTTTTGCCATCGCGTGCCAAAAGCGGGAGTAGTGGGGGGGATTATGCGTGCGCGGGTGCCAACACCCATAATTCAATGAGTCCCGTCCCCCCATGCATGCACGCATGACCCCCCCGCTCTCCCCCCGCTTTTGGCACGTGATGCCATGATGGGCCTGGTAGGCCCATTTTTTTGTCCTCCCCAGGCTCCAGAGCCTTTCTAGAAGCCTGGGGAAGGCGAAAACAGTCTTCCCCACCTCCCACCCACCCGGAGGCCCTCTGAAGGCCTGGAAACAGCCCATTTCCTGACTTCCAATGGGCCCGGAAGGCCCGAAAATCAGCTGGCCAATGCGCATATGCATGCTGGACTGAGGTAGGGCAACACTCGCGTGCCCACAGATATGGCTCAGTGTGCCACTTGTGGCACTCGTGCCACAGGTTCGTCGTCATGGATATAGGGTTTCCTGCTTGAACAGAGGAGTTGGACTAAAATAACGGTCCTCAACTTTTGTGGTGTGGTTGCCCGGCTTGGTGGGGGAGAGAGGGTAAGCATGCTGTCCAGTCTCTTCTTCAAAGCTGCCAATGATGAAGAACCCACAACTTCTGAAGGTAAGCCATTCCATTCATTAATTGCTCTCACTGCACGGGGTCCTAGTACGAGCGATGGGCTGGTGCACATGTGTGCAAATGCAGCCGAGCCGGGCCTCCGTTCACATAAATTGTGGTGGGCACATGCTCTGGCCAGCCACTCACTTGGCCCAATATTGAATAGGCCATGGCTCGGTAGTGAGCCGCAGCTCAAGGATTGGGGACCTATGGACTAGAACAGCGGTCTCCAACCCTGGCAACTTTAAGCCTGACGGACTTCAATTCCCAGAGTTGAAGTCCGCCAGGCTTAAAGTTGCCAAGGTTGAAGGCCCCTATTCTAGAAGACCACCAAGATTTTTTCCAACTCTATTATCCTGTTATTCTGCTGATGGGATCTGTTTCGGGTTGCAGGTGCATTGGTCCACCTCTGAAAACTGTTTTGCATGGACCCACGGTGATCATGTGCTGCTGTGAGAGTGGGGCTCCAGATCTGTTGCACTGGCCTTCCAAGCGCAGATGGAAATATTTTACACTTTGGAGCTCATTTCCAAGCCTGCGCAAAGGAATTTGGGGGGGGGGGAACCAACACAGAGTCCTTGATACTCATTGCTTTAACAAGCAAACCCCCCAACCCCAAAGATATGTTTCCCTGCTCTGTGAGTATAATTGCTGGCACATACAATCCTAAATCTTCCAAAAATGGGGGGGAGGAATCTATATTTTTTCATGGGAATATACAAAAGTTACTTAAGACAATTTGATTGTTCTCAGCGAGCTATTTCTGGGTTGCTTGTTCATTTCTCTGACGTTTTGCCCACAATCAAAACCAGAGAAGCCAGACGTGGCTTGAAAAAATCCAGACGTCCATGAGAGGGCAGAAAAGAGTTGGCGTTCTGGGTTTCTCTTGGCTGCTTACTTTAATCTCCCTGGAAAGTGGCTCTTGAAATATTAAATACTAGCTAATTACCCGGCGTTGCCGGGGGAATTTATTTATCCCCATCCTGTATTAGACAGGAAGAGCAACTTCACCCTGAGCCCTGATTTTGGCAAGAATTAAATTAGTTAAAAATGTTTCCCCTGTGTCCACAGAAGCGGTCAAGTAAAATAATACCACCTTGTTGTTTTGCTAGCTGATCCATGATCATTTGGTATGCTTTTTTCTGATCTTGATTTCGCAGCTTCTGGTCCGCAATATATGCACTAAGGTGTTTGACGTTGTAGTTCTTTTCTCATATGTAATCTGTGTGAAGTACATCATGTCGGTCTTGTAGTGGTGCAGGCAGGCCGAGTTGCAGTAATGTTTTATTGATCATGGCCATACATTTGTCCTCAAGAATAATTGAAAATGTCCAGACCAAACGTAATTTCTAATGTTGGGTTTTCCCCCTTACCAGAGGGAGCCCCCTTGTGGAATACTGTGAAGCCATTACCATGGCAACTCCAGTGTGCTGCACAGTAGAAGCCATTTTAAGGCAGTACAGTAGAAGCCATTTTAAGGCACAACAGGCTGTATCTTAACAGAACACGCATCCCAAGGGGTGTTAAGGGTGTGTTACCCCCACAGTCCTTGTTTCCAGAGAGTAAGTCATCTGTTTACCAAATTTGGTTGAAATTGCTCGAGGCATTCCAGAGTTATGCTGGAACATACACGCACACGCACACACACACACACACACACAGCCATTTTTATATAGAGAGATTATTATTTGTCATTATGATACTTTGTATATGACAGACAAACAGGCATTTGATGGCTCCCGGGGCCACATCTGGACCATTGGCTGTCCCTATCTGGCCCACGTGAGGTCAGATGGAAATTTGAAATAAAATATAAAAAAGTGTATGCCAAGCAAACAATAGAACTGTGTTGCTTTTACAGGTAATCCTTGAATTACAAACATTCGTTTAGTGACCATTCAAAGTTATCATGGCACTAAAGAAAGTGACTTATGACCTTTTTTCACACTTAACAAGCATTGCAACATGCCCATGTACACATGGTCAAAATTTGGATGCCTGATAACTGGTTCATACTTATGACAGCTGAAGTGCCTGGGGTCACATTATTGTCTTTTGCAACCTTCTGACAAACAAAGCCAGATTTATTTAACATTCATGTTATTAACTTTGCACAGTCACTCAAGCTCTCACTGTCTCTCAGTTGGACTACTGCAATGCCCTCTACATGGGGCTGCCCTTGGGGAACACCCGGAGGCTCCAGCTGGTCCAGAATGCAGCCGTGCGGGTTGTCATGGGAGCCTCCTGTTACTCTCGGGCAACACCTCTTCTGCGCGAGCTGCACTGGCAGCCAGTGACCTTCTGGATCTGCTTCAAGGTGCTGGTACTCACCTATAAAGCCCTTCACGGCATGGGCCCGAGGTACTTGCAGGACCACCTCCTACCGGCCTCCCACTGCCCTGTGCATTCTCATAGAACTGCCCTCCTCCAGGTGCCGTCGGCCAGACAATGTTGGCTGGCGACCCCCAGGTCGAGGGCGTTCTCTGTGGCCACACCGACCCTCTGGAATGGGCTACCTACCGAGCTCCGCATGGCTCCTGATCTCTGCACTTTCCGTGCTAGCCTGAAGACATGGCTCTTTCATCAAATTCCCTGACCGATCATGGGGTTTTTAACTGGGGATTTTAAATTGGATTGTTTTTTGGAATTTTGTTATTGTTGTTTTAACCTTGTGAGCCGGGGTGGGAATGGAGATTTTACAGTATCTTTCCCCTGCCACGCCCACCAAGCCACGCCCACCAAGCTATGTCATGCCCACTGAGCCACACCCACAGAACTGGTAGTAAAAAAAAATTGTTCATCAATAAACATTTTTTGCATGCAACTTCCACGAATCCAGTGTCTTTTTCCCCACTTGGAATTGGACCCAGAAGGATATTCTTCCAACAACGGATTAGATAGATCTGTTGTTATAGAAATGGTTAGTTTATACTATAATGTAAAAGCAAAAAATTGGGCTTCGATGTTGGAAGGGCGTTGAAAGTTAATGCCTTTTTTTTTTTCTTTTTCCCTTCTCCTCTACGCTTTTCTCTTCCTTTTCCCCTCCCCTGTGTAGGAAGAAATATCTTTCTGGGTTCAGCTCCAAGTGGGGAAAAAGACACTGGAAACATGGAGACTGCTTGGAGAGATGGTTTAATGGTGGACAGGATCACATGCTTTGAGGTCCTGAACAGAAAAGGGGCCGGGATGCAGTGAGTCCCCAGGTTTTATGCCCTCTCTGGCTTCGAACTCTCTGGGGCCCAGAAAGAGTATCCTGATTGGTTGTCAGACTCCCAGGCGGTGGGGGTCTTAGCTAGCCTTGCTGGCTGATGTAATCTTCCCAGGTGCCATGTGGTGAGTTTCTGTCCTAGATGGGTCCTATTGTGTTGCAGATGATGGTCCTTTGACAAAAAATGAGTTTCTGCCTCTGGCCCATTGACAAAGGGTGGGGGCAGGAAGATGGAAGCTGCTTCGTCTTTTAAAACATGCTTCTCCATTTCTCATCCAGGGAAACATAATGTTCTGCCTTTTTAATATTTCCCAAAATATTTCATTCCCTCTAGGAAAGGGGTGGATGCTAACTTCCTACCTGTTTTTCCTATTATTTGCTTTTGTCTTTTTTTTTTTTTTTACTTTATATTATAAACTAATAAAAAGGATTGACATGGGGGAGGAAAAGAAAAAGAAAAAAAAAATTAATTGTCCGCCTCTGATATAAGAGGCAAAGACAGAGGTGTGGAGGACAGAAGGTTGAAATGAAATCCAGGTAGTCCTTGACTTACGACAGTTCAATCTGTGACTGTTCAGCAGTACTGAAAAAAAGTGACTTATGACCATGTTGCACACTTAGGACTGTTGCCGTATCCCCATGGTCATGGGATCAAAATGCAAATGCTTGGCAACCAAATCCTATTTATGACAGTTGCAATGACCCGTCATGTAAGCCACCTTTTTGTGACCTTCTGAGAAAGGAAGTCAATGGAGGAAGCCAAATTTGCTTCACAATCGTGCCACTAATTTATTAACGGCAATGACTCACTTAACAACGGTAGCACAAAAGGGCAAAATTCACTTAACAAATGTCTCACTTAACAAGAGAAATTTTGGATAAAGAAGAAACTGAATATTTTTTTGATATGGGACATATTTAATCAATGGCTAGACAATAGAAGAGAGTTGGGCCATAGGGAAGGCTGAGCATCAAAGAATTGAGGCCTTTGAACTACTGTGTTTCCCCAAAAATAAGACCCTGTCTTCTTTTTTTTTTTTTTTTTTTGAACCCTGAAATAAGCGCTTGGCCTTATTGCCATACGCTCAAATGCCCGATTGGGCTTATTATCAGGCGATGTCTTATTTTGGGGGAAACAGGGTATGGTGCTGGAGAAGACTCCTGCGAATCTCTTGGACTGCAAGGCGATCCAACCGGTCAGTCCTAGAGGAGATCAACCCTGACTGCTCTTTAGAAGGCCAGATCCTGAAAAGGATACTCAAATACTTTGGCTGCCTAATGAGAAGGAAGGACTCACTGGAGAAGAGCCTAATGCTGAGAAAGATGGAGGGCAAAAGAAGAAGGGGACAACAGAGAACGAGGTGGCTGGATGGAGTCACTGAAGCAGTAGGCATGAGCTTAAATGGACTCCAGAGGATGGTAGAGGACAGGAAGGCCTGGAGGAATGTTGTCCATGGGATCACAATGGGTCGGACATGACTTGGCAGCTAACAACAACAAGAAGAAGACAATAGAAACAGAAGTTCGAAAAGAGGAAACATAGAGGAAATGTTAATGTGAAGAGTTGTTAAAGATGATGTTAAACGATGATGTTAAAGAGCCTTGGTGGTGCAGCAGCTTTAAAGTGGTCTTAAAGTGACACTAGCTGCCTGCAATTACTGCAAGTTCAAATCTCACCAGGCTTAAGGTTGACTCAGCCTTCTATCCTTTCTAAGGTAGGTAAAATGGGGACCCGGATTGTGGGGGCAATAAACTGATTTTGTATAAAAAAGGAACACTGCTTGGGGGAGGCCAAAAGCCCTACTAAACAGGTATATACAAAAGTATGAAGGCTATTGCTTAACGCATTGTAAGCCGCCTTGAGTCTCCGGAGAAGGGCAGCATATAAATTACATTTAAAAAAATATATATTATTGTGATTATATTATTATATTACTATATTATCAATACTATTGTGATGAATACTGCAACAAATATGTGGACTATGATTCTTTATAAATAATTATACCCAGATCACACACTGTTCGAGGGAAACTGAATGTTATATAAATAAAATAAATAAAACGTGGAGAAAAAAAACCAAGAGAAATTTTGGGCTCAATTGTGGTTGTATGTTGAGGATGACCTATAGTATTTTAGACCTTTCCCATTCTCTTCATCTTAAGGAAAGCGTACAGGGGTCTCTTCTTGGAGGCAAGACCAGGCTGACAGCCTGGGGAGAGGCCCAGCGAAGGCAATGGCCAAGTGCCAGAGCCAGGCGAGGCCATGCCCAACATCGTGCCATTTGTAGAGGACCAGCTGGTGACAGCGGTTCTAACAGCTACAAAACAGATGGCAGGCTAATTCTTGTGAATTATGGATGCCAGTGGAAACGGCTCACCAGCTGGGAGCTTTTGCCCTGCACCAGCTGGGTGATCGGTTATGCTAGGGAGACTGTGGCCTTGGCATAGGAGGAAAAAAAGCAAATGGTGCCACCCAGTGTCGCCGGGAGGAGAAGGGAGGGCTTGGGAAGAGGGCATCCACATTAATCCCTTTGAGCAGAAGTCTGTAGAGATGCTCAGCCATCCAGCTCACAGTAGTCCCAAAGGGGCTTTTTCAGGAGGCCACTGGACTTCCCTGTTTTTTTCTTCAGCTCTGACCTCTACAGACTTTTAGCTACACAATTTGGGATGAACACCCTTTGAATGGTGTGGGGATAGGAATGGATTCCCAGAGAAAAAAAATGCAGACTACGGGAACCATTTGCACCACTCAGGTGACTCTGAAGACATAGATAAACCTCCAAGTAGCCTCAAGGACTCTCTAAAAGGATGCAAATTACCAGCTGCCTGCAAGGAATATAAATCTTTTCATTCCCCCACCCTCTGGTCAGATCTGAAGAAGCTTCTTGGATGAGAAGCAAAACATCTTCAAAAGAAAAACAAACCAAGGAAGTCCAGTGGCTTCCTGAAAAAGCACCTTTGGGACTCTTTGAGCAATGTTTATCGTGCAAATCCATCTAGTTTATGGCTGGGTTATTGAAGATGAGTGAATTCAATAAGTTGATTAAGTGTGTCATATGAACGCAACTTTTATGCAAACTTTAGCATTCCTCAATCCTGGGAATTGAAGTCCACCGTTCTTAAAGTTGCCAAGAACTCTGGTCCAAAGAGTGGTTGTAACAGAATAATGGAATAACAGAGTTGGAAAGGACCTTGGAGGTCTTCTAATCCAACCTCAAGCAAGAAGCCCTACAACCTTTCATACAAATGGTTGTCCAATCTCTTCTTAAAAACTTCCAATGTTGGAGCATTCACAACTTCTGGAGGCAAGCTGTTCCACTGATTAATTGTTCTCACTGTCAGGAAATTTCTCCTTAGTTCTAGGTTGTGATGGAGATGGCAGTTTCTAAACTTGATAAATAAACACTCAGAATTTCCCAGCCAGTTGGCTTGAAGATGGGTGGACTTCAACTTCCAGAATTCCCCAGCCAGCATGGTGGGAGTTAAAGTCTCCACACCTTAAGGTTACCAAGGCTGAGAAAGACTCTTCTATAGACTAAGGCAGAGGTCTTCAAACTTGGCCGCTTTAAGACTTGTGGACTTCAACTCCCAGAATTCTCCAGCCAGCTGGCTGGAGAATTCTGGGAATTGAAGTCCACAAGTCTTAAAGCGGCCAAGTTTGAGGACCCCTGGACTAAGGCTAATATTCCTTCAGCATTCTCAGCAATCAGGATGGATAGGTAGATAGTCCTCTACTTACAACAGTTTATTTAGTGACCATCCAAAGTTACGACGACACCGGAAAAAGTGACTTACGGCCATTTTTCACAGTTACGACCTTTGCAGCATCCCCACGATCCTATAACCAAAATTCCGACACTTGGCAATAGGTTCATGATCGTTTATGACCGTTAACAGTGTCCCAGGGTCACACAGTCCCCTTTTTGTGACCGTCTGACAGGCAAAGCTCTGGTGGCTCAGCAGACTAAAAGCATTGTAATTAAACACCAGCTGTCTGCAATTACTGTGTTCGAATCTCCCCAGGCTCAAGGTTGACTCAGCCTTCCATCCTTTCTAAGGTAGGTAAATTGAGGACCCAGTTTGTGGAGACAACATGCTCACTTTGTATAAATATACAAAACGATGAAGGCTATTGCTTAACGCATTGTAAGCCGCCCTCAGTCTCTGGAGACTGAGAAGGGTGGCATATAAATCAAATTTAAAAAAAAAAAAAAGCCAATGGGGAAACCAGATTCCCTCAGCAACCGGGTTACTAACTTATCAACTGCATCGATTCACTTAACAGCCGTGGCCAGAAAGGTCGTAAAAACAGGGCAAAACCCATTTCACAAACGTCTCCCAACCATAGAAACTTAAGTGGTCTCTGTTATGGTTGGAAGTTGAGGACTACCTGTACAGCCAAGGAAGAGTTTTGAGGCTTGCCCGAGCCTCCATTTCTGGGCCCCTGAGAGCAAGTTCTCCCCCTTGACTGCCCCCCTGCAAACCATGAGCTCCTTGTTCAAGAGATATAAAAGAAGCACCTCTGTTTTCCTCTGTACAATCTCGCTATCGGAGACGATAGCGAAGGAATTCGAAAGGTCAGGCCGAGCTTTCGGCTGCCGCCTGGTCCTGCCTGTCTGTTGCCAGCCACCTTGGAGCCCTCGTCTCTCCCTGGGACAGGGCGCTGGGCAGGTGTGCGTTTCCCTGCCATGCGTCGAGGGTCATTCCTTGGCCATGCCGGTGTCGTCATCCTAGAGACAATCCAAGGCCTCTTTCAGAGGAGCTGATGCTCTCTTCTGGAGGGGAAGAGGCCAGGACTATTATGGGCTGGGCAAACTTCCAGCTCTCCTGGAAGACAAGGAGGGCAAGGGAGACGGGGGAGGAGAAGGGGGAAGAGCCCCGCGTTGAGGTGGGCAGCCTTCAAAGGGAGCCTGCAGTGAACTGAAGGCCCTTTGTCTTCCTCCCGGCCCCAGTTTCCATGAGATTCCATTGCTGTCAGCGTAGATGAGATGGGCAGCAAGGTTGGGGACCAGAGGAGCGCCCAGCCAGGAAAGGTCCAGCAGGGCAGCCTGCCCAAGCCTGTTGCAGCTCTGTCAGCACCACCAAGCTGAGCCTGACAAGCATCCAGAAGGGAACAGAGGCAGGCGACGCAGAGCCCTCCATCTGCCATCGTGGAATCCGTCTGGCGGCCTGGATTCCTTCAGCTCTCTCAAAGTTTGACTCTCCAGGACTTCTCCCGCTTGGGCAGAGAAGAGGGGAAGACAAGGGAGGGTTCTTAGCGAAAGAGGGGGAAGGGGGGTGGGGGAGTTTCAGAGCAAAGGGAGAAGAGCGGGGTTTGTACAGGCAGGTGGTTTTGGGATGAATTCCGCAAATTTTCTGTAATTGTAACCATTGGAAACTGGAGGTTCTCACTTCCTGGAGTTAAAAGCGGAGGGTGGGAGGGAGGGATGGAGGGAAGGAGGAAGGAAGGGAAGGAAGGAAGGAAGGAAGGAAGGAAGGAAGGAAGGAAGGAAGGAAGGAAGGAAGGAGATGAGGGAGTGGAAGGAAGAAGATGAGGGAGTGGAAGGAAGGAAGGAAGAAGATGAGGGAGAGGAAGGAAGGAAGGAAGGAAGGAAGGAGATGAGGGAGTGGAAGGAAGGAAGAAAATGAGGGAGTGGAAGGAAGGAAGGAAGGAAGGAAGAAGATGGGGGAATGGATGGTATGAAGGAAAGAACAAAGATGGAGTGGAGAAGGAAAGAAGGAAGGAAGGAAGGAAGGAAGGAAGGAAGGAAGGAAGGAAGGAAGAAGATGAGTGAATGGATGGGACGAAGGAAAGAACAAAGATGGAGTGGAGAAGGAAGGAAGGAAGGAAGGAAGGAAGGAAGGAAGGAAGGAAGGAAGGAAGGAAGGAAGGAAGGAAGGAAGGAGATGAGTGAGTGGATGGGACGAAGAAAAAAAACAAAGATGGAGTGGAGAAGGAAGGAAGGAAGGAAGGAAGGAAGGAAGGAAGGAAGGAAGGAAGGAAGGAAGGAAGGAAGGAAGGAAGGAAGGAAGGAAGGAGATGAGTGAGTGGATGGGACGAAGAAAAAAAACAAAGATGGAGTGGAGAAGGAAGGAAGGTGGATGGATGGATGGATGGATGGATGGACAGATGGATGGGTGGGTTGTTGGTAGATTGGAAGAAAAGAGGAAGGGAAGGGAAAGCAAGATGTTAGAAGCCCTGCATTAAACCTTCCCATTTGAATATTTGTCATAATTCTCCGACAGCCTCTTTCCCACCATCCTCAAAATTGTTTCTCCCAACTGCACTGAATTGAACAGTATTGGTTTCGACTTTTAGAGGGGGGGGGGAAATGACATGTCCTTCAATCCTGGAGAGAAGGGGAAACACCCATGCGTATGTGGGGGGAGGGGTTCACTGGCACAATCCCTCCTAGGCCAGCAGGAAGAATCCACAGGTGGAGGATGGAGGCATCCAGCCCAGAAGTCAAACAGCTCCACCTTCTTATTTTTTGCACACACACAAAAAAAAAAACCAGATACCTACAGCCAGGTGAGCTTTGCTACTCTCACCTGCCACCCCCCTCCAGTAGACATGCCTCACATTTTATCACCCCAGCACAGAAGGGCAGATTTGAAGCCCAGGCCAGATGTGAGTCCCCGAAGCCTGGGGCACAGCTCGCAACCTCATAACGTCATTACTGAATTATGATTTATAATTCAACAGAACGGGAAAAGTATTTCAACCTGGAGATTAATCCGAGCCAACCTTGGCTGATCTTGAAACGCTCAGCCGAGTCGGAGCTGATTAAGACTTGGAGAGGAGAAAATCCAGAAAGCTGCAGGTCTGACGCTTACAAAAGACAACCCGAACGCAGCAACAGACAGATACCTGGCTTTTACCTGTGCTGCTGATTATGTGTATTCATTCCTATGTTGTGTCTTTTACAGAATAACAGAGTTGGAAGGGACCTTGGAGGTCTTCTAATCCAACCCCCTGCTCAGGTGCAGGAAAACCTTATACCATTTCAGACAAATGGCTGTCCAGTCTCTTCTTAAAAACGTCCAGTGTTGGAGCATTCACAACTTCTGGAGGCAAGTTGTTCCACTGATGAATTGTTCTAACTGTCAGGAAATTTCTCCTTACTTCTAGGTTGCTTTTCTCCTTGATTAGTTTCCACCCATTGCTTCTTCTCCTGCTCTCAGGTGCTTTGGAGAATAGCTTGACTCGCTCTTCTTTGTAGTAGACCCTGAGATATTGGAAGACTGCTATCATGTTTCCCCTGGTCCTTCTTTTCATTAAACTAGACATACCCAATTCCTGCAACCGTTCTTCAAATGTTTTAGCCTCCAGTCCCCTAATCATCTTTGTTGCTCTTCTGTCCGCTCATTCCAAATTCTCAATGTATTTTTTATATTGTGGCCACCAAAATTGGATGCAATGTTCCAAATATAGTCTTACCAAGGCATTATAAAGTGGTATTATTATTATTAACCCTTCACGTGATCTTGATTCTATATTCAGTTCAAACCTTTTGTCAGCATTCCAGAAGAAACCCAACTCCAAGTAAGGACTCTGAAGCAAATATTTTTCAAAGTTCTATTTACTAGAATAGGTAAACTGGCACATCTGGGAAAATCTGAATCTGAGAGGTCCGGGATTTCCCTCAGTCAATCAAAACCCCCCAAACCATCCCCTCACTCCTTAGTCGATCACATGCTCCAATCAACCGCTGTCCCATTTTGAGACCTCACTCCAACCACTCCTTCTCCAGATGCAGGATCTCCCTGACCTTGACCGATAGGAAGAATGCTATTATGTTTACAGACAACCCCTCTCCTAAATCCCCCTTCCTACTTTCCCACACATGAGAAGGTGGCAGCATGGAAGCTTCTGGCCTAATATGGTTTCCAAAGCTGTCACCTTTACCTCAGAGTACAACATGTGTACAATGACATTGGTTGAGCCTCCTTTTGTGCACCCCCACTCCAACCCAATACAACTCACAGTGAAAGACAGAAAATCCCTATCCCAGTGAATCCTGCTAACAAACACCCAATCCTATCGCATCTTGTGAACTTATCGCACGTCGCGCCGGCCCCACAAGTCAATCGTACTATGTTGTTGTAGCAATAGCACTTACCTATATATCGCTTCACTCCAGCAGGGGTGAAATACTACCGGTTCGCATTGGTTTGGGCAAACCGGTAGTAATAAAAGCTACTGGTAAATCCAAACTGGTATTTCTGACGATGTGACCCAGGCCCAAGTAGGTATTACCAGACACAAACAGTTGGAAAACAAATAGACTTTATTAGAACAGCTGAAAATTAACTCATTCTCAGCATAGTCCAAACTAAATTAAAGCAAATTCTTCAAAACACCATTCCTCAGTTTATCACCAACCTTGGGATAATTAGGCAAACTGCCAAAGGCTTTTCTTGGCAAATGTTCAGAAGCAGAAGATGCCAACAAGGGATAAGTGCAGCAAGAGAAGAAACAAATCTATCAGTGTTGTTTTCCGACAAAGAGCCCAAGAGCCATGGCTGGTCTTTTAAGCCTATGGGAGGGGCCAATCATCTCTTGGCCTTACTCCCGAGTTGTCCTCTTTGCTTTAGCTGCTCTTGCCTTCTGGCAGTTCTTCTCATGCGTGCACTAGGGACAGGCTCCTCCTGTTCCTCTGCCTCTCTGCTGTCAGCCTCTGGAGGCTCCGGAGTGCACGCATCACTCCCAGATGGCCTTGATCCCATCTCTGCCTCCGACACAGAGCCCTCATCTGGGCCTTCCCCAGCCTCCAGGACTGGCCCATGTTCTTCCTCAGCCTCCTCACTGCCCAACTCCACTGCCAGCTCTGCAGGCTGCTGGCAGACCATAACAGACAATCAGGATTTCCTGCTTTCTAGCAAATATACATCACGCGGCACAGCTATTTCCCCCCCACCCACACTGTTCTACTTACCTTCTTAAGCCTCCTTTTTCCATGCAAAGCACGTGTTTGGTGCGTGCTGCGCATGTGGGCATGCAGCATGCATTTGGCATGTACCACGCATGCATGGCCAGCGAACCGGTGGCAAACCATGGAGGATTTCACCACTGCTTTACAGCTCTGTCTAAGCCATTTATAGAGGCAGACTATTGCTCCCAACAATCTGGGTCCTCATTTTACCAACGTCGGTAAAAGATGAGTCAACATTGAGCCAGTCAGGATTGAACTCCTGGCAGTGTGCAGAGTCAGCCTGCAATACTGCATTCTATCCACTGTGCCACCATGGCTCTTGGAAACTTTTTCTGAAAACTGAAGATTGAATGGAATAGCAATAGCACCTAGATTTATATACTGCTTCACAATACATGGGGCAGCCCTTGGGACATATCCAGAGACTCCAGTTAGCCCAGAATGCGGCCGCGCGGGTAATTATGGGGGCTTCTCGTTACTCCCGTGTTACACCTCTCCTGCGCGGGCTGCACTGGCTACCGGTTGTTCTCCGGGTTCGTTTCAAGGTGCTGGTTTTAACCTATAAAGCCCTACATGGCTTAGGCCCGGGGTACTTACAGGACCACCTCCTGCCTTCCTCTCACCGTCCAGTGCGCTCCCATAGAGTGAGCCTCCTCCGGGTGCCGTCAGCCAAGCAATGTCGGCTGGCAGCCCCCAGGGGGAGGGCTTTCTCTGTCGGAGCCCCGACCCTCTGGAATAGTCTTCCCACCAACCTCAGGACGGCCCCCGACCTCCTCTCCTTCCGCCGGGGATTAAAGACATGGCTGTTTAAAGAACATTACGATTGTGGGGTTATATAGCCTTTTTAGAATGATTTTAATGTTTTTGTAAGCCGCCCTGAGTCCTTGGGGAGAATGGCGGCATATAAGTCACATAAATAAATAATAAATAAATAAATGCTTTACAGCCCTGTCTAAGCAGCTGACAGAGTCAGCCAGGGGTGAGATTCAGCTGGTTCAGACCGGTTTGAGCGAACCGGATGCTAATTTTACATCTGGTTCACTGAACCGATAGTTGCAAGGACTCACTAACTACAAACATAAACAGTTAAATAAAAGGAAAGCCTCTGCAGTTCCAAGAACCGTCCTATAGCATAACCAAAAGAACTTGCATGCAACGCAACAGAGTATGCTTAATATGTTATTGAATATTAACTGACATAGCTTGCATATATCGTCCGCTCATTTTAATGCAAATGCGATGGATGATTGAGTATGTTTGGGGAGGGTAGCAGGAAATATGTAGAAGGCGGACAGAAAGCGGGTAACCTCAAAGGACCTCAGCCAATGGGGAATCAGAATCAGAATAGAGCTGAAAGGGACCTTGGAGGTCTTCTAGTCCAGCCCCCTGCTCAAGAAGGAACTAGAGGAGGGATATGGCAGCTGGGACAGGGTTGTATAAAGAAGGGAATAGTTTGAGTTGGTACTTTGGAGAGAACTTTGGTAGCTTCTCCCCGCTTATTGCAATAAATGAAACCAAAGGTTTTCACTCTGTCATGACTGATTATTGGTCAGCCACTGGCTGAAAAGGAAAATGACCAGGAGCACATCACAATGATCCACTAGGATTCCAAGATCCCAACTGCCCTCAAAGTCCTCATAAACTAAATTCAAGGGGGACCTTTCCATCCCCTTTTTAATCACATTAACCGAGGCGCATTGGAAGCAGCATTGCGTTGTCACAATGCAAGCCCCGCCCCTTTTATGTGTGCACGCACGCGACATTGGGATGCCCGTATAAAGGAGGTTGAGCTTCAAAAACGACGACGTGACACCAATCTTCTAATTTCACCCCTTTTGACCTGCCCTGTAAACACCTCTAGTTTAGCTCCACAATAAAGGCACGCCTCATTTTATTGTGTTTTGCTTTACTGCACTTCACAGATATTGTGTGGTTTTTTTTTTTACAAGAGTTTCCACCAGCAAAAAATAATTACAACTTGCTGAAGGCTCAGGTCACGATTAGCATTTTTTAGCAATAAAGTATTTTTAATTAAGGCATGCGCTTTTCTTAGACATATTGCTATGGCACGCTTAATAGACTATGATATAGGATAAGCAGAACTTTTATACGCACTGGGAAACCAAAAAAAAAAAATTGTGTGACTCACTTCATTGCGATATTCACTTTACTACAATAGCCTGGAACTGAACCTGCAATATCTCCGAAATATGCCTGCATTTTAATAAGAATTTATCAGACTGTAAAACTCAGGGAAATTTAAGCAACTGCAATTTTTAACCCTGCTCCTGTCACTGTTTTTGGAATGTGGTCTCTGAAAATCCACAGAGGCTGAGGCTTTGGCTTGGAAGAACAGTGGTTTTACATGAACCAGTATGGTAGGATCAGGGCAATCTGCACGATGTGGTCAAAAAAGTCAAAATGGTGCCTAGGACAATGTGATTGGAGTTCTGGCCATTTTTTATGTGCATAGCTCATTAAATACATGTAAAAAAAGAAAAACTTTGATTGACCCGTGGTGCTCAATTTCCACAGGAAGGAAGGAAGAGAAGGAAGGGAGGGAGGGAGGAAGGGAGGAAGGAGAGACATGGGAATGAAAAGGAGGAACGGAGGAAGGAAGCAAGGAAGGAGATCGGAAGGAGAAAGAGGGAGGGAAGGACAAGGGGGAGAGGGAGGGAGGAAGAAAGGAAGGAAAAAAGAAAGGAAGGAAGGAAGGAAGGAGATGGGAATGAGAAGGAGGCAGGGAAGGAAGGAGGGGAGAGGGAGGGAGGGAGGGAGGGAGGGAGGGAGGGAGGAAGGAAGGAAGGAAGGAAGGAAGGAAGGAGAGACATGGGAATGAAAAGGAGGAAGGGAGGAAGGGAGGAAAGAAGGAAGGAGATGGGAAGGAGAAAGAGGGAGGGAAGGAAGAAGGGGAGAGGGAGGGAGGAGGGAGAAAGGGAGGAAGGAAGGAAGGAAGGAAGGAAGGAAGGAAGGAGATGGGAAGGAGAAGGAGGGAGGGAAGGAAGAAGGGAAGAGGGAGGGAGGAAGGAGGGAAGGAAGGAAAAAGGAAGGGAGGGAGGGAGGGAGGGAGGAAGGAAGGAAGGAAAGAAGGAGATGGGAATGAGAAGGAGGGAGGGAAGGAAGGAGGGGAGAGGGAGGGAGGGAGGAGGGAAGGAAGGAAAAAATGAATGAAGGAGATGGGAATGAGAAGGAGGGAGGGAAGGAAAGGGGGGGAGGGAGAGGAGGGAAGGAAGTGTAGGAAGAAATATCCTTCTGGGTTCAGCTCCAAGTGGGGAAAAAGACACTGGAAACATGGAGACTGCTTGGAAAGATAGTTTAATGGTGGCTTGAGTTCCTGAACAGAAAAGGGACAAGATACAGCAAGTCCCCGGGTTTTATGCTTTCTCTGGCTTTGAACTTTCTGGGGCCCAGAAAGAGCATCCTGATTGGTTGTCAGACTCCCAGGGGGTGGGGATCTTAGCTAGCCTTGCTAGCTGATGTAATCTTCCCAGGTGCCATGTGGTGAGTTTCTGTCCTAGATGGGTCCCATTGTGTTGCAGATGAAGGTCCATTGACAAAGATTGAGTTTCTGCCTCTGGCCCATTAACAAAAGGGTGGGAGCAGGAAGGAGGGAGCTGCTTTGTCTTTAAAACATGTTTCTCCATTTATCAACCGGGGAAACATAATATTCTGCCTTTTTAATATTTCCTAAAATATTTCATTCTTCTAGGAAAGGGGTGGGGGCTAACTTCCTACAGAAGGAAGGAAGGAAGGAAGGAAGGAAGGAAGGAAGGAAGGAAGGAAGGAAGGAAGGAAGGAAGGAAGGAAGGAAGGAAGGAAGGAAGCAAGCAAGCAAGCAAGCAAGCTAGCTATCTATAGGTAGATGCCATCACACAGCATATTTAACCTGATTATAGAATAAACCCCTTTTTTAGAACAGCCCAATCGACTGAATTCTAAGCTGACCAGAACAATTGTATTCACACCACACATCCATCCACAAACTATCCAGGTTAACCCTTAGCAATGCTGGCCTCTCAGGCAAATGTTTTTTTTTTTTTTTGCCAGGCCTTCACCTGAGTGTTAAGGATGTGCTTGAACACAGCCAGTGAATCGAGGGCTGACATAAGAAACAAGCCAGACCCTCCCAGTTTCTCCACCCCTACCCCGGTTCGGACTTCTTCGAATGGACAGAGGCCCCACCCTTCCGATGCCAACCTCACCCTTGCTCCTGAGCCCATCAATTCCACCCTTGCCAGCATGATGAAATCTTGTCCCAGACTCGCTCGGGTCTCTCTCTCTCTCCTGCTAATGGAGGAAGGACCGGCTCAGCCTCCAGCAATAGGGGGTGACTTGAATGGCTCATTAAGGCTCTCCCCTCTGCTGCCTTCCCCCGCCCCCCCCCCCCCCCCGCTCAATAGATTGCAGGTTGAATGGCTCTAATGACAGCTTGCTGGTGGAAAGGGCAAAGATGGGGGGTGGCGGACAAAGGGAGCCCCCAGGAGATTTGCCAGTAATACGTTCCTTGCTCTAATGAAATGCGATCACTCATATTACGCAGGGAAAGCAAATGACAAAGTAGAAAACCTCCATGGTATTTGATTGGATACAAGAGGGGATAGGAAAGGATCAGCTGGTCGAGGGGAAAACGGTATTCAGGTAGTCCTCGACTCACGACTGCAACCGAGCCCCACATTTCCACTTCTAAGCAGGGCAGTGAGTTGCACTCCATTTTACGACCTTACTTTTGGCAACAGCGTTAAGCGAATGGTTGCGGTTGTTAAGGGAACCATGCGGTCGTTAAGCGAATCTGGCTTCTCCCCGTGACTTTGCTTGTCGGAAGCCAGCTGAGAAGGATTTTTACAGATGATGATCATCGCAGGATCCCACGTGGGATGCTGCAACGGTCGTAAGCGTGAAAAATGGTCGCAGTTCAAAATTTCCCATGGTAATTCATTTTCGCTGTTATTTCCAATGGTCCTTAAGCAAACGGTTGGAAGTCAAGGGCTATCTATATGTTAGGTTTACCCAATGGTGAGTCAGAGGGCTAAGACTGAGCTTCCTTCTGCTGTTCATTAAGTGAACTTCATAGTTGTTAAGACCATTTCATTAAATGGTCTTTAATGAAACCTGTTTTTACTCTAAACGCCAAAAACTGCCCCCCCCCAAAAAATGCCAAAACTTATAGTCAAGTGACTGCAGATGTTGCAAACAGCTGTAAATGCAAGTCAATTGCTAAGTGCCCACAATGCAATCATGTGACCAGGGGCGTGGTGGTCATCAGATTTTGCACAGTCTGGATGAGTTGCACCACTAATCATTCTCCAGGTGAGTTGCATCACTCCAGAATGCAAAGGACTGTAAAGGAAGACTGAACGCCGAAGAATTGGAGCTTTTGAATTGTGGTGTTGGGCAAGAAACTCTGTCAGTTAGAACAATTAATCAATGGAACAACTTGCCTTCAGAAGTTGTGAATGCTCCAACACTGGAAATTTTTAAGAAGAGATTGGATAACCATTTGTCTGAATGTTTCCTGCCTAAGCAGAGGGTTGGTCTAGATGACCTCCAAGTTCCTACCAATTCTGTTATCCCATCCTATCCTATCCTATTTTTCTATTTTTTTTCCTTTTTTTCTATATTCTGTTATCCTGTTATTCTATTCTATTCTATTCTATTCTATTCTATTCTATTCTATTCTATTCTATTCTATTCCATTCCATTCCATTCCATTCCATTCCATTCCATTCCATTCCACTCCACTCCACTCCACTCTACCTCTTCTCTTCTAATCAATTTTTCTATATTCTATTCACTAGTCTATTCCATATTTTATTCTCTTCTCTTCTCTTCTCTTCTCTTCTCTTCTCTTCTCTTCTCTTCTCTTCTCTTCTCTTCTCTTCTCTTCTCTTCTCTTCTCTTCTCTTCTCCTCTCCTCTCCTCTCCCCTTCCATTCCATTCCATTCCATTCCATTCCATTCCATTCCATTCCTGTACAAGGATATCAAATCAGTCACTCCTAAAGGATATAAATTTTTGACTTGTTGTTTGGAAGGACAGATTCCGATGCTCACATTCTTTGGCATTCCAGTGAGAAGGATGGGGGGGAACTCATTGAAAAAAACCCTTGGGAAAGATGGAAGCCGAAAAGTGAAGGGGACAGCTGAGGATGAGATGGTTAGATGGTGTCATTGATGCAACGAACGTGAATTGGGGCAAACCCCAGGAGACAAGGGAGAACAGTGAGACCTGGCATGCTGTGGTCCATGGGGTCGCAAAGAGTCAGACACGTGATTTAGCGACTGAGCCGCAACTACCACCAAAGGATGCAAATGGCCTCACTGTGGCCAATCCATGCAGCCGCGCCATGGACTCGAGCATCTTCTGCAACCCCAGCTTGCTCACAAACAAGCCACATTAAGTCAATCATTAAGAATAATTAAGAACTGTCCTTTGGGTTTGCCTGGGACTCAATTACCTGATCTCAAGGCCTCTTACTTCCGCATTGACACGATGTATGGATTTGCAACTGCTCCCTGAAAGGACTTTAAGATTGCCGGTCCACAAGAAGAGGAAAAAATGGTTTTCTGCGTTCTGTCAAGAAAAGAAGAAGCAGGGGTGAAATGCTACTGGTTCGCTCCAGTTTGGGCAAACCGGTAGTGATAAAAAACACTAGTAAAAAAAAAACAATCTACCAGTTCGATCGAACCGATAGTTAAAAAGCTACCAGTTCGTCCAAAATGGTATTTCCGATGATCAGCTGTGCCGCGTGGTTTATATTCGCTAGAAACCAGGAAATCCTACTTTCTAGCGACGCTAAATCAAGCGGCACAGCTGTTTCTCCCCTCGCTGTTCTACTTACCTGGTTAAGTCTTCTTTTTCCACATGAAGCGCGCACTTGGTGCCTGTTGTGTATGCGTGAGCAGTGTGCTTTTTCCATGTGTTGTGCATGCGCACGCACAGCATGCTTTCGGCGCACACCGCACATACGCATGCAACGAACCGGTGATGATCCACAGAGGATTTGCTCAGGAAGATAAATCTATCTCAGCATCTACTTCTGTCCTACTATCGCAGCACCATTGAGAGTGTCCTGACATACGGCATTCTTGTATGATATGGGAGCAGCTCTGTAGCAGACAAAAATGCTCTACAGAGAATCATTAAGACTGCCCAGAATATCATTGGACTCCAGCTACCAGCTCTGGACGACATTTATTTATTTATTTAGATTTATATACCGCCCTTCTCCTTGCGGACTCAGGGCGGTGAACAGCCAAATAAAAAAGCAAATACACAAAAGTTAAAATTTCATAAAAAGAACAAATATAAATTAGCCAATAATTAAAACAGATTAATTTAAAAATAGATAGTGAACTCTAAAAATACTAAAATATTTATCAGGAATCAGGCTAAGCCGGCAAGATGAAAAAAGTATGTTTTTAAAGCCCGCCGAAAAGTCGGGAGGTCAGAAATTGTTCTTAACTCTGGAGGAAGATCGTTCCAGAGGGTAGGAACTGCCACAGAGAAGGCTCTCCCCCTGGGGGTCACCAGCCAGCATTGTCTGGCTGACGGCACCCTGAGGAGGCCCTCTCTGTGGGAGCGAACCGGCCAGTGGGAGGCAATTGGTGGCAGAATTGGTGGCAGACATCTTCAAATCTCACTGTTTGAGAAAGTTGCATGACATTCTCAGAGACTCTTCCCATCCTGCTTACAATCTTTTTGGACGGTTCTGGCAGAAGATACAGAACAATTCAAACTCGGACCACACGTCTTCTGAATAGTTTTTATCCCAGAGCTATAATTGCACTCAACCATGAACTAAAGGGCCACCATCAGTGAGCTGTTGGACAGTATTACTTGGTCTGTTATGTGGATGCTTGGGTGGTTTAGGGGTGGGGAATTGTGGTGGGTGGGAGTGTGTTTGGGGATTGTTATGTGTGTTGGACCTGGTCTTT
>JAUDYJ010000005.1:7987783-8017783 GCA_030761175.1 Masticophis lateralis | reverse complement strand
CCCGCATTATTCTTACCTTTTATTTGGCCCCACCCCCAATCTATTACTGCCTTCTGAGTCCCAGCTGATGGGCTATAAGGAAAAACTGTTTAAACTCTTGCCGCGGGGCTTCAAAGGGCTGCCCTACAGCTGATCAGTGGTAAAAGGCAGTTTAAGGGTAGACCAGTGCCTCCAAAAACAAATGAGTAGACCGATGCCTGCAAAAATAAATGGGTCGACCAGTACAGCTCTGCAAGCAGTTAAAAGCCTGGTAGACCAGTACCTCTGCTAAATCCTAAAGAGTTGTCACATGACCTTCAAGCCACGCCCACAAAATAAGCCATGCTCACAGAACCGGTAGTAAAAAGTTTTAGAACCCACCCCTGGGACAGCCAGGAGTGGGATTTGGGGGTTCTCCAAACTGCACAGAATCTTAGCTAGAGGTTCTCCCCAACCTCTGCGGGCCCCCAGCAGTCCACCCCTGTAACTACCAGAGTTAAACCCTTGGGGACCCCTTTGCCCCTAGGTGCAGAATTTGACATCTTTCTCTATCAAATTTCATCTTATTCATTGCAGTCCACTAGCTTTTTCTGAATTGCGTCTTTCTCTCCCAAATCCTCTGAATTTTGTGTCCTTTGCAAATCTGATCATTATTCCCTTACCTCCATCGATGTTATTAATAAAAAAAATCTTGAATGGCACAGGGCCTGGGACAGACTCCTACAGCCATCCACTCAAAACCACTCCGTCAGCTGTGATAAAAACATTTATGAACCCGTTCCATGTGCAGCCACCCAGCAAATTGTGAGTATAATGTGCATTGATGGTTAATTCAGAAACCAGGTTAAGTGCGTTGCTTAACTTGAGGCAAACACACCGCAACCTGCCGTAAGGAGTTAAAACACATTCATTACGCAGGAGAGTTTTTCAAAACCTATCTTTTGACATAAGGAGGGAAAGACTAAATTTAGCAGGACGAAAGGATCCAGATGGAAGGAGAACGTTTCTCGTGATACATTTAAATTCATCTTTGAAAGAAACCCAAGTCGCCCTGCAACCAGCCCAAAATCAGAAGCGGGCAGGTTTGAAGCTGGTGGGATCTAGTTCAATTTTGACTAAAAATTTCTACATCTGCCCGATTGGAGTAGCAGATGCAAAAGTCATGCGTTTCTTCACTTGGTCCCAGGAATTTGTTTTGGGTGCCAGCTCTTATGGCCCACAAAAAAAAAATCTACTCCTGGTTATTCCATATATATATATATATATATATATATATATATATGTGTGTGTGTGTGTGTGTGTGTGTGTGTGTGTGTGTGTGTGTGTGTGTAGGTCTTTGGTTATTTGGGTGTTCTCCCGCGTAAAATTGGAAGTATCTTGGCGACGTTTCGACAAAGTCTCATTCGTCATCTTCAGGCTGGTGTTCTCGGCTTCGTGCTTCCAGGAGCAATGTGAGGTCGCAGCTGTCTCTTCCTTTTAACTGAGTCCGTAAGGAGAAGGGCGGTATTTATTTAATAAATAAATAAATAAATAAACTGCTAGTGGGGGTGTGAGCTGATTGGGTGGGAGCTTGGCTATGTTCTGATTGAGTGGAGGTGTGTTCTGATTGGTTAGGGGCTTGGCTGTGCTCTGATTGGATGGGGGCTTGGCTGTGCTCTGATTGGCTGGGGGTGTGTTCTGTTTGGACTTCTTGTTGTTTTTTATTTTGAAAAAGTTTCTCTTCTCATCCAAGAAGCTTCTTCGGTTCTAAGAAGTAAAAGATTCATCTAGAGTTAGGCTAGCATTCTCAACTCCAGCCATAAGAAGCCACAGGCAGGGATGGGATTCAGCCGGTTCAGACCAATTCGGGCGAAACGGATGCTAATTTTACATCTGGTTCACCGAACCGATAGTTGCAAGGACTGGCTGGCACCACCCACCCCTCCCTGCCCCTCCCAGAAGTCTCCATGTGGCCCATTTTGGATGCCAGGTAAGTGCAGCGCCCATGTGGAGGCTCTGGGAGGGCAAAAGAAGCCCCCCCAGAAGTTTTGGAAGTCTGGAAATGGGTCCATTTGATGATGGTTGTGGTGTCCCAGGGTCACAACCCCCTTTTGTGACGTCCTGACAAGAAAACTCAATGTGGAAGACAGATTCACTGAACAACCCTGTTACTAACTTAACAACACCAGTGATTCACTTAACAACCGTGGCAGGAGAGATTGCAAAAACGGGGCAAAAACTCGCCTAACAACTGTCTCGCATAGCAAGAGAAATTGTGGGCTCAATTGTGATTGTAAGTTGAGGGCTACTAGCTGAGGTGGTATTCAGCCGGTTTGGACCGATTCGCACGAACTGGTAGCGGAAATTTTGAGTAGTTCGGAGAACCGGCAAATCGCACCACCGGCTGGCCCCGCCACTAGCTACTAGTTACTCTAAACAGGGAGCAAACCTCCACAGCAACTATCACCGATGATGTTACCTACAGTAGTTGGGTAGTAAAATGTCTGCAAAGAAACGAGCAAAGTCAGAGAGCACCAAGGACTCCGCAGTCATGAATATGAGCCAGCCCTCTTCTGCTCTGCTGAACCAGATCAGCTGGAAGGATGCTTTCTGAGTCTCTGCTGCCAGAAACTGGACTATCTAGCACACAAGGGAGGACCTTCTCCGATGTGCCTTCGGGCTGTGGAGGCCTCTCCCTAAGGAAGATGCAATGGCTCTCTCTTCCCCCAGTAAGAAAATGTCCAAAAAAACCCCACCCCATCTCTTTTTCAAATTTTTAACCATTAGTCAAACTGATTTTGATCTTAATGGTAGCTTTAATTTTGCCTTCTTTTTCAATATAAGAACAGGAAGTTTTTAATGTGCATTTCAAGTGCTGTAAATCACGTTCACCGTTGTATGGGCAAAGATATAGAATAGAATAGAATAGAATAGAATAGAATAGAATAGAATAGAATAGAATAGAATAGAATGGAATGGAGTGGAGTGGAGTGGAGTGGAGTGGAGTGGAGTGGAGTGGAGTGGAGTGGAGTGGAATGGAATGGAATAGAATAGAATAGAATAGAATAGAATAGAATAGAATAGAATAGAATAGAATAGAATAGAATAGAATAGAATAGAATAGAATAGAATAGAATAGAACAGAACTACTGAAGGCATGTTGTTCCACTGATTAATTGTTCCAACTGTCAGGAAATTTCTCCTTAGTTCTAAGTTGCTTCTCTCCTTGATTAGTTTCCACCCGTTGCTTCTTCTCCTGCCCTCAGGTGCTTTGGAGAATAGCTTGACTCCCTCTTCTTTGGGGCAACCCCTGAGATATCGGAACACTGCTATCATGTCTCCCCTTCTTTTCATTAAACTAGACATACCCAATTCCTGCAATCGTTCTTTGTATGTTTTAGCCTCCAGTCCTCTAAACATCTTTGTTGCTCTGCACTCTTCCTAGAGTCTCCACATCTTTTTCAGATCGTGGTGACCAAAACTGGATGCAGTATTCCATGTGTGGCCTTAGCAAGGCACTATAAAATGGTATTAACACTTCACGTGATCTTGATTCTATCCCTCTGTTTATGCAGCCCAGAACTGTGTCTAGGCTATATGAATGAATGAATGAATAAATGAATGAATGAATGAATGAATGAATGAATGGCAACACCTATTAAAGAATCGAGGTGCGTTCCATTTTTCCTTTATATTAATAACTCATTCATGCATACAAACCCTGCCCCTGCTCAAGACAGCTTGAAAAAGAATGCCTTTATTATCAAGCTTTTCACTGCTATTATTTGGATTCCGCTTTTAATGAAATTGGTTTTAAATTTCGATTAAGCCATCTTGCGTGCTTGTGCAGACAGAGAGGGGGGGGGATATAAAATAAAAATTAAGTCAAATTCTCAGAACCTTGATAGTGACTTTAATTATTATTATTATTAGACAATTAATTAAACAATTGTTTTTATAGGTAGTCCTCAGCTTATGGCCACCATTGAGCTCAAAATTTCTGTTGATAAGCAAAACAGTTGCTAAGTGAATCTTGCCCCGTTTTATGTCTTTTCTTGCCACAGTTGTTAAGTGAATCACTGCAGTTAAGTTAGTAGTATGATTGTTAACTGAATCTGACTTTCCTTGTCAGAAGGTCACAAAATGTGATTATATGAAATTGGGGTCCTAGGTGCTGTCTGAGCTGGCTTGTTTCATTACCATACCAGGTGCTAGAAGGGAGTGAGGTTTTCTCTTATTTTTATATACTAGTTTTTGTTAGTTCCAAATCGCGTCCAACCCATCGCGACCCCATGGACAACGTTCCTCCAGGCCCTCCTGTCCTCTGCCATCCTCTGGAGTCCATTTAAGCTCATGCTGACTGCTTCAGTGACTCCATCCAACCACCTCGTTCTCTTCTTCGTTTGTCCCCCATCTTTCCCAGCATTAGGCTCTTCTCCAGGGAGTCCTTCCTTCTCATTAGGCAGCCAAAGTATTTGAGTTTCCTTTTCAGGATCTGGCCTTCTAAAGAGCAGTCAGGGTTGATCTCCTCTAGGACTGACCGGTTGGATCGCCTTGCAGTCCAAGGGACTCGCAGGAGTCTTCTATATATACTAGTATACAGTATATACTACCGTGTTTCCCCGAAAAGAAGACCCTGTCTCATATTTGTTTGAACCCTGAAATAAGCGCTTGGCCTTATTGCCATGTGCTCAAAAAGCACGATTGGGCTTATTATCAGGCGATGTCTTATTTTGTGGGAAACAGGGTAGTAGCTTGACCTATCAGCGTTGGTGGGAATGGTCTTAGAGGTTCCTTGATTAGATTGTTGTTTACTATTAGCTTGTTTATCTGAGTTGGTCGTTTCTTGATTGGACTATTGTTTACTGCTTGATTGTTGTTCTAGTATTAATCTTGGTATTAATCTCTCCTTATTTGAGCGTTGATTACTGACAAGGAGGTGTTTCGGTCTTTTATGTTTCCTTTTTTGTTTTTGATTGCCTCTTTTGAATGGAATGAATAGATGTTGTGATGTTGTTTATCTCTATGTGTCTGTTGATGGCTGATTTGTCAGCATGCCAGGCTTTCAGGAATCCTCTAGGGTTTTCAACCGTAGCTTTGTTTTGGATGCTTACACTTTCCCATGATGATACTATAGTTAAAGTTTGTCCATGTGATGTGAAATTAAGAAGAAGAAAAAAATCAAACCCTCTCCCTTCTAGTGCTGATGATGTTACCCAGAAGGGTAATGAAACATCTATATGAAAACAACCAAGCTCAGTAAACACCTAGGAAACCACAATTCAACCCTGAACTACACATTTTCTATTAATACAATGAAAAGTAATCACTGCTATTTAGCCATTTCCTCTATAAAACTTTCATTTGGTTTTTCTATTTTTAATGCCCTAGTCCCTGTGATGCCCTCTCCGCAGGCATGTGAGCCATCTCCCAGCTCAGCTCCACTGCTCAGGCACATGCGTGCCTCCCGCCGACCACCTGATTTTTGGGATGCATGGGGGGTAGGGCGCATGCAGGAGATGTGCGCATGTGCTGGTGGTCATGCACACATGAACGGAGGGGGGGAGCGCAGGAGGTGCGCCCCCCCCCCCAGCCTGTTTTTGGCCCCAGGAGGCTGCAGGGAATCTTAATAGGCTGAAAAGACGGTGTGGGCGGTGTGACCTGCCCCCCCCCTGGGCCTGTTTTTGGACCCAGGAGGCTGGAGGGAGGAATACTAGGCCCAGAATGGGGGTGGGGGGTCGTACAAATACATGGGGAGCCAAGAGGAGCATGGGGGGTGTTGTGCGTACATGCGCAGGGGGGTCACATTGCATTATGGGTGCAAGCATGCGCGCGTGCTTTCGGTGTACGATAAGAAAAAGTTTAGCCATCACTGTCCTAGTCTATGCTTCACCAGGTTCTTCTCCAATTTTGCCATCATGAGCCGCTACAAATGAATTTCTTTATTATTTCAGCCAGCCAAAGAGCACCCCAGTGGGTACTGCAGGAAGAGACCACTATTCTTGAGAGAGAACTACTTACCACAGGGATTTTTATTTCTTTTGTTTCTTTTATTATTTATTATTTTATTTCTTTTATTAATTATTTTATTTCTTATTTATTTACTGTATTTTCCTGCGTATAAGACTACTTTCTAACACACAAAAATTTTCTCAAAAGTCGGGGGTCGTCTTATACGCTGGGTCTCATTCTCCTGTAACCAGGCAGACCAGCCCATAAGGCTCTGACGAGCCTTAAATGGCTCTGAGGAGGGTCGTCTTATACGCCCAGTTGTCTTATACGCCGGAAAATACGGTAATTGTCAAGCATATATAAAATAACAGGTAAAAGTATAAACCTAATTTGAATAGATGAAAAGAGTAAGTGAACAATGGAAGGTTTACAGAGTCGGGAAAGAAGCAAATTACTTCAAATTAAGAAGCTGGCAGGTGGAGAAGAACCTTTCTGGGATGTCCAATTGAAAGACGGCATCCCTTCCCTGCTTGTCATCCTTTATGGGAAACAGAAGGAAGCTGCTTTTCTGAAGAGCTGAAAGGTGTAGGAAGGAAGGGAGACAGAGACAGAATTCGCCTTTTGAGCCTCGGAATTGAAAGTTCCATTCGGAGTGCAATTCTGCCATCTTCTGGATACGCACACAAAGTGCTCACCATTTACAGCTGCTCTCCCCAATTTAGTACTTTACAGATGTCTGGGGTGGGGTGGGGGTGTTTGCTTCAACCTTTAGAGTTTCTCAACATTGGCCCACTTTAAGACGTACGGACTTGATATTTGTGCCTTAGATGGGACTAGAGCCAGGGGGAAAATGCTACTGGCTCACTCCGGTTCGGGCGAATCGGTAGTGATAAAAACTACCGGTTTGGGCGAACCAGTAGTTTAAAAAGCTACGGGTTCCTCCAAACCGGTATTTCCGATGATCAGCTGTGCAGCGGGGTTTAGCTTTGCTAAAGCTGTGCATGTGCCTGCTTGCAGAGCGTGTGTTTGATGCGCAGTGTGCATGCACCCACAGCACACATTTGGCGTGCAGCATGCATGCGCAGCCAGTGAAGCAGTAGTAAATCGGATTTCACCCCTGACTAGAACTCACTGTCTCCAAAACTTCTGGAGGCCAGTTGTTCCACTGATTAATTGTAATCACTGACAGGAAATTTCTCCTTAGTTCTAGGTTCCTTCTCTCCTTGATAAGTTTCCATCCATTGCTTCTTTGTCCTGCCTTGTTTATAAAGCTAAGAGATTTTTATTTAGTACCCGTCACTTTATGAGTTAGACTTCTTTTTATTTTGAAATGTTTAGATGTGTTTGCGGCTTTATTGCATGAAAATAATTGTAGTGGTTTGAAATGCTCTCTTTAAAAATTATAACTTGATTTGTTTTTATTGGAAACTGAAGCTCATTATGGAAAGAAAAATAGGCTATGCATTCTAAAATAAATTTTATAAGACACAAGAAAGCTTTCAAGTTTACTGGAACGGTTTCACTCCCTCCCTCTGTGAAAAAAAAAATTAAAAAGGGGGGAGTGAAGAAAAGATGGTATTTGGTATGATGAAAACAGCCCAACATCGTTTAGATAATCATTGTAAAACTGAATGAAACTATAGAGAAATTGGTTCTGCTTGCATTTTAATGCAAACAAAACTAATTTGCTTTTCCAGAAACAACTGACAACTTTTATTCAAAAATCAATTTTTATGATCTTTTAGTTTACATTCTTCAGTAAGGAGTAGGTTGAAAAACTCATAGATTATGGAAAAGGTACACAAGTGTGCTTACATTAGGAGATATGGGCATATTTTTAAAAAGCCATTTTTTTAAAAGAAATTATAAACTGATGCGAACAGAATGAATAAACTACCTAATGGACAGTTTTATGCATCCCCCAAGCTTCTATAGTAATCTCTCTGGGGATCAAAGTAAAAAAAAAAAAACCAAATACCGTATTTTCCGGCATATAAGACGACTGGGCGTATAAGACGACCCTCCTCAGAGCCATTTAAGGCTCATCAGAGCCTTTCGGGCTAGTCTGCCTGGTTACAGGAGAATGAGACCTGGTTTATAAGACAACCCCCGACTTTTGAGAAGATTTTTGTGTGTTAGAAAGTAGTCTTATACGCAGGAAAATACAGTATGTCTGGAAGTGAAAATTGATATAATGCATAGAGAATCCTTTTGTCTCCAGAAGAAATGCCTGAAAATTAAGGCAAGGTAGACTTGTGACACCAGGAGTCTTAGTCCTGTAGATGGTCCATATAGGATGAGCAAAATTGACTTGGACTCAAAGATCATAAAATCATAGGGCTGGAAGGGACCTTGGAGGTCTTCTAATCCAACCCCCTGCCCAAGGCAGAAGACCTTATACCAGAGGTGGGTTACAGCAGGTTCTGACCAGTTCTAGAGAACCAGTAGTGGAAATTTTGAGTCGTTCAGAGAACCGGTAGTAAAAATTCTGATTGGCCCCGCCCCCATCTATTCTCTGCCTCCTGAGTCTCAGCTGATCAAGAGGAAATGGGGATTTTGCAATTACCTTCCCCTGGAGTGGGGTGGGAATGGAGATTTTACAGTATCCTTCCCCTGCCACGCCCACCAAGCCATGCCACGCCCACCAAACCACACCCACAGAACCAGTAGCAAAAAATTTTGAAAGCCACCACTGCCTTATACCATTCCAGAAAAAAAATGGTGGTCCAATCTTTTCTCAAAAACCTCCAGTGATGTTGCACCCACAACTCTGGGAGGCAAACTGTTCTATTGATTAATCATTCTTGCTGTCTGTAGAGATTCTCGGTCATCCAGATCATGGTTGTCCCAAAGGTGCTTTTTTACAGGAGGCAACTGGATTTTCTTGGGGGTTTTTTTTCCTTTTCTTTGAAGACATTTCTCATCCAAGAAGCTTCTTCAGCTCTGACAGGACAGTGGGGAATGTCAAAAACATCATCAAAAAAGCACAACAAAGAATGTTCTTTCTGCGCCAACTCAGAAAGCTCAAACTGCCCAAGGAGCTGCTGATCCAGTTTTACAGAAGAATGATTGAGTCTGTCATCTGCACCTCTATAACTGTCTGGTTTGGCTCTGCAACCCAACAAGACAGACAGAGACTTCAGAGGATGATTAGAACTGCAGAAAAAACAATGGCTACCAACCTGCCTTCCGTGGAGGACCTGTCTACTGCACAAGTCAAAAAGAGGGCTGTGAAAATATCTGCAGACCCCTCGTATCCTGGACATAAACTGTTTCAACTCCTACCCTCAAAACAACGCTATAGAACACTGCACACCAGAACAACTAGACACAAGGACAGGTTTTACCCGAACGCCATCACTCTGCTAAACAAATAATTCCCTCAACACTGTAAAACTAGTTACTAAGTCTGCATTACTATTAATCTTCTTATCGTTCCCACTACCCATCTCCTCCCACTTATGACTGTATGACTGTAACCTTGTTACTGATATCCTTAAGATTTATATTGATTGTTTCCCTATGACTATCATTAAGTGTTGAACCTTATGATTCTTGACAAATGTATCTTTTCTTTCATGTACTCCGAGAGCCTATGCACCAAGACAAATTCCTTGTGTGTCCAATCACTCTTGGCCAATAAAGAATTCTATTATCTATCTCTGTATCTCTGTATCTATCTATCTATCTATCTATCTATCTATCTATCATCTATCTATCTATCTATCTATCTATCTATCTATCTATCTATCTATCTATCTCTATTTCTATCTCTATCTATCTCTATATCAATCTATCTCTATCTATTTATCTATCTCTGTATCTCTGTATCTATCTATCTATGCTTCCCCACCCAATTCAGAGTCACTTCCCCACCATGCAGATCTTCTAAGAATACAGAACATCTAGGAAATAAAGAATTTGGCCAAATTCTTTGGCCAATAAAGAATTCTATTCTATTCTATTCTAGAAATTCTCAGTCATCCAAGTCATGGTTGTCCCAAAGCTGCTTTGTTTTTTCAGGAGGCAACTGGGCTTTCTTGTTTTTTTCTTTTGAAGACGTTTGAAGACGTTTTTCATCCAGGAAGCTTCTTCAGCTCTGACAGGACAGTGGGGAGTGGAAGGATTTATATTCCTTGCAGACAGCTGGTCATTTGCAGCCTTTCAGAGGGTTGCTGAAGCACTTGGAGGTTTATCTATGTCCTCAGGGTCACCTGAGTAAGTGCTCCTGCTTCCTGTGGTCTGCAATTTTTTTCCCCTCTGGAAATCCATTTCTATTCCTATACCATTTTATTGTCTTACATAGTGACATTATATAGTTTGTTACTTACAAGTTACAACGTACTTGGCAGCGTATCATTGGTTCACAGAATATTCCAGGTAACTAGAATCTTTAGTTAATCATTACTGCTTTGCTTAAGCACTCATAATGTTAGACTTTAATTAAAGTCTAATACACATCTATCCCATTTCCTCTCCTCCTGTTTACAGACTTAGAGTCTTATTTACTAATGCCAAATCCTGCCTACGTGCAAGGAATTTTCCTTATCTGAGGCTTGCCATCCAAGATAGGGAAATTCCTGCACAGATGCAGACTGCAGACACCTACAGATCATCCCCTTGGGAGATCCCACAACTAATTCCAGATATCCTCGTTATGCCTGGATAAAGAACCTCGATGGCTTCCCAAATTCAGAACTTCTGACTGAGCAGACATGGCCAGAACTGCACTACAAAGCTTCCTGTGCCGACTCTCTTCCTGAAAAAGCTCCGTAATTTTTTTTAGAAACAAAGCAAATTGAGAAGTGTGACAGCCATGGCATCTTTCTAGGAAGGCTGTCAAGCATCATTTCAGACAAACATCCTTCTCTTGGCACTTTCTGGCAATAAAGGAGCTGGGGGGAGGGGTGTTTAGCTTGCAAAAATGAAAACTGAGGAGAATGATAATAGCACACGCTACAAATATTGAAAAAGCTGTTACGGGTAAGAAGGCAGAGCCGTTCCCTGTTGAACGCAAGGGGAAAGACGATGACTAAATGATGATGATTTTTTAAATAAAAGGAAGACTTGGGGTTTTTTTTAAGGAGGGCTTTCCTGACAGGGACTGCTGTTCAAGACTGGACAACCATTTGTTTGTTTGTTTGTTTGTTTGTTTGTTTGTTTGTTTGTTTGTTTCTCCTGCGCAAGCTGCATTGGTTGCCGGTGGACTTCCGGGTGCGTTTCAAGGTGTTGGTGATCACCTTTAAAGCGCTCCATGGCTTAGGACCAGGGTACTTACGGGACCGCCTTCTGCCGCCAATTGCCTCCCACCGGCCGGTTCGCTCCCACAGAGAGGGCCTCCTCAGGGTGCCGTCAGCCAGACAATGTTGGCTGGCAACCCCCAGGGGGGGGGAGCCCTCTCTGTGGCAGCTCCCACCCTCTGGAACGATCTTCCTCCAGAACTGAGAACAATTTCCGACCTCCGGACTTTTCGTCGGGTCCTAAAAACTTATCTTTTCCAGCTTGCCGGTCTAGCCTGATCCCTGTTGAATTTTAAAATTTTTTAGTGTTGTAGGGTTGTTGTATTTTAAGTATTTAATTGTTTTTAACTTTCAGCCAAAGTTTATATGGGTTTTATAATTTTTTAATTTTTGTGTACTGTTTTTTATTCGGCTGTTCACCGCCCTGAGTCCTCAAGGAGAAGGGCGGTATATAAATCTAAATAATAATAATAATAATAATAATAATAATAATAATAATAATAATAATAATAATAATAATATGCCGCCCTTCTCCAGAGACTCAGGGCGGCTTACAATGGGTTAAGCAATAGCCTTCATACTTTTGTATATACCTGCTTAGTAGGGCTTTTGTCCCCCCACCCCCCAGCGGTGTTCTTTTTTATACAAAGTCAGCTTATTGCCCCAACAATCTAGGTCCTCATTTCACCTACCTCGAAAGCATGGAAGGCTGAGTCAACCTTGAGCCTGGTGAGATTTGAACTTGCAGTAATTGCAGGCAGTTGGCAACTAAGTGCTACTTTAACAGCACTTAGTCCCCTGCGCCACCAGGCTCTCTACTTTTGCCTGAAATTTGTCTGAAATGGTATAGGGCCTGTGATGGGATTCAGCCGGTTCGCACCACTTCGAGAGAACCGGTTGTTAACTTTCTGAGCAGTTTGGCAAACTGGTTGTTGGAAGAAATCATTAGGGCAGAGAACCGGTTGTTAAATTACTTGAATCCCACCACTGTGTGAACCTATGGCAGTCATGCCACAGGGGACAAGCAGAGCCCTCACTGCGGGCACGCAAGCCGTCACTCACCTCAGTTGCACCCCGCATGCGCGCATACCTCCCACCGGCCGGCTGATTTTCGCATCTCTGCAGAGCAGGCATGGAGGCAGGGCGCATGTGGGAGACACCCGTGCTTGCGTGGGGAATGGGGGTCGTGCATCCATGTGTGGGGGGTGGAGGTCACACACGTATGCGCGGGGGTGGAGGGGGAGCATGGAGGGTGTGCCATGCCCCCCCTTGACCCATGTTTGGTCCCAGGAGGCTGCAGGGAAGCCTGCTAGGCCCAAAACGGGGTGCAGGCAGGTCACACACATGCATGGGGGGGCTGAGGAACATGGAGGTCACGCACACATGCACAGAGATAGATTGCACGTACATTGCATTATGGGTGCAGGGGCGCACGCACACATTTTCAGCATGCAACATCAAAAAGGCTAGCCATCACTGGTATAGGGTTTCCTGCTTGAGCAGGAGGTTGGTCTATTTATTATTTATTATTAAAATTTATGTGCCGCCTTTCTCCCGTAGGGCTCGGGCCAGCTCACACAATAAAAACAACAAGAACAATAGCAACCATATAATATTAAAATCCCATCCAAAATTTAAAACCCCCAAATTAAAACCTCATAATCGGTCAGGGGATTTGGTGAAAAAGCCATGTCTTCAGGCCGGTGTGGAATGTCCGGAGCTCAGGAACCATCAGGAGCTCGGGAACCGTCCAAGCTCGGTAGGCAACCCATTCTAGAGGGTCAGTGCAGCCACAGAGAACGCCCTCATCCTGGGGGTCGCCAGCCGACATTGTCTAGCTGACGGCACCCGGAGGAGGGCAGTTCTATGCGAACGCACAGGACGGTGGGAGGCCGGTAGGAGGTGGTCCTGCAGGTACCTCAGGCCCATGCCATGTAGGGCTTTATAGGTAAGTACCAGCACCTTGAAGCAGATCCAGAAGGCCACCGGCAGCCAGTGCAGCTCGCGCAGGAGAGGTGCTGCCATGGAGTAGCGGGAAGCTCCCGTAACAACCCGCGCGGCTGCATTTTGGACCAGCTGGAGCGTCTGGGTGCACCCCAAGGGCAGCCCCATGTAGAGGGCGTTGCAGTAATCCAGTCGAGAGACAATGAGAGCTTGAGTGACTGTGCGAAGGGCATCCTTGTCTAGGAAAGGCCACTACTGGCCCACAAGGTGAACCTGTGCAAAAAAACCCCTTGTCACGGCCGTTAGATGATCTACCAAGGACAGCCGTGAATCAAGGAGGACGCCAACGTTGCGAGACTTATCGGAGGGAGTCAGCAGCTCCCCTCCCATCATAAGTGATGGGGTGGCTAGATCAGGAGATGCCGGAATCCACAGCCACTCGGTCTTGGAGGGGTTGAGCCGGAGCCTGTTTCTACCCATCCAGACCCGTACCACCTCCAGGCACTTCGACATCACGGAAAGGGCATCCCTGGGTTGCTCCGGGGTGGAGATATACACTCTAGAAGACCTCCAAGGTCCCTTCCAGCTCTGTTATTCTGCAACAGGGAATTTGTTCATCTAGGATGATTTAGAGCAGTGTTGTTGTTTTTTTCCAAATTTCATAACTTGAAGATGTGTGGATTTCGGTACTCAGAATTCCCCAGCCAAGCAAAGCTGGGAGTTGAAGTCCAATTGGGAGGAAAGGTTTTTTTTTTTTTTTAAGCTCTTCACTTCCCCAGCCACAAAAGATGGAGCCTTGCCTGTGATTGCCTTCCCTTGCTTAAGTTGTTTAAAGATGAGGAGGAGCAGCAAAATAAAGGATTACATTTTTAATCTCCGCACGCTGCTGCGGTTTCGCATTTTCTGTGTGCAGAATCTGTTCCTTGAGCTCTCTGCATTATTGATTATTGTTGGGAGATTATAACTTCCTACCCTCGGCTCAGAAAGCACCAGTGTTGCTTTTATAGCAACTACATTTGCTGCTTTAATAATATCCTGTTGTATAGAAATTATGGTTTTTAATTTGGTTTTGATCTTGTATGTTCCCCAGAAAAAGGGAGGGAGAGAGGAAAGAAAGGAAGCAAGCAAGGAAGCAAGGAAGCAAGCAAGGAAGAAGATGGATAAAGGAAGAAAAGGAGGGAGGGAGGGACGGAGGGATGGAGGGACGGAGGAAGGAAGGAAGGAAGGAAGGAAGGAAGGAAGGAAGGAAGGAAGGAAGGAAGGAAGGAAGGAAGAAGATGGATAAAGGAAGAAAAGGAGGGAAGGAGGGAAGGAGGGAGGATTGGGGGGTGGAACCAAGGAACCAAGGAAGGAAGAAGATGGATAAAGGAAGAAAAGGAGGGAAGGAAGGAAGGAGGGGGGAGGGAGGGAGGGAAGGAAGGAAGGAAGGAAGGAAGGAAGGAAGGAAGGAAGGAAGGAAGGAAGGAAGGAAGGAAGAAGATGGATAAAGGAAGAAAAGAAGGGAAGGAGGGGAGGAAGGAACCAAGGAAGGAAGAAGATGGATAAAGGAAGAAAAGGAGGGAAGGAAGGAAGGAAGGAAGGAAGGAGGGAAGGGAAGCAAGGAAGGGGGGAAGGAAGGAAGCAAGGAAGATGGATGAGAGAAGGAGGGAGGGAGGAGAAAAACTGGAGAAAAGATGGCAGCGAGAAAGTCAGAAAAGGCTCATCTTCTTGGCATAAACATGCCCTAGGCATCATTTCTTTGGTCATGTTTTCATGATATTTCTTTGGTCATATCCCCCACCCTTAGTTGGGGCAGGATTAAAGTTCCAACCATCCTTCTGTGGAAGGCCAGATCTTGAAGCTGGAGCTCAAAAACTTTGGCCCCCTAATGAGAAGAAAGCACTCTTTGGAGAAGCCCCTGATGTTGGGAAAGATGGAAGGCAAAAGAAGGAAGGGTGACAGCAGAGGATGAGATGACTAGATATGAGTCACTGAAGATGCAATGAACAGGAATTTGGGCAAACTATGGCAGACAGTGGAGAACCTGTTGTACTATGGTTCATGGGATCACGAAAAATTGGACATGAGTTTCTGGTTACCACAATATAAAAAAAGATGTTGAGACTCTGAAAAAAGTGCAAAGAAGAGCAACCAGGATGATTAGGGGACTGGAGACTAAAAAATACGACGAACGGTTGCTGGAACTGGACATGGCCAGTCTAATCTAGTGAAGAGAAGCACCAAGGGAGACATGATAGCAGTGTTCCAGTATTAGAGTGGCTGCCACAGAAAGGAGGGGGACAAGCTATTCTCCAAAGCACCTGAAGGCCAGACAAGGAATAATGGATGGACACCGATCAAGGAGAGATTCAACCTGGAAATAAGGAGAAATTTCCTGACAGTGAGAACAATTAACCAATGGAACAGAAGTTGCCTTCAGAAGTTGTGGGAGCTTCTTCAATGGAGGCTTTCAAAAAGAGACTGGCCTGCCATTTGTCAGAAATGGTGCAGGGCCGTGATGGCGAACCTATGACACATGTGCCTGAAGTGGCACACGGAGCCATGTCGCCTGGCACTCACTGCGTCGCCCACTCCCCTTCCGGATTTCTGGCACGCATGCCCGCACGACGATCAGCTGGCCTTTTTGCATGCGGCAGTGCTGAAAACTAGAAGAGCTGGTCTTCCGTTTTCCTGCGTGAGCATGCGTGCCGATCAGCTGATCGTCGTGTGCACATGTGCACCAGAAACCCGGAAGAGTAGCTGGCTGAAACCGGAAGCTCAGTAGCTGAAACCGGAAGTTCATTTTCGGGCGCTTGCATGCGCCCTGCGCAGCTCCTCTTCCTGGTTGTGGCCCAGATGCGCCTGCATGCTACCTTTTCAGCACTCGGTGCCGAAAAGGTTCACTATCACTTGTGTAAGGTCTCCTGCTTGGGGTGGGGGGGGAGGTTGTACTAGATCGGGGTCGCCAAACTTTCAGACCTCAAGGACCACTAATATGATCTGCCTAATGACCGGCTGGGTGGGCGTGGCTAGGTGGTCATGTGACTGGGTGGGCGTGGCCAATTTGATGTCACTCACGTCGAGGGATGCCTCGCAGGCCTCTACTCGCCCCTCCCCTCCCCGCCACACCTCACCTGCCCACCGGGGCTCCTTAGGGCCCCAACAGGAAGCAGTCGTTGGAGCTAAGCAGCCACCATGAGAAAGAGTTGGCAAAACAGCTCAGTTCAAATTGGATCTGACCGAGAAGGAGGCTCAGCGGAAGCACCTCACTGAGGACTAGGAGCAGAGGCTTTCCAAGCAGAGGGAAGACCTGCGGGAGTGCAAGGCCAGGTACCGACGCCTTGAAGCTCAGCAGGCTGAGATGGTCAGCCAGTTCCAGGTCATGATGCAGCCCCACTGGAACAAGGCCCTCCGGCTCTTTGCCACCACCGGCGCTTCCCTCCAGCCTTCGCCCAAAGCCCCGCACTAGGAGGCTGAAGCAGACCCCAAGTCGGAATTTGTGCCCCCCTCCGACCCACACAAGAAAACCCCGAAGGGGGAGACTCTGCAGCAACACAAACGTTCATTGCACATGTCCAGCCCAGGGGCCGTAATTCGAGGACTCCGGATTTAGTGCAATATTAAAAAATGCAAATAATTTTTTCTGAGGACCACCAACATTTTCTCGAGGACCATGCGTGGGCCACAGACCACCAGTTAGTGGCCGCTGGACTAGATGACCTCCAAGGTCCCTTCCAACTCTGTTAATCTGTCTGTTAATCGACTTGAACCACAAATGACTGGTACAGAGGTTGTGTGAACGCAAGTCTTATTCCCTATGGAAAGATCCTGGGTAGCCGCAAGGCAGCCTAGCGAAGAAGAGGGTCAGGGGGTTGACACACACCCCGCCCTGGCCTCTGGACCACCCTTCCATGCCTCTCTCCATTGACCCAGCATGAGCTTTGGATGCTTGCTAAAAATAACCCTGGGAATGATGAATTGGTGGGTCGGGGAGAGAGAGAGAGAGAGAGAGAGCAGGAGGGCATTGGTAGGTCATTCATTTGGTGGCCTGGAAGTGAACCAGAATGATCAGGAGACAGGCAGGAGACCTGGGGTGGGCTGGAAGCTGGCAGAGCAAGCTCGGGAATTGCTGCAGCCTTCAGCATCTCCAGAGGCCTCTCCCAGGAGAACCACAAAAGGTCCCTGTTGACTAAGGCTCTCTTTGTCCAAAGCACCCATCCAATCCTCGGCCCAACGGAACAGGAGCTACTGTTCAGCCTTCCCTGGTCGGTCCACCTAGGGAGAAACCTTGAGTTCACCTTTTCCAAGCTGGCTGTCCTCCATTGGGTTGGAGGAGAAGCGCTGAGAATTTCCAGCTGGTGTGGGCAGCCCCTGGGGGATGCCAGGAGTTAAGAGCATGCCAGCTTTTTTTTTTCCTCCTCTTAATTAAAATTCCCCCAACCGGCCGTTGTGGATTGTCAGGCAGGAATCTTTTGATAATCAAGGGACCCCAGAAGCTTATTAAATCCCTAATGACAAGTTAGACAGATGGACCTTTTGCCATGTGGGTCAATCTGCACGCTTGGTTTCTTTGGGGAGAAGGGGCCTTCCGAGAAGCATCTACACAGGGATGTCTATGGAGATCCTCTGTCGTCCAGGTCATACTTGTCCCAAAGGTGCTTTTTTCCCTCCCAAAAAGACTTTTTGAAGAGGTTTCACTTCTCATCCAAGAAGTTTCTTCAGCTCTGACCAGATGGTGGGGAATGGAAGAATTTCTACTCCTTGCAGACAGCTAGTCATTTGCATCCTTTTAAGGTCACCTGAGGGACGCGGCGGCTCAGTGCCTAAGACGCTGAGCTTGTCAATCAAAAGGTCAGCAGTTCAGCGGTTCAAATCCCTAGCACTGCGTAACGGGGTGAGCTCTCGTGACTTGTCCCAGCTTCTGCCAACCAAGCAGTTCGAAAGCAGGTAAAAAATGCAAATAGAAAAACAGGGTCCATCTTTGGTGGGAAGGGAACAGCGTTCCACGTGCCTTTGGCGTTGAGTCATGCCAGCCATATGACCACAGAGACGTCTTTGGACAGTGCTGGCTCTTCAGCTTTGAAATGGGGGTGAGCACCGCCCCCTAGAGTCCGGAACGACTAGCATATCTGTGCAAGGGGAACCTTTACCTTTACCTTAAGGTCACCTGGAGGTTTATCTGTGTCCTCCGGGTCATCTGAGTAGTGCAAATGGGTATGGAGCCTTCTTGGAACTGTTGAAAGGATCATGTTATAGACTGGAGATAGATGATGTTGTATCTCCTCCCTCTCAGGCCACTCTTTTGAAGACAACAAAGTCCACATTTTGGAGAGAGAGGACATTGATTTGAAAGCGGGATCAAAAAGAGGCCATCAAAATTGACCAGCCCTCTCTCAACAGAGCAGGAGGGATATGACATCATCTATCTCCAATCTACAACAAGGTCCTTTTAGAAGTTCCAAGAAGGCCCCACACCCATTTGCACCACTCAGGTGACCCTGAGGACACAGATAAACCTCTAGGTGACCTTAAAAACCCTCTAAAAGGATGCAAATGATCAGCTGTCTGCAAGGAGTATCAATCCTTCCATTCCTCGCCATCCAGTCGGAGCTGAAGACGCTTCTTGGATGAGAAGCGAAATGTCTTCAAAGAAAAACGAGAAAGTCCAGTTGCCTCTTGAAAAAAGCTCCTTTGGGGTTTCTACACAGGGTTCCTGAGTTGATAGATCTCCTGGTGTGTGATACGTAACCCAGCCACCATCCTATCCTCTTAAGATAAGAGGATCGGATCTTCTTATGGTTACATGGGGTGGGAAATGGAATACAGATAGTCCTGTAGAAGCAATGGATGGAAGTGCATAAGAGAGAACCAACCTAGAACTAAGGAGAAACTTCCTGACAGTGAGAACAATTAATCAGTGGAACAACTTGCCTCCAGAAGTTGTGGGTTCTCCACCACTGGAAGTTTCTAAGAGATCGGACAACTATTTTGTCTAAAATGGTATGGGATCTTCTGCTTGAGTAGGGGTTGGCTAAAAGACCTCCAAGGTCCCTTCCAACTATATTATTTTGTTATTGTTAGTAATGCTCTGCACCCACTTGGATATTGGTGGAACCACAGTGCCCCCTGCTGGAATAAGCACCGTCTTCATCTCCTCCAATAAAAAAAATCAACCCCAATTTTAATAAGCAGCTGTATATTCATAGAACAGAAACCTAGATATGGAGGGCAGAGGGAGGGGCTGAAGGCATCAAGGCCAAACGTCTCCCTCCATGAGAAACTCAAGTTCAAGAAATTCACAGCTGTCTCGATTCATACGGGAGAGTCTCGGAGTGGTTGTCCTACTTTCTCACGGCTAAACTTTCCCAGCTCCTGTCCTCTCTTATTTTCACAGGGCCAGGCTGCTAGTTCCCACTTTGGAGTGGTTCACATTTCAATGAACCCATCTGGATCTTGCCCAGAACTGGATACGGATCTCGGGGCGAGTTCTAACCCCTTAAGAATGAAATGGAGCTATTGGCTTCTGAAGATTTGGAAATAACGCCTCCATGAGAACAAGTCATAACCTGCGCTCAAATTGCTGGCAACCGTCAAACTCGTTCATCGGCCTGTCACATTGTGAGAAGCTACGATTCCTTGGTCTCTTTTCATGTAGGTCAGATAAATCTCACTTCTATTTGCATTGATCACCTAGGCAAGGTGGGTTTGATTTGATTTAAATCAAGTCGATTTAAATCACGATTTAAATCAAGTCGATTTAAATCACGATTTAAATCAAGTCGATTTAAATCACGATTTAAATCAAGTCGATTTAAATCACGATTTAAATCAAGTCAATTTAAATCACGATTTAAATCACGAATTAAAAGGCTTGGTTTAAATCAACTTGATTTAAATCATACTTTTTAAAGAGCAATTGTCATCTCTGTCCCGCACCTCCTCCTGACTCACCGACAGTCCCAATATTGTAGAATATACATACAGCCTCCTCATACTAAAACAACTAAGCTCCATTTCATGCTGAATAAGCTAAATTATTTATGTATCTTAAATAGAAAACTGTCTTTAGGTTTTTACTTCAAAAGCATAAAATAAATTGGATAAAAATAAAAAAAAAATCCGATTTAAATAAAAAAACTGATTATTTTTTTTAAAAAAATTTTTTTAAAAAATCATCGATTTTTATCCATCCTGGTTATAGAATTGGCAGCAAATGCCACATGTACATCTGCTCTATATACTGTACAAGCGTTGATTTCTCAGGATGGAATAGGGATTAATAACTGGGAAGACCCAGAACTTAAACCCTCTATTGCAACCGTTGTTAAGGTTGAAAAAAAGGTCACAAGCCACTTGTTTCAATGCCATTGTAATTTCAGTCACTGAATGAACCATTGTAAATCGAGGACTACCTGGATACAGCTGTTGGCTCCTTCACCTTATCTGATCATTCCCTAAGCAGGAGCTTTCCTCCCTACCCAATCTCCCAAAGCCATTCCCACATATCACCGTAGGAAGCCCTCCAAAGTCCTTGGAGGCTTTGAGTCTGTCTGCCTTTCTCCGTCAACCCCTGGCCTATCTCACAGGATGGTGGTTAGGAGGCTAAAATGAAACCCCAGTGTAAGCTGCCTTGAATTCCTGGAGGAAAACGTTGCAGGCATACTCTATGTGTGTGTCTGTGTTTATGTGCGTGAGCCTTGTGAAGAAGTCCAAATAGGAAGCATGTCCACAACGCCTAATTCTACTTTATCTGCAAGGTTACATTCACAGAATCTTGCAAATCCAAAAAACTATATTTCTAATACAAGATGTGTGGCTCAGGATTGCTCTGAGTTTGGTTGTTTCCTTGCAGATGTTACATAGTCAGGTAAATGGAGGAGGAATGAAATCCAAACTTTTTTACTACTGGTTCTGTGGGTGTGGCCTGGTGGGCGTGGTGTAGCTTGGTGGGCATGGCAGGGAAAATATACTGCAAAATCTCCATTCCCTCTCCACTCTGGGGCCAGCCAGAGGTGGTATTTGCCAGTTCTCCGAACTACTCAAAATTTCCGCTACCGGTTCTCCAGAACCTGCTGGATTTCATCCCTGAAATGGAGCATCTGCAAGCAAACTGTCAAGCCCAGAGACCATCGCAAACTCCACAATAATACATTTCTGCCCTGTCGCCTTTGCAGCCCAAGAAACTTAGGAGGGTCCCTTCTGAGTTGCCTATCCCGTCCCCCATTCCTGCTATGGGCTGAGCTGCCTCATATCCCATCGTCTCCAAGGTCATTTCCACATACCAATACAGGGGGTCATGTTACACACACAAATGGGTGTTTTTTGGTGGGGGGTCTTTATGATATCCTGAGCCTCTCTGAAGCTTTCCGACACTTACTAATTTGGTTTCCCACTACTGTTATTTGTTTGATGAATGTCTAGACCCGTGATGACGAACCTATGGCACATGTGGTGGAAGTGGCACACAGAACCATCTCTCCGGGCACACGAGCCGTTGCCCGTGACTCTTCTAGGTTCTGGGTCACCGGCCAGCTGGTCTTTCGGATTCCACAAACTCTCCTTCCAGACCTGTTGTGGGATTTTTCTCATTCCAGTCTTTTTCACCAACCAACTTAAAAACGAATAAACAAAACCCAAGTGAAACTCGGCTTAATTCCAATAATTGGGAGAGAGGGATCTTGGAATCCCGGTATGAGCCAACAGTGTGCGGCCGCATCCAAAAAAGCCAACACAATCCTAGGCTGCATTATCAGAGGGAGAGAATCAAGATCATGTGAAGTACCGTATTTTTTGGAGTATAAGACACACCTCCCCCCCCCCAAAAAAAGAGGGTGAAAATCTGGGTGCGTCTTATACTCCAAATGTAGCCCTGCCCAGCTTCTCAAACGAAGGTTTCAGAGGCTGAAAAAAGCATCAGAAATGAAGCTTCAGAAAAGAAGCCCCCAAGCAGAGTTTCAGAGGCTTTTTTTTCTGAAGCTCTGTTTCGGAGGCTTTCAGAGGCAAGAAAAGAAAGTTTTTTTCTGAAACAGAGTTTCAGAAGTTTCACAGGCAGGAAAAAAAGCAAGGCACAGAGCTCACAACTAAGGAACCTGTTGCTAAAATTCACCTCTGGGAACAGCTGATTGGAGGCATTCCGGGAGGCTGATCCACCCGCCAATCAGCTTTTTTCTTATTTTCCTCCCCAAAAACTAAGGTGTGTCTTATACTCCGAGACGTCTTATACTCCGAAAAAATACAGTACTAGTACCACTTTACAAACCCTTAGTAAAGCCGTGCTTGGAATATTGCTTCCAGTTTTGGTCGCCACAATATAAAAAAGATGTGGAGACTCTGGAAAGAGTGCAGAGAAGAGCAACAAAGATGATTAGGGGACTGGATGCTAAAACATACAATTGCAGGAATTGGCTTTGGCTAGTAGTCTAATGAAAAGAAGGATCACATATGGGTGCCAACCAGCTGATTTTCGGGCCTTCGGGGGCCCACTGGAAGTCGGGAAACAGGCTGTTTCCGGCCTCCGGAGGGGGTGAGGAAGGCCCGTTTTTCACCCTCCCCAGGCTCCAGAGCCTTTCTAGGTCCCGCCAAAAGTCGGCAAATGGGCCATTTCCGGCCTCCAAGAGGATGGGGAAGGCTGTTTTTGCCCTCCCCAGGCTCCTAGAAAGCCCCTGGAGCCTGGGGAGGGTGAAAAAACGGGCCGATCGTGCCATCGCGTGCCAAAAGTGAGGTTTGCATAGGAGGTGGGGCGCATTGAATTATGGGTGTGAGCACGCACGCGCACGACACCCCTGTCCCCACTCCTCCCACTTTTGACAAGCGATGGCAAAAAGGTTCACCATCACTGGTATAGCGTCTCCTTTCGAGCAACGGGGTGGACTAGAAGGCCTCCGAGGGCCCTTCCAACTCTTTATTATTTCTTGCTCTAGGTTCTATCCAGTCTTCAGCCCGAAGATGGAAATACTTTTAATACTTCAGACAGGGTGGAAATACTTTTAATAAATAAAAACATCCAGCCCTCCCAGTGCAGTTTAACAATCATCAAAGTCGGAACTGTGAAAACAGCAGCAGATAGCAGCAGCAGCAAAATAATAGGTGGTCACCAAAGTCATAATAAATTATAACAAAGTAAAGATTAAATAAAGGCCGGCGCGTCTTCTCTTTTTTGGTAGAAGGATTTCACATTCACCAAGGAGCTCGTTGGTTCTCTTCTGCAAAAGGGGACATGAGATTTGCACTGGATCTTCGCCCGGCTGAAGGGTGAGCACACCAATTTTCCTTCCAGCAGCCCAAAGAAAGAAACCTGGGTTCGTATTTGGGAGGTGGATGGGCGAGGGAATAAAATAAAATAAATATCCTGGTGGAAAGAAGAGACCGAAATAAATTCCATCCGACTCCTCCATCTCTACTGGCTTCTCCTGATGTGGCTGAGTCTGGAATTTGAAAGCCAAAATGGTTCCCTTGGCATGGCCAGCTGGCTGGCAGTTCCTTCACCTGGGGGTGGGGGGGATATGAGCTTCTCCATCCCTCCAAGGGCAACTCATTGGATCCTCATGAGTTGGACTCCTCCTGGGTTGTTCGTGGCAAGGAGTATTGACTCGGGATCTCGACCAGATATTTGTAGGACAGTCCCACCATGACCTGCAGGGGAAAGAAAATTAACAGTGTGTTCTGGTCCGCCAGCAGCCTGCGGAGCTGGCAGTGGAGTCGGACAGTGAGGAGGCTGGAGAGGACCGTGGGCCAGTCCTGGAATCAGAGGAAGGCCTGGACAAGGGCTCTATGTCGTAGGCAGAGATGGGGCCAGGGCCACCTGGGAGTGATGTGCTGACTCTGGAGCCCCCAGAGTCGGCAGCAGAGAGACAGAGGAACAGGAGGATCCTGTTCCTAGTGCACGGGTGCGCAGAGCTGCCAGAAGGCAAGAACAGCTAAAGCAAAAAGGGCGACTCGGGAGTAAGGCTTGGAGATGATTGGCCCCTCGCATAAGGCTTAAAAGAGAAATAAAGGCACTTGGGGCCTTTCCCCAAAAAGCAATGTTGCTAACTCTGTTTCCAGTCGGCGTCTCTTGTTTGTTTCTGAACTTTGTGGGGCTTTGCCAAGTAGGTCTTTGGCAGGGTGTCAAAGAAAATAAAGGTTGGTGATTATCCCGAAGGACTTCTTCCAAAGGACATGTTTTGCTGCTAATTGGGACTCAGCTGGGAATGAACGTAATTCTCAGTTGTTACAATAAAATAGGTTTGTTTGGGACTAATGGTGTCTTGTAATGACTCCGTAAGCCTAGGTAACACAGTAACAGTAACAGAATTTAAGGGACCTTGGAGGTCATCTAGTCCAACCCCCTGCTCACGCAGGAGACCTGTACTAGGCTGAGGAAGAACATGGGCCAGTCCTGGTGGCTGGGGAAGGCCCGGATGAGGGCTCTGTGTTGGAGGCAGAGATGGGGCCAGGGCCATCGGGGAGTGATGCGCGGACTCCGGAGCCTCCAGAGGCTGATAGTAGAGAGACAGAGGAACAGGACGAGCCTATTCCTGGTGCATGTATGAGAAGAGCTGCCAGAAGGCAGGAGCAGATAAAGCAGAGAGGACGACTCAGGAGTAGGGCCAAGAGATGACACGGGATGCTCCGGCTGAAGAAAGAGAAAGAAAAACTGGCCTTCACACACTCACCGTCAAGAGGCTGAGGAGCCCCATCATCACACCTAGCATGATGTACAGATTATCCGTCAATCCTCCAGCCCACAAAGGCCCCAGGATGGTGGCGATTCCCCCAACGGAGCGACGGAGACCCTGACTGAAACCTGCCAAAAGAAGAAAGAACGAGAGAGAAATAAATCCTGCTTTATTAAGGCTCTCACAAGAGCGGTGCGGTGGTCCAGAGGTGGAGCTCTCGCCTCACAATCAGGAGGCTGTGAGTTCAATCCTAGGTAGAGGCAGATATTTCTCTCTCTGGACACAACAAAACTGTATCTACTTGGGAAAAAAACCTCCGCCTTAGCGACAGGAAGGGCATCTGGCCAGTAAACCCTCAGCTCCATTCAATTGCTCAGACTCCACCCCGCAAGGGATTATGGGGTCATTAAAAGAAGATATTAAGCTTCTCACAGCACTGGAGCCAGTGGTGCAGGAGGCCGACTAAGCCACGCCCACCATGGCCACGCCCACCCAGCAACCGGGCAGACAACCCCTTGCTAAGATTTTTAAGCCCACCTCTGCTTACCTTGCGTTCTCTCTGCTGTGACTTTAGAAAAGAGTGATACCTGGGAGACAGCCACGAAGGGCAGGCCCAAGACCTGCAAAAAGACACCTACGACCAGCTCCGTGAGGAGGACAGCAAAGGTACCTGAGTGAGGGACGGAGACATGCAAAACAAGGTAAGGAGAAAGTTCACAGCAGATCATACCAGTGTAAATTACACCCTCGCTCAAAGCTGGTTCCCTCACCTGAACGTCCACCTTCAACTTGGCCATCCTAACTTACCGTATTTTTCGGAGTATAAGACGCACCTTTTCTCCCCCCAAAAAGAGGGTGAAAATCTGGGGGCGTCTTATACTCCGAATGTAGCCCCATCCAGCTTCTCAAACAAGGTTTCAGAGGCTGAAAAAAGCATCAGAAACGAAGCTTCAGAAATGAAGCCTCCAAACAGAGCTTTGGAAAAAAAGCCTCCAAACAAAGCTTCAGGGAAAAAGCCTCAGAAACAGAGTTTCAGAGGATTTTTTTCGGAAACTCTGTTTTGGAGGCTTTCAGAGGCAGAATTTTTTTTTCTCTGAAACAGAGTTTCAGAGGCACAAAATAAAAGCAATAAATAAATAAACAAGGCACAGAGCTCACAACTAAGGAACCTGTTGCTAGAATTCACTTTTGGCAACAGCTGACTGGGGGTATTCCGGGAGGCCAATCCACCTGCCAATCAGGTTTTTTCTTATTTTCCTCCCCAAAAACTAAGGTGCGTCTTATACTCCGGTGCGTCTTGTACTCCGAAAAATACGGTAGCTCTTTGGTGGGTCAAGATGTGCTACTGGGTTTCATCATGATCAGAGCAAATATGCGGAGAGGAAAACCTGCTAAGAAAATCTCCAAGTGCCTAACTGGGCTAAGAGGAGTTTACCGGTAGTCCTCAAGTTATGACCACAACAGAGCCCAACCTTGCTAGGTGACAGTGGTTAGATGAAATTTGCCCCGTTTTGCAACTTTCCTTGCCACAGTTGTTAAGTGAATCTCTGCGGTTGTTAAGTCAGTAATGCGGTTGTTAAGTGAATCTGACTTCCCTCTTGACTTTGCTTTGTGGAAGGTCGCAAAAGGGGATCCTGTGACCCTGGGACATTGGAAGTGTCTTAAATATAAGAGCCTGGATAGCTCAGCAGACTAAAGCATTGTGATTAACTCCAGCTGTCTGCAATTACTGTAAGTTCGAATCTCACCAGGCTCAAGGTTGACTCAGCCTTCCATCCTTTCTAAGGTAGGTCAATTGAGGACCCAGTTTGTGGGGGCAATAAGCTGACTTTGTATAAATATACAAAAGTATGAAGGCTATTGCTTAACGCATTGTAAGCCGCCCTGAGTCTCCGGAGAAGGGCGGCATATAAATCTAATTTAAAAAAAAAAATGAGTCAGTTGCCCCAGCGTCTGAGTTTTGATGATGTGACTGGGGGGATGCTGAACATTTGTAGATGTGAGAGACGATCATAAGTCACTTTTTTTTTCAGTGCCGTCGTAACCTCAGAACAGTTGCTAAAAGAACGGTTTTAAGTCGAGGATTTACCTGTATAGTGCTGACCATATATGGCAATTTACAAGGTTCCTTTTCTTGACCCAGCAACATCTGAACATCACCCAGTTTATACCACCTGCTGACTTTCTCTATTTCAGTTTAAGCATTTTACGAGAGACCTGACCTTGTCCAGGAGGCTATAAAACATGAGCTGGTTGCATCCAAAAAATTCTCTGCACTCTAGAAAGAATGCAGAGAAGAGCAATAAAGATGATTAGGGGGCTGGAGGTAAAACATACAAAGAACGGTTGCAGGAACAGGGTATGTCTATTCTATTTCACCAAGCTGGACTGGCATAAATTTTCAGTTTATCTAAACTCTGTGCGGAGAACCTTAATTGATGAGCCAAATTGGTTTAATTATTTTAAATTAATTTTATTTCAAATTATATGTATGTTATTCTGACTGTTCACTGCCCTGAGTCCTTTGGGAGAAGGGCGGTATAAAAAAATAATTAATTAATTAATTAAATAAATAAATAAATAAATGTCTAGTTCAATGAAGAGAACGACTAGGGGAAACGTGATGGCAGTGTTCCAATATCTCAGGGGCTGCCACGAAGAAGAGGGAGTCAAGCTATTCTCCAAAGCACCTGAGGGTAGAACAATAAGCAATGGGTGGAAACCAATCAAGGAGTATGAGCCTGAGTAGCGTAGGGGGCTAATGACTCCTACTAAAGGCAGCAATTAACATCCAGCTGCCTGTAATTCTGTGAGTTCAATCCTAGCCAGGCTCAAGGTCGACTCAGCCTTCCATCCTTTCTAAGGTGGGTAAATTGAGGACCTAGTTTGTAGGGGGCAATAAGCTGACTTTGTATAAATATACAAAAGTATGAAGGCTATTGCTTAATGCACTGTAAGCCACCCTGAGTCTCCGGAGAAGGGCGGCATATAAATCAAATTTAAAAAAAAAAAAAGGAGAGAAGCAACTCATTGGCAGAGGCACCACAGGTTGGTCCTTCACTGTTTTCCAGGGCGGCCCCACGGGCCACAAGTAAGCCTTGGGTCTGACACCCCTGATCTAGATGATTAAGGATCTCCATAGACATTTGCTTGCTAGCACCGATGATGTCCACCTCGTTGGATAATGAAACATCCTCAAGAAAATAACCAAGTTCAATCAGAACCAGGCGCCCCACGGTTCAACCCTGAGCTACAAATATTCTCTTCTACTAGAACTCTACATCTCCAGGGCATCAAGAGGTCAGGAACCGAGAAAGTGGGAGCGAAGACACCTCCACGCTCTTCTCCAGCCGTCCAACGTCATTACCCTGGGGGTGTGCCAGGAACAGTAGGCACCAAACGCAGGCTACGTTGCAGATGACCAGACCTAGGAGCAAGATGAACCGATCTGAGAGCCGGGCGCTGAGAAAACGCACCAGGAAGAAGCCAGCGATGACCTGAAAAAGAAGAGGGCACAATAACCGTGTAATCGGACCCTGTGCGTGCAGTGACTCTCATAGCAAGGATTGGGAGAGCTCGCTGCGATCAACTCGCCATAGCCAACTCACCGCAGGACAATTCGCGATGGAACAATTTAATAATTCAATTTACCGTATTTTTCGGAGTATAAGATGCACTTCCCCCCCCAAAAGAGGGCGAAAATTTGGGTACGTCTTATATACCGAATGTAGCCCCGCCCACTCACTGGCCCCCACCCTTTGGCCTCTGCCTCCCAGCAGTTTGCCTCCTTGCAGCAAACAGCCCGTTTCAGTTTCAGCTTCAGCACAGCCTGATTAGCAGGAGCAGCTGTTTGTCGGTTGGATCCGCCTCCCGACCATCAGCCGTTTCCAGCTGCAAGGATTGCCATTGCCTATTGCCACCTCCGCTGTTTGCTACAAGGAGGCTAATTGCTGGGAGGCAGAGGCCGATTTTTATTTTTGTTTTTTCTTTTTTTTTGAAAAAAGTTTTATTTTTAAACAAAAACAACATAAAAACATCATCCTTCCATTTAATTACAAACAGTGTTTCAATCGGTTAGAATCATTTCGTGCTCTCAAAACTTTTCAAAGTCTCATCATATGGCAAATGTTCTTTCCTCTAACAAAAAACAAGTATTTAAACATTTTATCCAAATTTCATTTCATATATAATATTTCTTCTCCATGTTTTATTACCTATCCATTGATAAAATAGCTCCCATATCAAATAATATTGATTATCTTCCTGTTCTCTTATTTCAAATGTCAGTCTACTCATTTCAGCACAGTCCAACATTTTCTTAATAATTCCTTCATTGTCAGAAGGTCGCAAAAGGTGATCACACGACCCCGGGACACTGCAACTGTTCTGCCCCAGCTACGGATCCCAAAGAATGTAGCTCACACAAATTCCGAACAAAACTCAGTTTATTTCAAAACACAGTCTTTTGCAAATGCAGGCTGTTAATAAAGTGTTCTTAACAACCTGCCATAAATTCCACGGATAAGACAGAGTCTTACAAGAGTTGGCAAAAAGCCCAGAAGCCAGGTTTGCAGAGAAAATCCAAACTCAATGATCAGCGAAAGAACGAATGTTGTTTCCTGCAGCTTTTTATAAGCTGTGTGCAAACTTAAATAGGCTAAGGAAGTGGCCAATTAGCCTGGGGAGACCTCCTCCTGATTAACCATTCCTGTCTTTTGGCAGCTCTGCGTCCCCATGCATTGAGAAGAGGCTCCTCCACTTCATCCTCTTCACTTAAAGGAGCTTCTGGAGGTTCTGAATGCCCTGGTTGAATCCCTGCCTCTGGCACTACGTCTTCTTCAGGCTCCTCGCCGTCCGACTTGAGCGCCGGCTGCACAGGCTGCTGGTGCGACACCACACCAGACTCCTCGTCGTCGGGTTCAGCAACAATCCGCGCAGGCTGCTGGCGGGCCACAACAGCAACTGTCATAAATATGAACCAGTTGCCAAGTCCACAAATTCTGATTACCTGTGTCAGCATTTCACGCTGCACTTATTCCCATGCTGACATAAGAAGCAGCAGAGGCATCTGAAAGGAGACATTTGACCCTTCACCTACTTATTTTCACTGGAAAGAATATCGCCTAGGAGATGGGATGGGAGGGGGGAAATTCCTTTTGAGGGGAGCAGTAGATTAGAAGCAAGAGTGACGGGGAAGTGGCCAATGAGTGTAGAGAAGTACAGAAAGGAAAAGGAGGCGTTGCCTGAGGAAGGCAGACTTGCCTACAATG